>JAUCMT010000105.1:8000172-8051903 GCA_032357475.1 Enteromius thamalakanensis | reverse complement strand
GTTTATGTTCACATACAGCTACATGACACACTGCATGAACAATAATTTTTGAAAAAGCATAATAGGGGCACTTTAAGAGTGACAATTAGTGAACTCAGCGTGTAGCCTACGCTTACCAAAACCAATTAATCACCTAAAAAGTAGAGGCTTCAGTAAACTACATTTAGATAATTATTACCTTTTATTCACTTAAGTTAAAGAAGTTTGTTTTCGCCATTCTGTGATACTGCATACCACAAAGCATACGCCTGGCAAATATCGATTAGCCAAAACAGCCCTACATCTCAGCTACTTTTTAAGAGCACTCATTTGTGTTTTAAGTCAACATTAAGGGAAAGAAAACATAACATATTATCCTATCAGAGCAACCACTGTAAGTATGTAAAAGATGACAAACTGCAAGACTAACCACAATTGTTTACTGGGGATATTATTGCATAATCTGCTTTGCCTCTCTTTTGTGCTTATTTCTGGTAGATGCACTCCTGCTAATGTAGCCATTGATAATGCCTTAAGGGATGGTTTAGAGAAAATGTCAGATTCTCAGCCAGGTAAGAATTAGCCAGACATGTACGCAACAATAGTTTCCCACTGGTACATGTTCAGGTCCCAGAGTACTAGGGTTCTATGAAATCAGTAATTTTTATAAAAATTTAGTTTTCATTTTTTTTTAGCATTCAGGTTTTTTTTTTTGTTTTTTTTTTTCTCAGTTAAAATTTTCTGTACTCCGTTTTAATGGTTAAATTAAATTGTATTAATCAAAAAGCATGTTCAATGAAATAAAGTTTTAATAAAAAGTTAATCAAATGTAGTTTACATTTTTTTTCCCTCAAAATCTGTTTTGCTCCAAATTCTGTGTTTCTCATTGCATTTTAAATTCTATTTTAATGGTTTCAATTACATTTTAATAGTCAAAAACATCTTGAATCCATAGATTTCAAATAAAATGTATGTTTTTTCACTCATTTTTCCCCATTTTTACATTTTTTAGGCTAAATAAACATTATACTGGTAAATTTCCATTTAAAATTAATTGATAATTTTATTAGTAGTAGCAGTAGTAGTACTATCACTACATTAATTTAGTTTAGTCAGAGTTTCTTCAAATTAAGCTGAACTTTAATTTTAAGGGATTGCTGCGAAGACAGTCAATTTCAGTTTCTGTTCAAATAAAACTGTAAAATGTTCATGACGTCACTCTCAAAGCAGTTCTGGAGATTATTCATGTGTTCATTTTATCATATATTGAGGCATTAATTTACACAGTAGATGCAGGATTCATATCTAAACTGTATTTTTGGACACTAGTTCAGTTTTTTTTTTATTAGTTTTAATGTATGTTCAATAACCTACTTGCTGTTTTTAAGTCATACATCTAGAACATGACAAATTTTGTGATATTCTGTGTTACTCAGTAAATTGTGCTTTTATGACAGGATTCCACCATTTCGTCCATGCTTTCCAGAAATCATAAGCCCTAAAATATTAGATCATAGGGTCCCAAAAGTATTCATCCGAGTCTATTTTCACACATGAATAAGGCCTGAAACCAATAGAATATCACAAATGATGCGTCAGAACTGAGAATATCAGAACCAATCTGTACCACAAGGAAAGGGAATAAAAAAAAAATTGGGTCGCTTGAACCATGTAATTTAAATGCAGCCTTATTGGTGGCCAAATTCACAAATTAGCCACACAAAGGATGGAGGATGTATAGAATTCTGCAAACAACAGGTGTTTCAGTCTCCAGTGAACAAGATTTCTGCAGGTGCAAATATTTTATTGGCCTCTTGTTCTGCACTCACCTCAATACTGAAGTATCCTCTGTCTACATAATCACCCAGGAAGAGATAGCGTGTGTTGTCCGGGGAACCACCTACTTCAAAAAGCTTCATGAGATCGAAGAACTGTCCATGAACATCACCACATACTGGGGGATAAAGAAAAACAAAATGCAAGCTTAACATTTAACATCACATTCAGTAAGTGGTACTTAACACAGCCTCATGTTAAAATCAATGGCAACTGTAAGCAAAGTGGTAAAAGGGTTTCTGTATCACATCGCATTACAAAACAAATGCCATAGGGAAGTGTTGGATTTTACAGAGAACAAACACTTCACTTAAATACATCCTACCTGCATCATCCAGCCAGCAACGGCCACATGTACAAGACTGCTCTGTCACTTAGCAACAACGACACTATATCTGAAAATACAGAGGCTGGATCCATTTATAAAACAAAATGTATCTAGAGCCAGAGGGGTTTTTGACATCTATTAATTCATGCTCAAAGGCAGTGATAGCTATAGAGGACGGATGATCTCTAATTAATCTGTATCATAAAATACCATGGCATGACGCACACAAGAATTAAACCTTGAAGCACAACATCTTCTTCAAATAATTGAGTGAGCTTAACAAGCTCTGCTTGTCACCGATAAAGAACAGCTGAATTTAAGATTACGCAGATGCTATACAGATTCTCCTGTATCATCTGCAAATGGCCATTATGAATTCTGTCACTTTCTGCCATCTATCTATTAATCAAATAAAAGAAGCAAAACCCATAACCAATTGACAAATCTGTATTTTCTCACAAACTAGCGTGACTTGGGATAGATCAAAGTTGTTGACTAATTGATGCCAATTATTAAGGTTAACCAGTTTATAACCCATTTATTATTTTTAAATTTAGTGGTATTATTTAGTGTACTTGTATAATCAGCCTCTCTTTTTTTTAAATATTACCACTAAATTGATGGGAGATACTGAAAATTATTAATAAATTAATATATGAATATTAATGCCTATTAAATTAATATATGAAACTAAAAATGTGATTAATTACAATATAAATATAAAAAAAACATTAAAAAGTATGTTTAGGCCTTATAAATGTACAAAATTATTAACAGCATGACAAAAAGATTTTACACACATTTTGAGATTTGTTAAGACGATATTAAACAGTGTTTTAAATTCTTGATATATATATACATATATATATATTTAGAAATCTGGGAAATGTAATATTCACTATTGGCAGCCTGATAAAAAAACCAATTCACTTTTGAATTGAATATCATGCATCCCTAACTTATTTCAATTAAGTTGACAGGAAAGCAAGCAACGCTTGATCACGGTCAGTTGCACTCAAAACCAGATAAAAAGCATTCCTTTAGAGCAAGACTTTGACTTCTCATTCAGGCAGCCCTTCATTTAGTTGATTAGTTTCTGCACATCCCTCCTAATGTTCACTGAAGCATCCCTGACCACATTCCACGGCAGAATCTGTGACTACTTCCTATGTTGCGCGCCACTGATCTGCAGACAGTATCTGTCATTATGAACCAAAGGCACTGACACGGATCTCCATATGAGTCAGTTTTCCGCAGCAGATTCTCCACCGTGACAGTTAGTAACACAAATCAGGTAATCTCTGCAAAGAACTCAACAGCAATGCCAATGTTGTGTGCCAGATAAATACTGCTTTCACAGATGGAATATGGGCCTACTTAAATAGTTACTTATCAACTAAACCAATCGTTTTAAGATTTATTATTTTATTGTTGGCTAAAGGTACACACGCTGATGCCAATGAAGTGTAATAATGAATATTTGAAACACTGCATCAAGTTTCCATGAGGACAAACACCTTTCTTTTTTTAAAGGGGTGGGATTTTTTTCTTAGGAACTAGAACAAAACTGCAAGTCAGAACAAAGTTTGTTGCAAACTAAACAGATGGTCATCTCCCTCAAGCGCTACTAAAGATATGCTTTTGCTTTCTTACCAGTGATTGGTGCCTCCACTTCTAGCATGCACTTCTCCTGCCTTAGGATGTTGGCACCGTCGTTTATGATGCGCAGCGCAACGTCCTCCTCCACACGTCCCTCTTTGATCAAATGGTTCTTTAGTATCTCGACATTTGGCTTACCATCCACAAATAGGTCCTTTATTGTCAGCCGCTGGTGAGGAGGCAGTGGCACTGCTGTAAGTGCAACAAGAGCAAAATATCAGCTTTTTCCCTGTTGTTCATTTTATCTAATAAAATATACTGTATTTAGTTACATTAAAAGTATTAAGTCAGACAAAAAAAGTGAATGATTTGATTAACAATCATATGGACAAAGTAATAACTTATCAGTTCATCAATGAAAAATGAACGAAATGAAAAAACATTTTCACATCACTCAGTGACTCTCACTCATGAGGATGCATCTTCGAAGAAAAAAAAAAAAACTCAAACAAAAAAAAAAAACAGACGTGTATTTTCAGTTCTGCTCTTTATTAGTTTGTGCTGCTCTCTGGAGCATCATGACATTTGCTGCTGCTTGGGCTAATAAGAAAAGTTATGGTATCATGAGGATTCTATTGATTCAGCTCTCAAGTTTAACCTTCAAAGACGTGAAAGGATGTTGCGCAATAATCCCTCACCTGCGCTGAACTGTCGGGTAATCTAACTCCACCAAATCCCTCAGCGAAAGTGCAGAAGTTGCCATAGAGAAGGTTGCAGCTCAAGACATGATGGGAATTTTGAATGATGAGAAGCGTAAGAGCTTCTAGATGATGTAAACAGACGTTTTTAAAGATAATAAGCATAGATTTATCAAGAGTATGGCATGCTATTATATGTCTTTTCTGTCTCCATATCCTCTGAAGAGTTACTGAATGAAGTGAGGAGCGTGTCTTAAGTTCTCAAACAGCATGAAGAAAACAGGAAGCCATGTGAACAGCAAAGCCCCCTGGCACAGTCACCCCCCCAAAAGCTATGGTTGAGGCTGCTGCTTCCACCGCGACCTCATTTGCATGCATCCACCATAGTGTGTTTTGGCTGCTCAGCCTCCGGCTCTGAATGTCTGCTTGATCGATAGCCAGCGAGAGCCCATATGTTTCAAAGGAAGTCAGGGTTGATCTTAATTTTATGGAAAGCGGGTTTTACAACTGTGGCGTGATTGCTGATGCTGAGGGATATGTAAGTAAAGACATCTGCAACGATTTCGGAGGGAACAAACTGCTGTCTGGTGGCACCACGAGGTGCACCGAGTCAGGCTTTGACAATGCTCCCGTTAATCTGGCGGTTCTATTAAACGTGCCCAGAATGCCAGAGCAAATCATGTCTGAGCCCTCAACCATTAGGGATTTAAATCAAGCCACTGGATCCCACAGCCAATCAGCTGGGTATCTGTACGAGGAGACTGAAAAAGTGAGGCAACGTCTCATTAAAACACATGTCATTGTTTCAAACTTAGTTTTTGTTTTATTTTATTTATAAAAATGTTTTATGCATCAGACAAATCAGACAATCAGACAAAGAGCTCAAAAGAAAACAGTACATTTTATATATTACAACATATTTATTTCATTTAAATGCATAGTTTAATATTAATTGTAGTTCACATAATATCCTAATTATTGTTATAAAAAATTATAATATATTATGAATATGAAAAATAATTATCAGCAAGACTACTAAGCAATTCTGTCTCAAAGGGTTTCACTGTAAACTCTTCATTTAGAGTGAGAGATAGAGTGAGAGTGGCTTTACTGCAAATGATTTGTCAGTATACTCACAGCTGATTGGCTCAAAATGAATTGTGATATCTAACCCAGAATAAAACCTGCCATGTAGCATAAGTTAGTAAAATAAAATAAAAAAGGGATCCAGTTTAATGGCAGCTGTATATTTCCATTTACAAAGACCAACAGAGAAAGGGAAAATATGATGAATTATACAAAATCAACAACTGACATATTTTATACCCAGTGTTAATATGTTAGATATATAAATACTGTTCAAAAGTGTATACAGTAAAAATACAGCAAAAACAGTATTATTGGGAACCATTATTAATGTAAAAATTGTATATACTTCTTTAATATACTTTAAACTTTAAAAACGAGTTTATTTCTGTAATGGCAAAGATCAATTTCCAGCTGCCATTACTACAGTGTCACTTGATCCTTCAGAAATCGTTCTAAAAAAATCTATGTTGAAAGCAACACGATTCATCTCTCATGAGTAAGACTGCATTTAAATAATACAAACATTTAAACATTTTAATTTAATATCTTACGTTAAATGCAAACCCAAAAGTTTAAAACCCCATGTATTAAAATATAGCACAGATGTGAGCTTTTTTTTTGGCAATTACTGACCCTAATTTTTCTCAAATGTTATTTGAGAAGAAATGATGACTGAAGACTATGGTAAAAGTCTAACACCACCAATCTAACACTCTTGCGTTTGGCATGAAGACAAACCCAAACATTTCAATCATTATGATATCCTCAGGAGTGAGCTCTGACAGGTAATAAAAAGATGTGATATCATGACGCATAACTGAAGAGGGTTAATCTTAGCAAAACGCAGCAGACTTACAGTCAAGAGCCATTTTCAGCTCATGCAGAAGAGTTCAGTTGGCCACACTTATCCATGCTAAAACAGAAATGTGGAGGGTTCAGAGAGCGGCCGACTCCACCTCACCTGAGTTAAGGATTTGGACAATATTAGCTCATTGGCATAAGGGCATAAACCAACATTATCTATACTCTGAGTGCTGAGGAGTATAAATAAACAGTAAGCAGCCCTCGGTCCACAACACAGGCTGGGAATAGTGACGGTAAGCTGGGTACGAGCACTAAGAACAGATTAGGCAAAGCCTTTATTAGCCAGGGATTCCAGGTTCAGAGTCTGTTTATTTAAGGACTCCTCCTACTGCAAACAAGATCCTGACCCTAAAGTTCAAAAGAGAGGATGGTGGGTTAAGGCCGATATGGAGAAGCATCAACACATTCATGCTACAAAATTCTGTGGGATGCTTTAAACCTTTAGCATATGCGCTTTTTCACAGTTGATTGAGTTTAAAACAAAGACGCATGTGTGCCGTGAAGGGTTAGACGCACAAATCTTCAATCTAACTTTGAACATTTGCATACGGCACAGTTCTGAACCAAACGCTTTGCATTTCAGTGTTACCAAGGACAGGCTCTGCCTTTACGATGACATTTCGTGCCACGCAGATTCATCCCTGCATACAACTAGGCGCTAAGCAGGCTACAAGTGTTCACTCAAAACCTGGATATTTGAAAGGCAAATTGGTGCCTGTGCTAACTTGCTAATGTGCTATTAGCGTCTAGATTTTCTCTTGCTTCTGAACCCAATCATCAACCATTAGAAAAGCAGCAAATACCCAAAGGACATGGCCTATATAATTTTGAAAAGCAATTTGGCTAGGTTTACCTGGTTTGACCTTATTGGGTAAACTGGTCATAATGAAGCGTGAACACGGTGAGTCTTATTGAGATCATTATTCTTTAAAAGCAAAACAGCGTTTGTTTTCTATTACGGATGTACTCCAGAAAGCCAGAAACGTATGTGACGACAGATGAATCTAATTGAAAACACTGTCTGAAATCTGCTTCGAATTAAAAAGCGTTCAATAGAGTTTTAGTCTAACATGTCAGAGTTAGAAGGATTTCCTTTTTCACAGTGACAGGTGTAAAGCCTGTTCAACAGGCTGTAAAGTAACTTCACTGTTGATCATTCAGCTGACACAAAACTAAAAATATTTCAATATTTCCAAAAACAATTCTGATGACGAACTTCTGGAAAAATGTGTTGAGAAAATGACACAGTATTGCACAGACTCTATGTATAATGATTATATTACAATGAAAATACTAAATATCACATACTTATATATTTTTCTCTAGGAAAGTTCTCAGAACTGATCCAAGCAGGTAATGTGAAGCATGTGTGTTTCAATTTACTCCATATTATTTACACCACAAACAATGATAAGCCCCTGCAAAGACTGGCTGACAGGAGCACATTGCTGGATTTGAAAATCAGGTTTGCTTTATACCAGAGACAAAATGGATAAAAACTGATACAATATAATGATGCTGACCTCATACACCAGGTGTGTAGACATAAATATTAATATTTTACGTTTATGAGACAGAATCAAGGGTTACTCCCACCCTTCACAGTTACAGGCATGGCTGATCTCCAGAACAACCACAGCCTTTCTCAGACACAGTTTAAGCTGCTGTAAATACTAAATGATTTAATGATTGATTCATAGATGAAAACCTGTATTGCAAAAGTCTATGTATATGTATATGAATGTGTATGCCCTCCTTTTAGCTGCGTTAGGTGCAACAGGATAATTCATTGTCAATTCAAAAGGACTCGTGCCGAGATTATAAAACAACTTTAATTCGATTTAGTTGCACAGTTAAAAATAAAGCTGGAAAATTGGGATTGGCAATCCACAAGTCGCTATCACGAATACAGCGCAGGCAGTCAATCAACAAAACCTGGAAGATCCGTCAGTCTGTCACGAAATGATTCAAATGAATCAATTGATTGGCGAATCAAATGATTCACCAAAATACAAGAGTGGGAATCCAATAGAATCAACTGTAACGTTAATT
This sequence comes from Enteromius thamalakanensis, assembly GCA_032357475.1. NCBI lineage: Eukaryota > Metazoa > Chordata > Actinopteri > Cypriniformes > Cyprinidae > Enteromius > Enteromius thamalakanensis. The sequence continues at coordinate 8,043,458 of JAUCMT010000105.1, read as the reverse complement.
AACCGTCTAGACACTTAACACTCAAACTAAAAAGAACTTACTTTTAATGATTCTTTCGGTGGTCGAGAGCTTTTCTTTCGGCTCTTTAGTCGACATTTTCTCACAGTTCAGTCAGGGGTTATTAGCCTGCAAATGAGCAAAGATATCCTCCGTGTTTGCTGGTGCCAGTCCGAGGAAGAAGAGATAGCAAAACGGCCAGTGACTCCAAAGGGTCCGAGAACTGTTGAAATTGAGACCAGCGGGCAGGTTTAGAGCTCTAACACAGCTAATTTAGTAAACACTGAACAACAGTTGGGTACACGGGTCACAGGGCAGCATAATAACATCGCCAGCAGACACACGGACTCGATCGCTTGCCCTCGCTGACAGAAACACAAGCACCGATCGTCGCTAATAAACTAACGTTAGTAGAATCGAGTCCGGTCTCGGTGTTTTCCTGCCGACATTGACCTAACGTTATCTATCAGATATCTTGAGCTCGTAACAACGGGAGCCAGCAGCACAAGATGTTTAGGGTTTGGTGCGCAATCTTGAACGTTAATCCGATTTTCCACTTTTCAGAGTCAGAACGTCAACTCGCCAGTTTAGCTAGACTCTCAAAAGAGAGTTCGGCATAATAATAACGTGCCGAATCGCGCCGATTTGTCTTAATAAACATATGTCCTGTCGTGTGAGAACAGCGATTGCGCGATCTACCCGCCCACTCGAGCTAACCATATGGCTAGCAGTAACTTCCAATCACACTCTCGTTCCCAGCTCCTCAGATTAAACGCTAATCTCTAAACCTCAGACGGATTTCCTGCAATATGGCGGAGCTGTGGCTCTCGGCGCGCTGACGTAGGCGTGACGTAGCACGTACAATTTGACACGTGCGAAGCAGATGGTTAAATGGGTCGTGCCGGAGGTCCCTCAGTGTGGATGGGGTGCTCTGTAGAGGAAAGCTGAGAAACTACAAGTCGAAAGTAATACGTTAAAGTTAGTGTTATGCATATGCTCTGAGCTCACACCCACAATAAACTTTTAGTTGGCACTTTTTGTCAGAAATCTAACTGGTTACTGTATTATGGCATCACTGTTCATTTTTACTTTGTTGTTATATGTTAAGGCCATGAGGGTAACAAATCGTCAAAAGAGCATTTGCATGAGTTTGGATTTTTCTTGGGGTCAGAGATAATTTGAAGTGATTTACAGCTGGGATTGGCAAATACATTTATGTATATTTGTGGTAAAATTTATTTTGGGCTGTCAAAGAATTAGAAATTAAGAACAAATTATTGCATGTTTAACATTTTTTTTTCGATACATTTACATACAATACAATACGATACAAAAGTATATCTAAAATTGCATGAATTATTATTCTTTTTTTCTCATGCATTTTTTGTTATGCATGTGTAACAGGGTTAAAAATAACATTTAATTTAAAGTGTAAAGATGTGTGAATTTTGGAGGCTCTTCTTCTGTGGCTGAAAACAGTACTGCAGGTGTAGTATTTTGTCCCTCTTTCCATATCGCAGCAGATTTGAGTGTTGATGCTGCAGGTATGTACATTTGTATATTTTTGTATATTTTTATATATGTATATTTTTCACGCTCCAAGTCATCAACATAATAATTGTTGAAATAACATGTTTCATGTTAAGATTTTCAACGTTATTGATTGAATTGATTTATCTGAACATGAGTACAGTGTATGGTAACAGTTTAACGCAGTTATTGAAATTGTTATGAACTTATTAAATTTCCTAGTGTGTCACACAAGTACGAACAAGCTCATTTCACGTGGTCTTTGTGTCGGTCTTAAAACATTTAACAATTAATTGTAATTTGAGAAACCCAAACATTTCAATCATTATGGTATCCTCAGGAGTGAGCTCTGACAGGTAATAAAAAGATGTGATATCATGACGCATAACTGAAGAGGGTTAATCTTAGCAAAACGCAGCAGACTTACAGTCAAGAGCCATTTTCAGCTCATGCAGAAGAGTTCAGTTGGCCACACTTATCCATGCTAAAACAGAAATGTGGAGGGTTCAGAGAGCGGCCGACTCCACCTCACCTGAGTTAAGGATTTGGACAATATTAGCTCATTGGCATAAGGGCATAAACCAACATTATCTATACTCTGAGTGCTGAGGAGTATAAATAAACAGTAAGCAGCCCTCGGTCCACAACACAGGCTGGGAATAGTGACGGTAAGCTGGGTACGAGCACTAAGAACAGATTAGGCAAAGCCTTTATTAGCCAGGGATTCCAGGTTCAGAGTCTGTTTATTTAAGGACTCCTCCTACTGCAAACAAGATCCTGACCCTAAAGTTCAAAAGAGAGGATGGTGGGTTAAGGCCGATATGGAGAAGCATCAACACATTCATGCTACAAAATTCTGTGGGATGCTTTAAACCTTTAGCATATGCGCTTTTTCACAGTTGATTGAGTTTAAAACAAAGACGCATGTGTGCCGTGAAGGGTTAGACGCACAAATCTTCAATCTAACTTTGAACATTTGCATACGGCACAGTTCTGAACCAAACGCTTTGCATTTCAGTGTTACCAAGGACAGGCTCTGCCTTTACGATGACATTTCGTGCCACGCAGATTCATCCCTGCATACAACTAGGCGCTAAGCAGGCTACAAGTGTTCACTCAAAACCTGGATATTTGAAAGGCAAATTGGTGCCTGTGCTAACTTGCTAATGTGCTATTAGCGTCTAGATTTTCTCTTGCTTCTGAACCCAATCATCAACCATTAGAAAAGCAGCAAATACCCAAAGGACATGGCCTATATAATTTTGAAAAGCAATTTGGCTAGGTTTACCTGGTTTGACCTTATTGGGTAAACTGGTCATAATGAAGCGTGAACACGGTGAGTCTTATTGAGATCATTATTCTTTAAAAGCAAAACAGCGTTTGTTTTCTATTACGGATGTACTCCAGAAAGCCAGAAACGTATGTGACGACAGATGAATCTAATTGAAAACACTGTCTGAAATCTGCTTCGAATTAAAAAGCGTTCAATAGAGTTTTAGTCTAACATGTCAGAGTTAGAAGGATTTCCTTTTTCACAGTGACAGGTGTAAAGCCTGTTCAACAGGCTGTAAAGTAACTTCACTGTTGATCATTCAGCTGACACAAAACTAAAAATATTTCAATATTTCCAAAAACAATTCTGATGACGAACTTCTGGAAAAATGTGTTGAGAAAATGACACAGTATTGCACAGACTCTATGTATAATGATTATATTACAATGAAAATACTAAATATCACATACTTATATATTTTTCTCTAGGAAAGTTCTCAGAACTGATCCAAGCAGGTAATGTGAAGCATGTGTGTTTCAATTTACTCCATATTATTTACACCACAAACAATGATAAGCCCCTGCAAAGACTGGCTGACAGGAGCACATTGCTGGATTTGAAAATCAGGTTTGCTTTATACCAGAGACAAAATGGATAAAAACTGATACAATATAATGATGCTGACCTCATACACCAGGTGTGTAGACATAAATATTAATATTTTACGTTTATGAGACAGAATCAAGGGTTACTCCCACCCTTCACAGTTACAGGCATGGCTGATCTCCAGAACAACCACAGCCTTTCTCAGACACAGTTTAAGCTGCTGTAAATACTAAATGATTTAATGATTGATTCATAGATGAAAACCTGTATTGCAAAAGTCTATGTATATGTATATGAATGTGTATGCCCTCCTTTTAGCTGCGTTAGGTGCAACAGGATAATTCATTGTCAATTCAAAAGGACTCGTGCCGAGATTATAAAACAACTTTAATTCGATTTAGTTGCACAGTTAAAAATAAAGCTGGAAAATTGGGATTGGCAATCCACAAGTCGCTATCACGAATACAGCGCAGGCAGTCAATCAACAAAACCTGGAAGATCCGTCAGTCTGTCACGAAATGATTCAAATGAATCAATTGATTGGCGAATCAAATGATTCACCAAAATACAAGAGTGGGAATCCAATAGAATCAACTGTAACGTTAATTAACCGTCTAGACACTTAACACTCAAACTAAAAAGAACTTACTTTTAATGATTCTTTCGGTGGTCGAGAGCTTTTCTTTCGGCTCTTTAGTCGACATTTTCTCACAGTTCAGTCAGGGGTTATTAGCCTGCAAATGAGCAAAGATATCCTCCGTGTTTGCTGGTGCCAGTCCGAGGAAGAAGAGATAGCAAAACGGCCAGTGACTCCAAAGGGTCCGAGAACTGTTGAAATTGAGACCAGCGGGCAGGTTTAGAGCTCTAACACAGCTAATTTAGTAAACACTGAACAACAGTTGGGTACACGGGTCACAGGGCAGCATAATAACATCGCCAGCAGACACACGGACTCGATCGCTTGCCCTCGCTGACAGAAACACAAGCACCGATCGTCGCTAATAAACTAACGTTAGTAGAATCGAGTCCGGTCTCGGTGTTTTCCTGCCGACATTGACCTAACGTTATCTATCAGATATCTTGAGCTCGTAACAACGGGAGCCAGCAGCACAAGATGTTTAGGGTTTGGTGCGCAATCTTGAACGTTAATCCGATTTTCCACTTTTCAGAGTCAGAACGTCAACTCGCCAGTTTAGCTAGACTCTCAAAAGAGAGTTCGGCATAATAATAACGTGCCGAATCGCGCCGATTTGTCTTAATAAACATATGTCCTGTCGTGTGAGAACAGCGATTGCGCGATCTACCCGCCCACTCGAGCTAACCATATGGCTAGCAGTAACTTCCAATCACACTCTCGTTCCCAGCTCCTCAGATTAAACGCTAATCTCTAAACCTCAGACGGATTTCCTGCAATATGGCGGAGCTGTGGCTCTCGACGCGCCGACGTAGGCGTGACGTAGCACGTACAATTTGACACGTGCGAAGCAGATGGTTAAATGCAGTAAGCAGTACTCGGTCCACAACACAGGCTGGGAATTTGAGTTGAGTGTGTATTTTCTGTTTTTCTAGTTTTAAACATGTCTGCATTAGCCAATGTGTTTCTTCAGTCAAACTGAAGAAGATAAAACCAAGCTGAAGAAATCCATGTGTGAGTGTCCTTTTTTGTCTGCTACACTGGTCCTGTGACTCCTTGGATCTTTTGACCAGCTTGACGCAGATCTACCCCGGTTGCTGTGTGCGGTTCAAGTTCATTAGTGGATCAAGTCTGGATACTCTGGATGAGGACAGTATGCAAACTACGGCTGACCGAGTTAGGGCTTAATTGTTGATTTATTCGCGCGCATTTTGTCAGTAAAGCCGGTTGTTTGATTAGCAGTAAACCTCAATCAGCTGTTTTTAAAATGCAAGGTAGTTTAACACAGAGCCGTTAGCTGCATGATAATCATCGCACGATATGTATTCGCACAAATTCAGGTTTATTATCAGTGTGATTTTGCGCAGCTCGTCAGTGAACAACGGCTCTGCCTAGTAAATGCTGCTCAATGTAAGACCACGCACCTGATGGAATTTACCGCCGATTACAGAACCGGATGCGCAATACATATCGCGTGATCATCGTGCAGCCCTAGCCGTAAATCATTGGCGAGCTACACAATATCTTGTTCAAAAACAGAAATGAATTGCTTTCCGTTCTGAAGATGATCTTGCGTAGCTCGCCAGTGATCTATGGCTCTGTGTATCAACTGCCGCTCATTTTCAAAACCGCTAAACAAATCCGACTAAACAAACAGCTGATCTGGCAGATTAGGGACTGCAAAGGCAAGTTAAATGGTTGGAAAAAATCGGAAAGGAAGTAGCTCGGATGTTTGTTGAATTCTGTCCTGACCCCAGTTTAACATTGCAGATGCAGATGCAAGCCTATTCAAGAATGGAGTGCAAAGGAGATTCAAAGCAGATTGGTGAGGAGATGACGCCGAATGCAATGTTGGACAGCAGTTAAATGGCCTGCACTATAAGTGAATCTGCTGAGATGACCCTGAGATCAGCCGGTGACGAATGTGATGGTTTTTTGCTGATGTCACCTTAAAAGGCTGTGGAGGGCTGCGTGTGAAACCATGATCATCATTCAATCTTACCATGGAAGTGTATGGTAAAAAGATGATAGTACCTACCCTTGTAGTTCCTGGGCAACATGTGCTAATACATGGTACTAATGTCATCAAACACATTCTCAGATACTTCAAATTGAGTGATGGATTTTGGCAAGCACTTTTTAAACCAACATCTCCAGACCCTGAGTGTGAACGCTTCTTCTCAATGCATGTCGGACGGAACCATTGGCAAGGAGAGGAAATCCCTGAGAAGATATAGGGACAGTAAGATGCAACTCGGCTGTCCGTCGAGTTTGTCTAACAAAACAGCTGATACATTATCTTTCAGATGCATGTAAGCAGCGGTTGGTCAACCTGATTCTGAGTTATGAAGAAGTCTTTTCACATAGCCATCTTGACTGTGGAAAAGCTAAGGACTTCGTACACAGGATACATCTCTCAGACACTAGACCATTCAGGCTTCCATTCAGACAAGTAGCACGCAGTCAGAATCAAAAACTTCAGCAGGTACTGATTGAAATGGAAGAAAAGGAAATAATTAAGCAGCGAATATGCTTCTCTTGTTTTAGTCTGGAAGAAGAATGGGGACCTGCCTGTATGTACAGACTTTCGCTGGCTGAACTAGACAACATTGAAAAACGCACATGCCCTTCCACATCAGACGGATTGTTTAGCAACACTGGGCAGAAACACTTTATTTAGCACAATGGATCTGACGTCCAGATTCTATAAATGCCGCTGCATGAAGAAGACCACAGGTTTACTGCTTTTACGACGCCTATGGGTCTTTTCGAATACAATCGTTTACCTCAGGGCCTCTGCAACAATCCTGGCAGAAGACGAAATCCTTTTTCAGTCTCCTGTGTTATCTAGTCTAGATGAGAGAACTGCTCTTGTTCGTTTGAAAATGGTGTTTGGCAGGCTCCGCACATGTCAAATTAAGATGTCACCTTATGAGAAGTTCATTGGGCATTTAATTGATCAGACTGGTTTTTCAACAGACCCAAGCAGGGTTGACAGAATCTCTAAGATGAAAAGTTCAGATTTGATGGAGCTACTCCTTCTCAAAAGAAAATAAGATCCTTCCTGGGGATGCTGAATTATTACCAGCCTTCATTCCAAACTATTCAGCTGTAGCAAAGCCTCTTTTTAGTCTTCTGAAGTCATTGATGACCTACCTCAAATGATGTCTGGAGGACAGGACATACTGCCAACATACACACTATGTTGTCCCTGGTCTCCCAGTCTCTGGTAAATGTGATTCTGAAAGGAATTCATGATGACTGCGGCCATCAAGGTCAGTCTCGGACTATAAGTCTTGCAAGACAGCGGTTCTTTTGGATGAACATGGACCGAACTTTAAGAGACTATGTGCATAGATGCTACCGCTGTACTGTAAGCAAAACTACTGATCCTCCTTTGAGAGCTCCCTAGGAAAACATTTAGACAAGTAGACCATTAGAACTTGTCTGCATAGACTTCTGGTCAGCTGAAGATACTAGAAATAAGTCTGTTGATGTCTTGGTGGTCACCAGTCTGCCAGGTTGCCAGGGTTCTATGGGACAGGTACTTTTGTGGTCTCCCAGAATGGATTCATAGTGACCAAGGTCCATCTTTCGGAGCAAGTTGATTCATAAGCTTCTAAGGGTTTTTGTGGGGAACAAGTCACGCACAACACTGTATCACCCTATGGGTAACATGATTGTAGAACGTTTTAACAGAACCCTTGAAAATAAGATCAGAGTTTTGTCACCAGATGTGAACAGAGATTGGCCTAGACGATTGCAAACACTCACATTTCTGTACAACTGCACCATCAATGAAACGACAGGTTATGCTCCCTTTTATTAGATGTTTGGCTGTGTGCCTCCCCTGCCCATTGATGTTCTTTTTTATTCAGTTTTGAATGATCCTGCTGTAACAAGCTGTGATCCATTTGTGACCAATCTGGTAATAGATCTAAAAGAAGCATCTCTGATTGCACAAAAACATGCAACAAAAGAGCAGAAAAGACATACTGAGTTATACAACCATAAGGTGAAAGGATTGGTCATCGAAATAGGTGATCAAGTACTCCTGGCGAACAAAACAGAAAGGGGCAAAAAGAAAGTCGCCGACAGGTGGGAGTCAACAGTTTTCACTCTTGTGGATTGTAAACCCACACTTACAGGATCCGTAATCCATCTACTGGTCAGGAAAAATGTGGAGAATCTCCTGTCTGATCAGCTTTCCGTTGTATCCAACTCTTGTTGGAGCCAAGGTTATTACAGTTAACGAAAAAAATAAAAATAAAAACGAGAGTTTAAAAAAAAAAAAAACTGAATCTGTTTTGTGTGTATACACTAATATTATAGCAAAAACGTCCTTCGTTTTCGTCTTTGTAATAAGCCTTTTGGGTTTAATTAAAATCTATTTACTTCACGCTGCCAGTTTTAAAGTTCAAGAATCTGCTGCCAGGGACAGAACAATTAGTTGGGTTATGGACCTACCTGCAAAATGAGTCCAAACTACATCCAATCAAACCCAAGGTGGAATTCTGACAGATCCCTTAAAAGAAGTCACTCTTGCTGCTCCAGTAAATCACAGATCTGAATTGTCCGACGATTAGGGAAGGTCCGTTTCTGGTGTCAATGCAAGTGGCAATTCTGATTTACCTGATTCCGCATCTGAGACAGTCCTGTCTGCCCGGTCGCACTCACAGGTTCCAGCTAACTCGCATGCAGCTGACACTGTGAATGTACCACTAATTTCTAGTTCACTCAAGCAGGTCAGGTCACGTTTTGGTCAGACCGTTAGACCTGTTGACAGACTAATATATGTTATGTCAGCACAGGCTGACATATCTGTAAAACAAGCTGTTTGGAAGCTGTTTTATGTTATCTATAACTCTGCTTAGTAAACTGGATGTAGTTTATCATAGTGCTATCCGTTTTGTTACTAAACCCCATACACTGCTCATCATTGTGATCTTTATTCTCTCATTGGTTGGCCCTCATTATATACTCGGCGCCGTATTCATTGGCTTCAAGTTATTTACAAGTCTTTATTAGACATATCTCTGCCCTATCTCAGCTCTCTGGTAACCATAGCAACATCTACCCGTAGTTTGCGCACTAGGTATATTTTATTGGCTGTCCCCAAAGTTTATACCTCTTTTGGTCGTCTTTCTTTCTTTCTAGTTTTCTGCTGCCTATGACTGGAACGAATTGCAAATATCTATGAAACTAGAGGTTCCTATTACTTTCACTGATTTTAAGCATCAGTTGTCAAAACTGTTTACTGATCATTGCTTTCGTTTTTAGATTTTTATTTTATTTATCATGTATCTTAGTGTGTTGTGTTTTTTTTTGTTACAATGGAGTATTTATTTCCCGATTTATATTGTATTTGTATTATATATATATTTTTTGAATATGGATTGGTTTATTGATTGTATGTTTATTGATTTTTATGTGTAACTCTATGTTGTTGTTTGAGTTGAGCACTGTTTGCTTTGTCTTGGCCAGGTCGCAGTTGTAAATGAGAACTTGTTCTCAACTAATTTTATCTGGTTAAACAAAGGTTAATTGAAATAAAATAAAATAAAATAAAGGCTGTGGTTAAAGACACAAAACACAATGTCCAGGCTGTTTATAAGTCAATGTTTAGAGCCTTTGCTGCTTAAAAGTCATGTCTGAGTTCATGTCCCTTTGTATACAAGCTAGAAATGTGTTTAATTAGTCTTTATGTCCTTTCATATCGTGTAGTTCTTTACTGTGAATTTGAAGCGACAATAATCTGTCTCCTCTCCTGTGGCTGTAAACGGTACTGCAGATGTGGTATTTTGTCGCTCTTCTCTTTCCATACCGCAGCAGAAATGAATGTCAAAGCTGCGGGTATGCACGATTTTTTCCACGCTCCAAATATTAATTGTTGAAATAACATTTTCAACATATGTAAAGATTTTTAATGCAGTTGATCGAATTGATGTATCTGAACACGACTACAGTGTATGTAACAGTTGTTGAGATTGATTTTCATCAATTTATTTTCAAGTGTTAGTTGAAGCTCTGAATTATAAAATAAGCAATCTGGACTGCTTAACACTTTTCTCAAAATTACTATTAATTTACCTGTAGTATATGCATAGCTGTTATTAAATACTTTGCAAAAAAAAACACTACATTTATTTAAACTTATAAATGCTGACCAGTTGTATATTTCATTATAATTAACTGTACATGCAAAATGTTTCATCACATAATTTTTCCTCTATACTAAGACCATTAAAATATTCATAAAACGTAAAGATTTACTTAAACTGCAAAACGAGGTGCATAATTACAGCAGAAATGTAATCTGTTTGAATGTATAACATTACTTTGTGTACTCACACTTTCATCCACTAGGTGGAGACAAATTATTTTTTGGGGCCTATTAGATTACAAAGAGCAATAAGTTATCTTCAGTAATTAAAACGAATATACTCATTCCTTAATAAAAGACATGGAAAGGTTAAACTCACAGAAAATTGATGGTATATCATTTATTGTCTTTAAAATAGAGATGTCAGTTTCATTTACCAGGTCTACCAATTTAAACAGACATTACCTAGCACTTAGTCTGCATATTGTACATTAGGAAGGTACAAAACACTATTTTATTGCCAGCAAAAGCATACAGCCAAGATAGCTTTTACAAACCTAGCGTTTGTTATTATTTTTAAGACAAAGACCATGTTATACACAAACGGGCGGAAGCTGGTTTTTCCAGATGGTTGACAATCCGGTCACAGTTTTTAACCAATGTCTAGACATAATGCAGCCTGATTCATGAGGAATAGTAGTAATTTCACCTCTCGATCTAGTGCTCATCAGCATTGACGTAAAGCAGATACCCAACCCAAGTCTGACAAACACTGAGTGATTTAATTCAAACAGAACATACTAACATCGTCTTGGTACAGCTCATTAAATGAATGTAGTAGCACCAGTGATTAAAGAGAGGACTTCATCCAAACAACATTTTTATCATGTCGACTTCCTGAATCTGAGGCAACGTAATTATGGCTCTAACTTGTCAAATATAAACAATAGATATTTAGATAAAGGGCACTTGTAAAGATTCCTATGTAAACAGCTTGTATGTTGCAAAAGAAATTTCTAATTGTTATAGAAATCTGTTTTAGAACAGGAAGGGAAGGAATACGACACACACACATACATACACACACACACACACACACCAGAGTGCAAGAACAAGTCTTCATCTTAATACCCAGCTTAGGCACAAAGTGGCTATTTCAGCGGCAAACCAGAACATACATATTGAAAACAGCTGCAGGGTGAAAACAAAAGGCATGAATGAAGGTTATACTAGTTATTGAGGACAGTAACCAAGATATGATATGTAACAGGTCTGATGGTGTAGGTAAATCAGATTTTACCAGTAGAGTTCTAGGTTAAATAGCATGGCTATATTAGTTTAAATATATTAAATATCAATTAAAATGTGGGGCTTATGGAAAGGAAGCACATCTCTGATTAACATCTTCACACCAGATGGCAAAAATAAACATGAGGAGGATTTTGGTGTTAGTTACAAACATTAAGATGGTAAATTATGCATCAGTGTCAGTTTAAGTATGCATGGTAATGACAATACAAGCACATATGCTTCACAAATGTTCACGCTTAAGCCTTAAAAAAAAAAAAAAAAAAAAAAAAGCTAATTTGCACATTTTGTCCCCACACATACTACCGTTCACTCGCTCTCCTTTCAAATTCTAGCCAATAAGCTCCTTCCAGCGCGAACTTGCTTGTATCTGAGACATAAGGATCTCTCTGCTGTAGCAGTAGCTCTGATCTTCTACATCATAACAGTACCAAATGACTTCCTCAACTTTAAGTCAGTTCTGCATTAAAATAGCTCTGTTTTGCTGCTTACTGGATAAACAAACAGCATCTTTGACTGCAAGTCTGAGAAAACACAGCTCGGTCTCAGTCTGTTTGCATAGGATTTACTGTTTCGTAAAAGCAGCTTTTTCAGGTATGAAATGCCAGAAGATATTAAAGTGGTTGAACTGAAATAATAGAATGAACTTGACAACTCAAATTAAATCATCAAATAATGGCTTTTCATATCTGTCTAGATGGTGTAACAGAACGCCTGATCTTGAACTTTGATATGTTCGTTACGCATGGAGGCCCCTGTGGCTCATGTGAATTTTTACTTGATCTAACACTACTGAGAAGGGCAGAACGGAAATGGCATGACTCCATAACCAGCCATGACTGATCAAATGCAAAAGTAGTCTAAAGTGCAAATTGAAGGTCCTGTTGCAGATGCCCCTTTGATTGCAGAAAAGTCTTGTTAATTTTAAACTTGACAAGACTCCATCTTGCCGCACACTATTATATAACATGCAGCTTGAAGGACCTACAAAAGGATGGATGAATGTCCAGTGTGCATTTCGTTTTTTTTCCTCCATAGACTGTAATGTTCCTCGCTCACTGCATGATGAAGCCTGGCTGGGGTGCCATCCGCGGAGGGGGTCTCTGGGGCACAGGTGGGGGGTATTGCTGCATGTACATGCTGGGGTATCCCTGGTTAAGAACGGGTGGCGTGTTTCCTACTCTTGGGGGAATCGGAGGGTATGGAGAAGTGGGAGGGAATGGAGAGGCTGCAGCGAACGGAGAGGTAGGAGGGTAGGAGAATGCTGCGGTGTGCTGAGCAGGAGGAGTTTGGGTGACTTTAACTGGGGGAAGAGGAGGAGCCCGCCGGGGCATCGGCATGGGAGAACCATTGACCTCTCTATGGAGAGCTGCTGGCCTGGAGGGAAGATCTTGAGCACGAGAGGGCTGAGGTGCAGCTGGGGCCATGTGATGTCCCTTCAGCACCATTTCCTGTAGCTTCTCTATCTTGACTCTCCGTATGTGCGCCAGCTTTCTTTTACTCTGATACTCGTCGATGAATGTGTCCAGGGGGGTAGCACCATCGAGGAGCGAATCAGCCATGTTCTGATTTGAAAAAGAGAGACATAATAGCATGAACAATCCCCAGCAGATATCTAATACGACTTTAAAGAGTGTTTGGGCTTTGTGGTAATGGATGTACCTCGGTTTCTTCCTCGATTTTGGCTCCTTCTGCTTGTAGGAGTGCAAGAAGTGTGTCTAAGGGAGTGTTTCCAGATCTGTCGTCTGTGAGGGGATAGAACAAACAGGCAGAAACTGTTATAATTAAGATGTATGAAAAATTATGACAATAAAATACTGCCTTCCTAGCTCAAGCAGTATACAATGATGCCAGCGAAGCCAAGGTCACAGGTTCAATTCTCAAAGAATTCAACGCAAGCCACTTTGGATAAATGCATGTTAAACAAGCTAGGGCTGAAGGAAAACGGCACCTTTTGGCTTTAGCCATTTTGCAACAAAGGAAGCAATATAAATCTGCCAACTTGGTGTGCATGCCTTGAGTAAATTTGCTAAAGCATCAACAGGGTGTGTTTCACCTTTCAGGTTCAGGAGCCACAGTTTCGGATTTCAATTGGACACGCCTGTCATATATTCTCAGAGGTCAACAAACATTTGCGTCAGAAATGAATAAAATTTATTAATATGCTTAAATTACACAACTTCTTACATAACAGCAATTCATTATCAAGAGAGCAACATTTAATGTTCTGCACTTAACAGACACAGCGCAAAACAATGAGGAAAATTAATTTGAGATTTAAGGTCACAATCTAATATTATATACATAAGTATACAAGTATTACGCAAATGTGCTGTTATTAAATTATAGATTAAAGCTGTCGGACATCTCAGACTGCATTTTGACAGCTTGTAATTCATTACCTAAGGGCCACTTTCCCTCGTATTCCATTCCATATCAGTCTAGCTCTCTTTGCTGATTTACATCTATTTACATTTATTTTCCTAGCAGAGTCAACATTCAAAAGTGTCACTATTTTGTTGTTGTTGTATTAGACCATCCATAATTCGAAATGTTGTCCAACCACAGGCCGCTTCTGTCATGTTTACCGCATTACCAAACTACAACATCGACCCTGCTCAGTAATGCTGTGTTTCTTTACTAGTCAAAATAGAGTAAATACTGTAAGACGTCAGTTACTGTTTATCATTGCAGTTGTTTTCCTGGTAAACATGCTTTTTAATTTTAATGCATTACATAAGCCAGTGTACACTGCAAACAAATGATTTAACAAATCCTGAATGCTTCCCATTATAAGCAGTAAGACCAATGCCTTTTTTTCGTCTTATACTTATAAACAGTCAATTGATATCCTGCTAATTAAAACTCACTCCAAGTCAGCCCAAAACCAACAATACTTACTTCACTGTATTTAGTCCCTCCTCTTTTCTGCACTGCACTGCTTTAAACATTTCAACATGCATGATAACTTCTGTTAACTCTACAGTAGGTAAAGCCACTTTACCAACTGTGTTCGTTTCTCTTTACACACAACAGAATCAGTCACAGACTTATCAACTGTACGAATAATCATACTTGACAGTAAACATGACCTAAAAACTGTTTCTCTTATGAGACAGATGAAAATGGAGGGAAGAAAGGAGGGGCAAGGTCTAATACATTATTGCAATCACTAATGTGCTATTAAAACGGGATAAAGTAACATCACATTAAACTCTGGATGAAACAGTTTGTGGCCTTTTTGGCGGATTTAGAGACAGGAAGCTGTGGCTACCCGAATGACATCGTTTTTCAAAATGAACAAGTGCCCATTTGCTTTTAATGTGAACTGCACAGCACATAAAACTTCTGCCCATCAATTTTGTCTTCCATGTTGCAAACAGACTGGTGAAATATACATGCAAGTACTACCATACTACAATAGACAACTTTAAAAAAATATGCAAATTTCCCTGTACATTCGAAAAAGCCAAACAACCCATTTTATTTGCCTAAATAAATATCTTACAACAAAGCACACTGCTTGAAATACTCCATCCCGAAATGCATTGTTTGTATTGCAAACATCCTGCAAATCATGAGACTGCTATCGGTCTACAGCCAGCTCATCTTACTTTGTGCTCTATGCAAGTGTGTGACAGAGCAGACAAAGAGAGAAAATACTGAATGTGTGTGTCCGTGTTCGTGTGGGCATACTCCTTCCCCCTCTCTAAGCCCTTTTCCCGATATTGCACAGGGCACAAAGCCACACTGTTACTGCAGAGATCAGCTCCACAGCAGAATCAGAATGGGCCGTCACGCTGAAACACCCCCACGGAGCTGCTCCGTTGTTATGGGAATGGGGGTGGCAGCGGGTTAATGTACACACAGGATCCTCACCACACAATTTAGCCTGAAGACTAGGGCTTTTGTTTATCTGGGTCAAGTGAACGGCTGACTGGCCAGCCTGCCGGCGACCCTGTCCAGATGCACTGGCACTGCTGCTGTTCAGATCCAGTAAATCCTTATCTGGGACAGCCACCCCAGCCCAGGAAAGTGGGTAACCTACATTTCACCAAAGCCACTATCATTCTTTTCATCTGTACACAGCTGGCAGCTCACTGTGTTTATTTCCTCTATGCGAAAATAAACGGAATATGTGCCATCTTTCAAAAGTTTAGCAGCAATAATTCATTTTAAATAAATCTTTGTAAAAAATATTGTATGCTTACCAATGCTAAATTAATACTGTATTTTGATCAGTTAATTGTAAAATATATTTAAAAAATAATTACAAGAATAATTTTGACGAATATATGCATCCTTTCTGAATAAAGAATAAAACCTGTACTTTTTCCACACTTGAACAGAAGTAGGAAAAAAAAAAACATTTTGAACAATATACAATGAAAAGTCAATTTATGACACAGGCCTGTTCTACGCCGCAGATAAAAGACCAGATCCATCTCAGAGACAGTGAGAGATGGCAAGGCTTCCTCGTACTTCAGTTCTGGTATACACCATAATTCAAAACCTAAGCCAGATGACATTGAGAGTACAGCTGGTAAAATAAAACGGGTGTTAGTCCGCTGTTTAGAATCAGCTTCCAGGCAACCGCCGCGTCACAAAGAGTAATCTGTGACAACGTTTTATTCATGATATCAGCACACACACACAGTGCAGAGAGGCATGGAGAAGCATTGAATACCATTCCCTGTTCTCTTTAAAGTTGCAGATCCTTTCAGCTGTGACAGTCATCTGCTACTATTTAGTCCTGCACTCTGTTTCCATGAGAAGAGGACATGTAGGAGGAAGTGGTGCACAAAGCCTAAGAATTTGTGAAAAGTACAAGTAAAACCTGAAAAACAGGCTCTTAAGGGGATTGTCTTGAAGCTGGAAAAGATGACTAAGATCATATGTTCACATGCCTAGAGGGACGCTTTACATATTAACATTGTTATTGCTGCTTTTTAGAATTACATATCGCATAAATAGTCCATAAAAGGACAGAACCAGAATGTACAAAACAGGTCTGTAATTGTAAGAGAAAAAAGCTACACAGAAAGGCAAGAGAGAGGTATATATTAATTCTAGTATTTTACCCAGAGTGGATTTGCGCAGCTGATAGGCCTCAAACATCTCCTGTAGGTTCCTGTACCGACTGGTCAATTCGTTCTTTTGGAGGTCAAGTCTAGGTTGCAGTTTAAGGTTCTGCTCAGCCAGAAGACGGTTACTAACCAGGGTCATCTCCTTGTTCTGCTGAAGTCCTTTAATCTGAGAAAACACAAGGATCATGCTAACTCAAACAGTGAGTTTATACACATAGACATAGATTATCAACATATATTACCATTTAAAAGTTGAACCAGTAAGATATATACACTTGAACATAACATGAATAAATTACACCTAAAACAGATAACAGTTAGCTATTTTTAATAGTAACACTATTATATTATATTATATATTTCACTGTATTTCTGGTCAAATAAATGCAGCTATGATTAAAGTGGGAAAAAAAGCTGCTATCACTATAATATCTGTAACAAGAGTAAATGTTTTCATATGACAGTTTTTAAAATTTCACACAGCATCAAGTTGCTGCTCCAGGTGACAGAATGGCCTGTCAAGTACATTTCTAGCTAAGCGTAAACAAAATGGTATGTGGGCAGTGTTAAGTGAAGGTTAAATCTATAACCTATGTACATTACTTTCATAATTACTAAAAGGGCAGTGCACATGTTTGTGGGGCCCATATCTAAGCTTTTTAAATGTCAAAGGTTATATAAATAATCATCAGCAATTTCTTTGTACCTCATACAAATTACAAAAGAAAAAAGCATGCAAACCAAAACCAAAAAGAGGCAGAAACATAAATATCCCACTCCTTTAACTTTTAAACTACAAGTATTAGTAAGGAGTTGGTCCTCCCCTTTGGCTGCTGTAAAAACTCCCACTCGCTGGTAGATGTTACAAAAACGTTGGAGGGACTTTCTCCCACTCAGACACAGGAGAGAAGTCAAGTCAGGCGCTGATGGTGGGCGATGGGACGATCTGGTTTACGGTTCAATTTATCCCAAAGGTGTTAAGTTAGAGACATGGCAATCTTATTAAATTTATGCAGGTTCAGACATTGTGGCAAACAAATTGTGGGTGTTTGACTAAAAACCTAATTGTTTACATGCATTTAAAAGAGATTCATCATAGAGAATCCATTCAGAGGTTTAAAATTAGTTCTGGACAAATTGGGTTGAAACAGCTAGATTTTGATATTTAGGTCACCCCACCTTAAACCTTTCCTTGTACCGGATGATCACAATGTACTTACAGTTGGAACAGAGGCACAGCATTACATCCCCAAAAAAGAAATTATTAATAAACAATGCTAAAGGGTTCCAGCTGTACACAATGCAGAGAAACATTTTTTTCAGAAAGCAAATTTCCAAGGAAACACTAAAACAATACATTGCAACATACCACCTCCAGTGACTCACAACCCTATGACTGCCATCATGAGGAACATTTAACTGTATTTAACTGTCCTGACTCCTCCCTTTTAGCCAGGTGCACTTCTGCAGTTTCGGTTTAAAGATCATGTGTCAGTGCATTACAGGAGAGGTGATAGATTTGACATGTTTGTCAAACACCTGCCTAGATCAGCTGGCAGGTCAGAAAGCATTTGCTCTTTACATGATCTGTGCCGGGATGTGCTATATATTACATTGGGTCAAAGATAAAATAAATATCCAAACAAGCACGCAAAATATATAAGTCAGTGTCTAACGCAAAGAGAGCTGAAATCACGAGTCAAATCACATTGACTAGACGTTGACAGACAATACTGAAACCAATTCTCCTGCTAATGCACCAACCCTAGCTTGAGAAATGCAAATCATTGTATAATCATAACTGATTACATAAAGCTAGTTCTCTCCAAATCGGACTACAGATTGGTCATCATACAACATTCCCATGGCCTTCTATAACACATGTAGACCAGTGTAAGAGTCTGCAATGCAACTATGGTAGATAATTACAGTCTACATATGAAATGTTACTATATATGGCTTTTTGAAGGGACACGCCAGTAAAAACCTGTTTCTTTCAGTCACCAATTTCAGTGAAAGCCAGGTTTAAAGAATGCATATGTTTGAGAAATATCATTATTTAAACTGCAACAGATAAGCAGTTTGCACTGGCTAATAAAAGAAAATCATCTTTTAAGAGTGCTGCCAGATTAAACATAACCTCACCACACATACTGATTCAAGGTTGAGATATTTCCAGGGATTTGGAGGTCAAATCAACTCAGAACTGTGAACATGCCCAGAATATTATCTATTTGATGGTTTGCAAATACAACTGAGCAAACTGAGCAGTACAGATATTGTGTGCATTGGCAAAGCTTAGTTTGCTCGGCCAGGAGATGGAAATACATTTACGGTTCTGCATGAGCAAAAATAATTAATATGAAACTTTGATTAAAAATTGAATGACCAAAGTCACTTGCCAAAATTCTGTTTTAATTAAAAAAAATAACACACTTAGATACCGAAATACTTATATTGTATTGTTATTGCATTTATATATATATTTATATATAAATAAATGAAACATTTATACTGCAGACCATCAATAAATGTTTCCTGTAAGCAGTACTAGCATTATTTGGCATAAAACTTATTATAAAAAGGCTCATGCTCTGAAACCCAATGTTTCGTGTCAACACATGAAAAAATGTGTTCTCATAAAAGTTACAAAAGGTGAAGTAATAAAATAGAAAACACTAAAGTCCAACGTAGGTAATAATTTCTACAAAAACAGGATCACGAGAAAATGACTTGCATCACTAACTGTTAATGGGCAAAATACATATTCCTCAATCATGGGCATTATTCTGTACGGTTGGTTGACTGAAAATATGTTGTTTAAGTAATGTCATCATTACACTTAACTAACGTTAGTCATATTCCACGACGTCAAAAACAAACGAAACTGAAGTCGCGCGCAGAAACGTTTCAATTTAAACAGTCCCCAATAAAACGCAATGACATCTTAAGTGTAAAACAAACATTTGTTAGGAATAAAAATAAACAAGGCCTGCCTCTGTATAAAATGGTGCTGTTTCAAATAACACATCAACGCGGCACGGTAACTTTCACGAGGAAAAGAAACTTAACGTACCTCTTCCGAGTCGTCGATACATTTGTTGAGTTTTTCGTCATCCTCGAGCAGTTCGTTTAACTGAGTTAAGGTGTAAGAACTTAACTTATTCTCAAAGCCAGCCATGTCTGGCACAGCGGTGTCTTTCACACTTTGAACTCTGTCTGTGGATCGCGGTCGGACTGGGTAAGGCTGCTATTTTCAGCCGGAAGACGGCAGGAGGAGATGCGTGACGTCAACAAACGAGTTTTTTCATTTGATGCTTACGAACTCTCTCCAAAATGATTATTAACATTTCGTTTATGTCTTTCAAAATATATAAATCATACAGATGTTGAAGCACTTAAATCAAAATATATTAAATTATAAATTAAGTAAAAAATTCAAATGTAAAATTAAAAAAAAAAATTAAAATATAAAGTACACTATTAACTGTAATAGCAGTATATGTGACATTTAAATAATGAAACAATTATTTGCCCATCGACTCATTTTATTTTCATTATAAGTGTATTGATATATCTGCACTATTTAAATCTGAAACAATAGCACAGTACTTCAAGTATAACAAATATTTATTGCTTAAAGCTTTATTCAGTGCAGTACTCCTGTCTAGTAATGCACTTTATGTAATGCACACATGTTTGAAATGTGTGATATATCCCCAGATTAGAATAAATACAATTAAATAAAAATCTCTAGGATTAAGGCCTTCATACAATCAAATGAAGCACATTTCAACTTTGTCTTAGTAGCGTGCTTCAAGCTCAGTGTCGCTACAGTCCTCTACACTCTCCTTATCTCCTTCCTCCAGCTTCCATGGTGGGGCTGGCGATGGGTTGTGAACATCTACATCTATGTGAGTCCCCAGGATCTGCCTCTGCACCAGCTTGCAGTAGAGGCCTCCCCTGGCCATGAGTTCAGCATGCGGGCCCTGCTCCACCACACAGCCTTTGTCGATCACTAGGATGTTATCTGCTCTCTCCACTGTGCTCAGTCTGTGGGCAATCACTAAAACTGTGTGTTCTTGCATTAAGTTATTTAGAGCCTGCTGAACCTGAAAGAAAGTATGACACAAATATAATTTAATTTAAGACTGAAAAAGCCCACTTAAGCCACATCCTTAGCCCACTTAGTTGACGCTTACTATGAATTCGCTTTCTGAATCCAGCGCACTTGTGGCTTCATCCAAAATGAGAATGCTAGGGTTTCTGATAAGAGCCCGAGCAATGGCAACTCTCTGTTTTTGCCCACCAGACAGCTGAGTCCCCTTCTCTCCAACCCCTATAACAGAGGATAGAGAATACATGAATTAATTATTAGCCAAACTCTGGGACAAAACAGATGTGCCAAATAATATATAATATAATATAATATACTCTGGTACAAAGCAGATGTCAAATAAGTCAAAAACATAAAATTATGTATTTAAATATCTATTGTCATAATTGCATTTTAATATAAATATTTGTAAGAATAATAATATAAGATTATTAAATTAAGATTAATAAATATACAAATCTAAAAAAATATATAAAAATAAAAATATAGTATAATTTAAAAAAGCAAACATAAATATAATATAATGTAATATAATATATAAAAACTGTACTAGAAAACATGTCAAATAAATAAAAAACATAAAATCAAGAAATTACGTATTTGAATATTTGAATGTCAATAATGCATAAAGCACATTTCAAAAATGTGAAGCATGAAAAAATGTAAATGCATTTTGGTATACATATTCATAATGTATATACATATATATATATATATATATATATATAGTTACACCCCTATAATTTACCACAATAAATATACAAATATAATATAGTATAACTAACCAGTTTCATAGCCTTTGGAGAGGCCTGTTATGAAGTCATGTGCATTGGCATTAATGGCAGCTCTAATGACTGCCTCCATGGGGGCTTCAGGTACACCATAGGATATATTCATCTGAACAGTGCGGGCAAATAGAACAGGCTCCTGACTCACCAGTGCCACCTATATTAAAATTAATAAATAAATAAATCTTTAATTTGCATTTGGTTAGACTACTTCCTTTGAATTATTGCACTGAAAACTACATAAATATTCTTAAATAATGTCTCCAGATCAGCCTCAGCATATATCCCACCTTAGAGTGATAGTATTTGTGCTGGAAGCTGTTCACAGGGCGACCATCCACTAGCACTTGGCCTTGCTGTGGGGCATAGAAATTCTCCAGCAAACACACACATGAGCTTTTTCCTCCACCAGAGGGCCCTACCAATGCAGTTACTTGCCCAGGGCGAAGACTGAAGGAAACATTCTGAGAAGAAAATCTGGGTTTAGTTTTCTTCCCATGTCTTGGAATTCTGTAACTGATTCACTAGCACATAATTTAACAAGAAAACGTAAAAACCTTGCATTCGAAGTTACAACCATTTATACTCCCTACTAATTTCAACCATAGCTACTTAGATTAAGCTTAACGCTTAGGGACACAACTGTAATAAAGTACCTCAATAATTCTGCAGTTAACCCATGTGTTTTTTAGCCTAAACCATTACCATTAATCAGTCCTTACACACAGATATGTGGGATTTATCTGTTCACACTGAGTGTGACAATGTGGTGCAATGTGACACAATCACAGCCAGTCGGAACATATGTTATATGGTCAGAAACCAACAGCAACAAAAAAAAGTGTAGCATTTCTGCATTATGTCTGGTTAGGTCATGGTTTTATACTTTGCTGTTAGTTTATCGCCTTCTATTAAAAGTGTACTTTCGGTAAACTACCTTTAATATATTCATCTCTGGCCGTGTTGGATATGCAAACGTCACATTTTTGAATTCAACCTGTCCTTCGAATGTCTCTGGAGCTTCATGGCCATCAGGGATATGTTTAGGTTTCCTGTCGATATATTCAAACACTTTCTCTGCAGCTCCAACGCCTTGCATCAGACCTGTGTACACTGACGAGATACTCTGTAAAAACAACAGAAAGTAAGACTTTGTGTTTCAGATTTATCAAGCACACACACATTAAACGAATACCACCATACCTCGAGGGCCTCTCCGAGCTCCAGCTCATAAATGATAAAGGAAATAAGGGTCCCTCCACTCATCTGATTTGTCACCACTAGGTGGCCTCCATAATACAGGATTGCAACATGCAAGGCTATCTCAGAGATCTAACAATAAAAATAGAAAAGCAAAATTTGCATCATTGTTCACATTGCCACTGTTGATTTTTTGGGGGGATCTATATTATACTTAAAATTACCCAAATAAGAAATGCAATTACGATATTGGAAAGAAAAATGTGATTTTATGAATGAGAACTAAGATTGAAGGCTTCAATATGTTTGCAAAATACCTACATAGCTGGACCACATGAAGCAGGCATAGGCAACTGCTTGTTTCTTATTAAGAATTAACATCTCCTGCAGTTTGCTGTTGTATGATTCTCCCTCCTGATCTTCATTTGCAAAACTTCGCACTGTTCTCATAGCTGATATTGTTTCCTCCGCCACTTTATTGGCCTGAGCCAGTGCTGTCTGAACTTCTTTGGTTAATTTCTGTTAAACACCCAAAATGTGGATTGTTAATCTTTTTTTTGCATCAATGCATTAAAAATGCTATGACAATGTGCATTTGTGAAAAATAAAACAATAGAGTACATGCTGCTATAAACTACCATGCACCATTTATCATTGATTGATTGATTTGTTTTTGGAGCAATTTATTTGCATATGCATAACTTACCTTGTAATACTCTCCATACAGCTTGGAGACCACAGCTATGTATGGGAAACCCATGATGGTGACTACGGACAGCTTCCATGACATCCCAAACATGAATATGAAGATGCCCACAGCTTTCACAAAGCTGCGCAGGAACAGGTTAACATTTTGTGAGATGAGGTCGCTCACCTGAGTAGTGTCTGAGGTAAGTCTAGAGGTAATGTCACCTGTAAGACAAACCATTGAGAGCTGAATTATTTATGTCTTTTCTACTTCCACTTGCAGCTAAATAATAGCATTAATGCATTAGATTGTAGGCTTTGGTTTCTCTATAAATACGCAGAATCATGACATCTTTTTTTTCTATTGTCTTCACAAAGGTCCAGGAATCAACTAAATAAATAATAGCAAAGCCGGCAATGCCAAATACAATTCAGCATGCAAAGAGAAGTATAAATATAAACCAACCACAATTCAGCATGCAAATATTATTGTGATGTATTTTTAAGACTGACCATTTAAATATAAATCAAAGAGAGATTTTCAAATATTTTAAAAGAAAGAAAATAAGAAAAAAAGTATATATATATATATATATATATGGATTTGAGATTTTAAAATCTTAATTTGCTTTAAATTATTAATCACATGCAAAATAAAAGTATTTGTGTACATAATATATGTGTATGTAGTGTGTATATGTATTATGTATATATAAATACACACATGCATGTACATATTTAAGAAAAATATGTTGTTTATATATTAAATATATTTGTATATAAAATGTATATAAATATATACATGTAAGTATTTTCTAAATATATACTGTATGTGTATGTCAATAAATGTACACAACACACACACATATATTATATTCACAATTTTTTTTAATCATGATTGATCATTGCCCTGCAGTAATATATACACACAGATACAAATATAAGGATAAACATAAGAAAATGTAAGCTATAATTGGAGCATAACATTACCTGTATGGTTAGCATCGAAGAATCCTATCTCCTGATGCATTAGTGATCTAAAGAGAAGGTTCCTAAGTCGAATGTTCAACCTGGCAAACGTAACAGAAAAGACACCTCCACGAAACCCAATGGCTAAGGAGCTAAAAAGAAAAAGAAAGATAAATTATATGATATGGAAACAAAGAAATCAATCTCTGCTTTCCATAAAACTTAAAAGAAAAGTGAAATCCAGACCTGCTCACCTGACCAAAGCCAAAACAGAGAGAATAATCAGTGGTTTGGCAAAATGATCCATGCTTTTCTGGATAACTATGCCATCTATTGCTCGTCCCGTGTAATAAGGTATGAAAGTTTCACCTTTGGGGAGGAAAATATTTTGACTTGTATCATATTGAAGTCCATTAAAAAGCCGTTTTGGTTACTCAATTTCATAAAGTCTTGAGTAAATGTACAACAAGGTTAGCATTAGTTAACACTATATCAAAAGCATCAATTTGCTCTACATTTATGTCTAGGAGAAACTATTGAGCTATTATAGAGAACCCATTTGTGATTTTTCAACCCTGTGCAATCTAAAGATGAATTGGTAGTGTTGTTGACTAAGAATGACTACTGGCAACATCAGCAAAACTTCCCGCTCAACACAAATGACAGAAAAAAGATTACTGTAACTCATAAAAATGTCACTACATTTCTTAATATATGAGTAAGAACTGTGATAGTGGACTTACACACAGCAGAGAGGAGAAGAAAGAAGAAAGCAATGGCCAGCAAACCAGAGTCCTTCTTACAGTACGATAACAGGCGGCTAATTGTGGCCCCTGAATGGGAATGCTCTTTCCTTGACTTTCTGCTCTTCTTACTAGACTCATCCTCGATCTCTGAACCATCCACCAGCCTCTCCGTCTCCTCACTATCCTCACTTTCAGATACAGAATTGGGAGTCCGTGACAGAAGGTTCCATAAGATCATGATGCCTATCGCTGATGCACAAGTCCAGGAGAACAAACTTAGGAACCAGGAGTTATACAACAGAGCTCCCTCCTCGGAGATCATCAACAACTTGGCAAGAGCATAAGTCATGTTGGTGAGGCATAAAAGAGAAACCAGCGTCCCCAAGTTTGAAACCCTCTGTGGTCCATCAGTCCTGTTATAGAACACCCCGATGGTGGCCCCGAAAAGAAGACTGGCCCGTATGAGAACGGTTCCCCACAAGTCCACAGTTGAACGGTGTATGTCAAAGTCTTTTAATTCATCTGAAAATATATCAAGGCTTGATCCACGTGCATACAAAACTGTGGTGACCACAATATCCACCAGAGTAAAAACCAGGCTGACACTAATGATAACAGCAACCCTCATTTCCTTCACAGAGCCTTGAACTTGCTGAAATACAAATGCTAAGCGTGAGCAGCAAATATTCTACATGGAATTGATTTCTATAGGGCGAGTAAACATATTAATGACACAGCAGCTTGAAACCAGACGGACAGGTCTGGACTCGTAATAGAAAGTCTATGTGAATGTACGGCGTCTGTCAAGTTGGTTCGCTGGCCTGCGCAGCTTAACGCTCTATAACAGACTTATTAAGTGGGGCAGTAGAGAATACATTTTCCGTCTAAGAATTAGGTCCTTTTCTTCGTAAATCAATATTCAAAACTTATCTTAGTCCCAAAAATTCCAGGCATCACCCGTCGCCTCTTCTTTACCGGCGCAGTGCAATGACAGGAAGAGAGAAAAGAATACAGCACCGAAGCCCCGCCTCCGTGACAGCACCCAATCAGAAAGGACTCCGCTCACATTGTAAAATACACCAGAATTTACATATTCTGCTGGAGAGGGCGTGAGGACATTTCAATAATACAAGCACATTTTAAAATGCATGTAATGGTTTGTATTTGCGCTACATATTTATAAGGTAACAGATATATGTTCTCTGTTATAGATCAGTAGTAAAAACCTAAAACATAACATTTAAAGTAAAAGGCCACTTAAATAAGCCTTTTTTAAAAAGCTGTTTTTAAGCACACGTATATTTTATTGTACTAGAAATGATTATCGGTTAGTACACTTGTAAAAATGAAATAATATATAAAGAGGTACTCCAGTCATACTACTATATATTACATTTTCATGTAGTCCTTCTTATATTTATAGGCAATAGAGCATTCATAGGATTCCTACAGTTGTTTATTACCTATTTTGTTTATATTATTTTGTGAATGAAAAATGAACTAAAAAACTAACACTGTCTGTTCTTGCGTTATTCAATCAGTCAATCACGTTTATTTATAAAGCATTTTTAACAATACAGATTGTAGCAAAGCACTGAACATTATCAAGTAGGAAAATAGAGTGATGGTAATGTATGACGGGATTGCTTAAGAATAAGGAAATCTAAGGCTTTGAATGGACTTTAGTCGCCAATTGAATATTGTATCAGTGCAGTTTAAAGTTTAAAACATTTTTCAAAGCTCAAATAGGTTGGTGTTTTATCATAAAATACAAATATACAGAAATATAACAAAACTGTTTCATGAATTATAACAAATATGACTGAATGCGACACATCATTTCAACACTAAACGGTCTATTTCAGACATGTTGACATGTGGCAAGCTGTCCAAATCATTACACTTGTAACAAGGTGAGGTCAGCTTCATTGTGAAACATGCTGCAATCTGTGGTCACGTTCTTGCACCTTTGTTCAACCCTCATTATTTCAAAGGCAAACAGGAAGTTGCATGAGATGTGTCATATTTGCCACAGAATAACCGAAATTTAACCGATTAACAAATCTGTTTGCTACAAATGAACACAGTTAATTGTTGTAGCATTTACCATAATTTAAAACAAAATGGAGCAAAAAGTAAGCTATTCCTTAATGTTTCATTTTCACAGAAATGGATGATTAGGTGATTAAATAAACAATGAAGCAAATTTGCTTTTTGCAAATTCAGAGTCAAAACACTTTGGTGTTATATAATAATAAACTAAAAAAAAAAAAACAGAAAAAGATAATTGTTTTTTGTAGTAAGGAACACTGATTATTACAATCTTCACCATTTAAGTTTACATAACATTCTTCCAGATAACACAGAAATCAAAGTATGTCAGATGACTCATCTAAAGCTAATACAGACATGAGTCAACCAAAGTAAACAACTATATCTTTGGGTGTGTACTTCAATAAACAAAAAAAATCTAAGACCATCACCTGTATCAATGAATGCCTTGAGGTGAATATTATAACATACTGTAATCTGCTACATTATGTGCTGAACCAGAAAGTAAACATCTGCTTGACCTGCTCTCTTTAGACCATTCTCTGCAAGTCTTCATGCTGTAGTCTATGCAAATACACTTTTGCAGATAGTGCTTTATGAATAGTCAAATCAAAAAAGATTTTCAGTGCACATCAGAGTCTGTTAGAGGATATTCCAAGCCATTTTTCTTGGCTTCAGGTACATTCTGGACTGTGGTAAGGACTGTCTCTACTGGAAAAGACAGGTAGAGGCTTTCCTTGAGCTTTTTTGCTGAGGGTGTTTCCTCTGTGCTGAACAATGGGTCTGTCACAGTGAGAGTGATGGAAGGCATATTTCTAGCCTTACGTTTTGCATTTTTCTTTTCTTGTCTGTATGCAACATTCATGTTTGTGACTACCTGTATAGACAAAAACAACATTATCAGAAAAATTAAGTGCAATTACAAGTTTGTCTGCACTAAAAGCAGTGTTTTCAGACATTCTTTCTAATAAATGCTAGTTGTTAGATATGTACCATGATGCAACAATTTAAATGATCAATTAGTAAATTACAGGAATAAGATTTTAACTAAACAAACAAATGCTCAGACTTTACCGTCTGCCTGATGTTATTCTGTTGCTCCTGCAAGGAGGAAAGAAAAGCGTTTGTGTCCTCTTCATTAAGGCTCTCGTCCTCCTGATCCTGATAGCAAAGAAGAGGATCAAGCTGTGTTTTTAAAAAAAGAGAAAAATATAGATTTTTAATTGCAATTTAGTCACTTCTTGCTTATTATTTCTGTGTGCAGTGAGTTCGTTTGACTGACGGCGGTCTGACCTCAACTCTTAGTAAGGATGATGGGTACAATTTTTAACAAATCTATTAGTACCAAACGCTATAAACTTGTTTGTTATTTATTGTGAAAATGAATGTGCAAAATATTAAACCAAAACCAAAGTAAATTTTACATTTATTAAATGGGTTTAACAAAAGCTTGTGACTTAAAAATTCATCTCTCATCACTATTGGTATTAATGAAACTTGTCTTCATTCAAATATACCATCTTCTTTTAAAGTACAGTTAATTCTAGAGCCAAATGATGTAATGGGTGGAGTTATGTTTAGGGTAATGGGTAGGGTAGGAGTATCTACCTCCACCCATTATGTCCAGCGAGGGGGAGCTGGACCTCAAACTCCACCTATTGGCTCTCCTTTATTTGGTTTCTACTTTAATTGGAAGATTCAGTGTGAAAATATACAACAAAAAAAATGTGTGAATAATTATTTATCACTTTTTACACTACTTATTACACTCCACTTCAAAAACAATCTCATATCTTAGTTCATTCTCTTACCTCACTAGATAGGCTGGCTTTTCTGTTGAATATTAAAAAGTGTGGTGTAAATTTTGTCGTAGCGTTGACCGATGTCCTAAAGGTGGCCAAAACTGGATCGAGAAAATCATCCCACTCCACCTGTTTCTCCACCACCATCTGTTTTATGGCATCCCTCAGCACATTACTGCTGCGATCAAACAGTGCGTTGCGCTGCGGCTGGTCTACTGACAACACTCTTTGCGCTATGTTCCACCGGTCACACAGGTGCTTTGTAACCTAAATGAATCAATAATAATGATGTTAAAATTCAATTAATCATCTTTTTTGCAAAAGAAAGTTGCTATTTTGACCAAAAAAATTTACCTCCTCACAGAAGTCAGCACTTTGAGAGCAAAATATTGTTTTTGCAGGACCAAATCTGAGGGGGGCAGTCACATTTTTTAGGAAAAAAGTATATTTATTCTTTGTTAATAGGGCAATATTGTCTCACCTGCAAGTAGATGAGGAAATGCATCGTGCAACACAGAGACCATCTTTTTTTTGTACAGGAAAGGCCTCTACCCATTTACTGTAGTAATCTGTAATAATAACAATGTGTGTATTCCCTCTATGTGCAGTGCCTGGGAATGGACCTGTTTTCCAATAACACAAATGAAGACATTCGGTTACGCCTTAGAAATTCGCCCTGCTGGTAAGTTAGACTCCTTAAAAGTCCCTTTTAACTTTTTACCGATTATTTCAACGGCTAAAATGTCCCATGGACCATCCACCTTGATCGGTCGTACCGTTCTAGCCAGGTTTTTATTCCGCTCTGCGTGTTGACACGTTTCACACACTTTAATCTGAAATAGATGTTACAGTGATTTCTAGATTTAAGTATGAATACAAACACGACAGTAGCGAACACATCCATTCCTAAAAGGGTCAGATTAATGACATCCACTGCATACCCAATCCACAACATCCTTGACAATGCCAAGCCAGTAGTATTTACTCTGAATCCTGTGAACGGTCTTCTTCTGTCCCAGGTGATGTCCAATGTCATTGAAGTGACACTCCAAGAATATCTGTCTCTTCCGCTCTGCCTCAATCACTACTTCTCGCTTTTCTTCTTTCTTTGGTCCCACATAATACAGTCGACCATCTGTAATTAGAGAAAGATTAGAGATATTAGCTAACCCACTAAATTTGTGTAAAAACATGGCTTATGTTGTTTTTAAAATCTTTTTTACATATAATATTTACACATCCGGCGATAAACGTGAAAATTGTCCAGTGATAATTATAAAGCACCATACAGAGAGAGATGGTTTTATATATATAGGTTACAGATTTTTGGAGACATGTTAACTTGAGAAATAATAAAAGATTTCTGTCCTTGTTTAACAGGAACTACTGAAATACTGAAAGAATCCAAGATTACTGACATTATTATAATGATTCCGAATGTAATCTCACCGTCAATCATAAATTTCTGAGCATATCTTTTGAGATTTTTCTTGCGAATCTGGTTCATGGACTGAGGATAACAGCCCTCGGCAACAAACGTGTAAATGTCCCCAAGTCTGTTTGAGCTGGACTCCACCACCTCCTCTTCGGCAACGGGCAACGAGTCCACACTCAACATTCTGCTGCGAATATACGGTCCCAGGCTTTAAATACATAACAGACGGCACAGCTATATAATCATCCAATTTTAAATTCAAAACTACAGGCGCACCGACACAGGGGACAATTAAAACGTGTTTCTGACTCTTGCCTTGCACGCTCACACAATAACAGTCGGACGGAAGGAATTAAGTGACGTACCAGGATGTAAACACTATTTTTATTACTCTCAGTATTTATCGCCCTTTTTTAGATAGGAACTCATGCAAGACATGTCTCGGTTACTTATATTTATAAACAAAGCAATATGTAGCATTTTGAAATCAGATTGTTTTAATCAGGTGACGTTATTCATTTTATCGAAGCCGTTTGTTCCTGTACGTTCATATTTCTGGTCGTTCCAAAACATTCAGTGAGTGGGCGGAGCTTTGAACAGGTTGACAGTTCTAACTTACCCGCGTCAACATGCGTTAAACAATGAAGAAATTTTACACATGCAGTTGTTTTTTCAGCGATAATATTTTTCTTGAAGAATATAAACTTCACGTTCGTTTTGTCTCAGAGAACCAGTTCAGGATGGACTATCAGAATGTAAGTAATCTACAGCAACACTGCCTGATCTCTTAATGTTAAATACTTAGCCATTTTCGTCTAAACACCAGTGACATTTGCTCAAGATCCTCAGGTCCCTGGGTTGCGTGTCTGAGTCTCAGTTCAGAGACGTGCTTGGAAAGGTGAGTGAGCTCTGGAGCAGAAATCACTCCTGTAATAACGATGGAGATCAAGGCTGTAACTGGAAGGTTATTTATTATTCAGTTGTGTATTTATAGATTGATGCAGAAATCGAAAGACGCCAGAGTCATAAATTGAAATCTGCAGAGAGAGCAGCCACCATTAAAGAGATTTATACACCCCTACATCAACATGTTTATCATCTGCAGGTACTTATATTCAGTAGTCCAGATAGTCTATGATTGAAACGCATTTACTGATATACTGTAATAGCATCTATCCTTTGCAAGGAATCATTCCTGGCCCCAGAGTTTTTACAGTTGGTAAAATACTGTACTTCAAGTGATGCAACCATAGAAGGACTAATGAAACTCATCAAGACAGAGGCAGGTGAGCTGTTTCTTTACTCAGTTTTCAGTATAAACCTGCTGACTGTCAAATTATATAAGAAAAATCACGGCAACAAATTCTGTTTATATTGTGCACTTTACAGCACCAAGGGTCTTCCGATTCCCAGTGTTCCGAAAGGAATTCTGCATGGACTTTATGGAAGAGCTGGAACATTTTGAACAGTCTGATGCACCGAAGGGCCGGCCAAACACCATGAACAATTATGGAGTACACATCTTTTATCATACATACTTAATCCGGTTTGTGTGATTAATATTGCCATCAAAAGGCAGACTAATGTTGTTCTTTGTTTAATAATAATTTTACATCTGTTTCAATGAATACAGATTCTCCTCGATGAACTGGGCTTTGATGAGCGTTTCTTCACTCCACTGAGGGAGGTGTATCTGTGTCCACTTACAGCTCTGCTCTACAGTGACTGTGGAGGAAGCTGTCTGGACAGTCACAAGGCTTTTGTGGTCAAGTATGATATGCGTGAAGACTTGGACCTCAGCTATCATTATGACAATGCTGAAGTCACTCTCAATATTTCACTGGGGAAAGACTTTACAGAGGGGAACCTGTTCTTTGGAGACATGAGACAGGTGATGTGACTTATGGTGTATAATAGGGTTGGAAAATTATGTGATGATTACGAAGACAACTTTTGAGAGTTCCTAGACCATTTTTGCCATGTTAAATAACTCTTTATATCTCAATATTTAGTTTATCATGTTTCATTAAACTATACATATATAACAAAAAATTAAGTAAAGTGAACTTAAGATACAAATTTTCCAATATTCCAGAAATAAGGAGCCTTTGAAACCTGGGCCGGTTGCAGTTAGTCAGCTGAATTTTTCTTTAAGACTGGTAACAGTTTTTAAACATTCTAAGTCTAAGGTAGACTTAGTCTAAGGTAAATGCAAAAAATAAAACAGATTACTCTTGGCTAACTGCTAGTTGGTCAGACTAGCTCTTTAAATGTATGCAACTGGCCCCTGATTTAATCATCTTCTGCTTTAATGCATGCAATCAGTCGAATAAAATAAAATATAATTTCACATTCACCATTCATCTCACAAACAAACAGTTTCTTCAAGAAGAAATTTTATTTCATAACCATACAACACCTTAGTTTACTTTACAAATACATTGACAGCTTTGGACGAAACAGCAGGCAGCACAAGCATGCAGCCTAGTAATGCATGTTATAAGTGTATTCACAGTGCCGTGATCATGTGCATTTGTTTTAGGTGCCTCTGAGTGAGACGGAGTGTGTGGAAGTGGAGCATCACGTAACTGAAGGTCTGCTACACAGAGGCCAGCACATGCACGGAGCTCTTCCCATCTCCTCAGGCACACGCTGGAACCTGATCATATGGATGCGAGCTTCAAGTGAAAGGAACAAACTCTGCCCTATGTGTGGTAAGAGACCCACACTAGTGGAGAGTGATGGATTCAGTGATGGCTTCACCATGGACCCTGCCGGCATTAGCAGTAATCTGTCATGTTCTTTAACATGAGGCTGTTCAGTCCATATGGGAGCTAATCTATGAGAGTCTCATTTATGGTGCTCTGCACAGTGAGTCAGCAAGTAATCAGGAAAAAATGATTTTGGTGGCTTCTTCAAAATCAGTAATAAAGGTATAGGACTTGATTTATGTTCTTGGGTAGTTTTGACTGTGTATGACCTGATTAAATATTTAATTGATTGTAAATGTAGTAGTTTTAAACGTACCAAATGTCTTATCTTAGGATAAACTGTTAATATATATACTGTACAAGGAATCTTGAGATGTACAATAAGACATAATAAACATAAAAATAAGGTATATGGCTTATTTGTACAAAACATCAATTTCTGTATATATATATATATATATATTATTCTGCCACCTCATTTCCTCAAAATTCAGGTTGCCAGGAAACGGTTCAAAAATTTTCTTTTTTTTCCCTCCAGGGGTTAAATCTCATGTCGGCCAATATCCATCATTTGCAACCTTTCAATTTAACACACATTCATATACAGAGCTAAAACCTCTATAATTTGTTATTTCAAAGCTTGTTTTTTGGTTGTTTCTTTTCCCCAGCTTTGATTTTTGAGTGATATATGCAGGAAAAGAAAGGGAAAGGAAGGAAAAGCATGACTGTTTGGAGAAAGGCAACACTACTAGACCCAGAGGTAGCAGTTATAGAGGAAAACAAAATCAGTATTGTTTATCCCTGTCATCATCATATCAAAAGTACTGGAATCTTGAATGTAAAATTGATCTATGGTTCTAAAATGAAATTGCAAAAAGGTGTTTGCACTGCATAAATATAAACGGGTTTTGTCTAAAATACAGTCTCATTTGTAGTAAGAAAATAATCTTTCTGCCTTCCCATTATTTCAATGTTTTATTGTTTCCAGTTAATAAAATTGACTGCATTTTCAGCAGGTTTGCCTTTTAAAATGAAAAGCAAAAATGTATGCTTAATGCATCAAACATTTTGGCTCAATGTTTCCCCTTTAAAATAATTTAACATTTGACTTCTTATACACAGTTATGTGTACCCATAAAGTGCTGTCTGATCCATAAGTGAACATAAACTTGTGTATTAGCCACACAGGATCTTCAAAGAAGCTGAGACGGAGTTTCATACTGCACAACTGGAGAACCAACATTATAGCGTTGTTTCGCTGCTCATGTCCCTGTGATCTCTGTGTCTGCCTCTAGGGTTAATATCTGTGTCATCATAGTCCGACTCCATCTCAATCTTCACCTGGGGCACGGGGCAGGACATCCCTCTGGCCATTGGCATCGCCGGGGAAGACGGACAGGAGATCTTCAGGTGCAGAGTGATGCTGTGGAATGGCAACTTCCAGTTACAACAGTGAGGAGAAGTAAGAGGAGAGGGCTATGACAGGAAGGAGGAACAGCTGAGGAACGGTCTGTATTAAGATGTTAGTTGCAGGGGAAAGATTTGGGATCACCCAAAGCAGGAAGAAGGCTCAGTATGCTTGTCCTAGGTTAATGAAATAACTAAAGTGTTTAAATGCAATAAAGACTTGGGCTATATACTATAGTAACCCTCAACAAGAAGATTTAATATTAGTTAATAATTTAGATTCTTAGTTAAATGTTAATTTCTTGATCAAACCTTCATAATATATACTTTTTACATTCCTGTTAAAAAATAATAGAATATATAATGTAATAAATTAACAGGAATTTATTATATGTATTTTTAATACTTATTAAATCAAAATACAATATTAATATTGTGAAATACTATTGTAACTTAAAATAACATCTACATTAAAATATATTTCAAATATATATATATTTTTTTTCCTGTGATGGAAACGTTAAAGCAGCCTTGATCCTTCAGAAATCATATTAGCTTACTTATTTAAATAATACAGCTTTGTGAATAATTTTTTCAAATTCTTTTATAAACAGAAATTTCAAAAGAACAACATTTTAGAAATATTTTTGTATTTTGTAACAATGTGAAAGTCTTTACTGTAGGCTACATTTAATACTTATACTACATCTAAAGTATCAAAACTTACTAACCCTGTATATATTTTCTATTTCTATTATATATCATATATAGTAATAGCATTATTATTTTTTGTAATTGTCTTACAAGACAGAAGCATGCTAATATAATGTATTCTGATCATTAACAATTGTAAATGTGAAAATTAAAAAAAAATGCTATAATATCTAATATGATAATAATCCAAATAATACCTAATACAGTAACTAATGTTAACAAATTGAGCCTTTAAAGTGAACACTTCATCCAAACCATGCCCCCTGAACAGCAATGCAGACATGAAACCCAGCAGATTTTACATCATTTCTACATCAGAAGGATACAGAGGCACACATTTGGATAAGAATGGGTTGTGAATATAGTGTGAGAGGAACCAGGCTGAGGGAGGGGGGGCTAGAAAATCTAGTAAAAGCACAAGTTATTCTGTGTAATCACTCTTATTGGAACCACAGTTATACATGGAAAGAAACAACCAAAATTCCTTAAAATTTCTAATATGCATTGTTGCATTACGCTCTTTATAGCTACTAAACATCTATTTTAGAACACTTGCAAAAATGTAAATTCAAATATAAACTTTTCTCACTGACATCTTTCCCAGTATTTATATATAAACAGAAATAAACAGAAACTGTACCCACATCTAATTATAGAAGTTTAATAATTATTATTTATGCGTGCTGTTTCTTTAGGTGTGAAAATGTAGGCAAAAGAAATAATACATGAATAACACAATAAAATACACATTTTCTATAACAGCATGCAGAGTAAAATACTGATGGTTGCATGAAAACAATTCTATCTGCATTGCTTCAAAGCGCATGGCAAGGGCAATGAAAATGTAGCAAAAAACTATATACAAGGTTCAGCATGACCTTAATTATAGGTCTTAGCAGTTATTGCTGTCTCTCAGCTATCATCCATTTGTCATCTATTTCTACCGTATATATTTATGAATGCAATCTTTAGTGTTATTAAATGTAAAGGAGGTGTGTATTTAAGAAGAAATGCGGCAACATGAGAAAAAAAAAAAAAAACTAATAAAGTCCTATCAGTAGTAGTAACTGCCTGGTTGGCATCGTGCCGCCCACTCTGAGTTGGAGTCTGGCGCCTGTAAGAGGTCACGGTAGGGAACGTGTAGTTTGAGCACACAGTACCTGCGATCCAAGTCCGAATCACTGGGGGAGCAGTTTGTATAGGGGTTAAACTTGTCCTGTGGGCCAAAGAACAGATGAAGATTAGTATATGCTTACAGCATGTATCATTCTTGTCTTCCATGCTTTATTGGGATGGGATGAAGCTCTTCTCCACCAGAAGGTGGCACCAGTATAACACAATATAATAGTGCGGATGTCCAAAATAGATCATTTTTATGTGACTCAGGTCAAATTAAATGAAACCTCTCATATTTCAATCCCAAGAGCATGCATCTTTCTTTGAGTAGTTGGGCTTCTAAAACACTTACCTCTTCTTTGTCATCCCCTCCTTTGCCTTTCTTTTTGTCCTTCTTGGTGTTCTTCTTTTCCTCCTCCTTTTTCTTCTTTTCCTTCTCAGGCAGGATATCATCCAGCCATGCCAGATCGTGTTGAGAGAAAACCATATCCAACATCTTTCGTACCACCATGAGACCAAGAATCTGAGGAATCGAGGGAGACGAAAACCCTTGTATTCTTAAAGCATTCTTAATGTTTTGAAGTGAATTACATACTAAATTACAGACCACTGGTTTATTTGAATTTAACAAGATGGCCTCTTCACAGCATGATTTAACTACAAATTACATTCATACAAAGTACTATAGTACACTGATGCCTTATTAAGTTCAGAAAGCTTTATGGCAAATTGTGTAGTTTTTACTCATGATATACATTTATGTTTTTTGTGTGGCAACGTAAAATGTTATCATACCATGACTGGGAAGATGATAGCGAGGAATGTGGATTTGAGGATCCAGAGAACAGCTAAGCAGATAATCTGCACCAGTGTGAACAGGTGGACTCTTCTCAGCGGTACGTGGCGCAGGTATGAAAAATCTGGCTGGTGTTTTGCTGGCATCATAATCAGTTTGATCCTGTCCCAGAACTATAAAAGACAATGTTTGATTACATACAAATTTGGAAAATCGGTCATTATGTACTCACTCTCACATCATTTCAAACCAAAATGGCTCTTTCCTTCTAATAAAAATGAACAATGAGGACATTAATCATCAGACCTTTTTGATGATTAAGCTGATTCATTTTACAAAGTGATTCTGATCTGAATAAATGGATTCGCTTTACTAAATGGTTCAGTCTCAAAGCTTTAATCCTATGATTTGTATGAGCTGATTCACTTCACACAATAGTTCAGTCGCAATGATTCGATCTAATGATTTGTTCACTAATCTAATTAATCTGGTTCCTCACTGACTCTGCGAAAAGATCTAGTTGCAGTTCGTTTGAAGGGAATATTATCAGTGAATAACAATGTCATTTTAATCTTTCCCTCACACATCAGAAACCTACAGTAGCATCAACTATGTTTTATGATGCTATAATGAAGCTTGAAAGCAAGAAAGTCATAAAGGTTGATGGAATGACTTAAGCATTGTTGACTTTTTCTAACTTCCTTTTCAGTGCATACGTTTACCTCGCTTACATTAGATCATCAATCACAAATCCACATGCCAAAGCTTAAAGGAACACTCCGCTTTCTTTGGAAATAGTGGTCTAATCGGATTCAATGATTTATGCTAAGATATGCTAATGGGACCACCAGACCAGGCGATCGGCTGAATGGATTTAAAAACTCTAAGGGAGTGTTGGAAAATGAGCCTATTTCCAAAAAAACGTGGAGTGTTCCTTTAAGTAGAAAAGAGCACATTGCTATTTAGAGTCAATCTCAGCTTTTAAGCATTTAGCCTCAAAGCAGCATGAACCTAAATACATTTGTATTCATTCAGTATATTGTAAAGGTCTCTGCTTGAGGTCCATCATTTTGGCTTTGTCCTCCTCTTGTTCTCTAACTGACATTAAACTAGACTACTAGAGCACAGCAAAGCAGCACCTGGCCTCTGCCAAGCTACACAAGAGGGTGAATTCTCACTGCAGTCTGACAGCCTCATCAAAATGCAGCTCAAAATTGCTTCAGTAAACCCAGCCAGCCTGCAAATATCCATTCCCACAACACCACGCTCTTCTATCCCTGCAGTGTCACAGTGTGGAGAAATCACTCATTTCTAATCGCTAAACACAGTTGTAGTGTGCATGCAAATGAGTGTTACACTTTCCCTGTATAGTTTGAAGGTTTGTATGATATTAAAACATAGGAATGTCAAAAACAATAAACAGTTCCAAGCAGTTTGGTCGGGAAAAGGTTAGATCCCTAAGGCACTTACTTGGATGCCAGAAAGAGAAGCAACACCCATGTAGAGGAAGACTCCATACAATACCGGCATAGGAATGAACTATAAACAAGAAAAAACACACGGAGACAGCAGTTACACTTCAAGTCAGCGTGAATGCATAACTAAATCTATTTAATCTACTTATAAACGTGAACTCATATTCTCAGTCTCCATTCTGGTAAATAACACCGACTTTTCACCAAGTAGTTGATTTACTAATGGCCAAAACCTAACCTAATCTTTTCAGATTCATCATTGCATTATTTAAGTGAAATAATTTTCACAAAAACATAACTGTGCTGTTATAAGTGCTGATGTATCTTCCTTTTGTAATTTTAACAAAAAGTGTGCTTACAGGCTCACTTGCCTTTAAAGAAAAGTGATTGGTTTAGTAAGGTTCTATTAGAATGTTTGACCTTTAAAAACACATTTAATCTACAATTAAAGCCCATGAATATAAATAAGGCTTAATGTCATGGCTGCAAATGAGCTTGCATTATTGCAAAATGACTTTCAGGCTACTATATTCTTTTTTAACTCTTTTAATTTAATTTAATTTAATTTAAATACATAAATATGCACAAGTTTTGTGCCAGTAAGATTTATATATATATATACAAAAAAAGGAAATTAAACTGAAAATCCCCCCAGAAGAATTTGACTGCGTTTTATATCAGAAGGATCTTGAGGAAAAATTATTACAATATTAAATTTTAATTTATTGGCAATAAAACGTGCAACCTTCAGGTTAGAAGTCTGTCTCTTTAACAATTAGGCCATGAATGTTTCATAACATTACTCTTTGGTGAGCATGTAAGTCTTCTTGCAAAAGCATTAGAAAATCATACTGACCACACATTTCAAACGGCAGTGAATATTTCCTCTTTACCCATTTAAAATAGCACAACTATTGTGGAGTAGATCACACAGACGTCATCAAAGAACATTTTATGATAATATAATATGCTAATCTACCATTAATAATAGGTCAGAGTCAGTATTAATTATCTCTGTCATTTCAACAAGCTCACCTGCAGGATGGGGGCCAAGAAGATAGACACTCCTGTCAACACAAAGACCAGGATTCCTGTCAGTCTCTGTTCTCTGCAATTTAAAGAGAAGCAATAAGAAAGAGAGACAATAGAAAAATACGGTGAGTGGAGAACTCATTTTACTGCACAGCTATAGTTTTATTTTCTTTTTAACGATACTAAACAATAACAATGTGGCTGCATATAGTCATATGTAAAACTTTTACTTTTTTTTAAACATTGAAAGCAAGTGGCTGATTTACACCAACCACAGTACAAATGTATTTATTTCAGCATTCAGCATTTCAACTGTATCCAGATGATTTATAGCAGCATTTTGAGATTTGGAATGTGTTCCATGTAGATTAATTATGATCCAAATAGAAATGCGGTCCGCCTCCGCATGTAAATTAGATTTTATCACAATCGTGCCTGCAATATGTCTTAATAGCGCACTCTCAATAACTATCTTATAATATATAGCTATTATTAAAGGAAGACTTGTGACTCTGTATAGAGCCAGTGAGAAATGATGTCAGCGAGAGACCACAAACAAGATGTCTATGTCTGTCTCACCTCACACCTAGAAACTGCGGCTGTTCCCCTGGAGCACTAGACTCACTCTCCATCTTCAATGAGTCGATGTGAGCGATGGAAATGACAGTGGCCGCCACGTACCATGGCAGGCCCATAAAAGAGCAGGCTGCCATCAGAAAGCCCACCCACAGCAGATCCAGATGATACCCACAACCTTTCTGTAGCAAACAGAGCAAGAGTGTGAGGAGGTCAGTGGAAATGGAAAAATCTAATTGGCTAACTCTGTGGATACCTTTAACTTATTTTCCTTGCGGTTGACGATGACAGCACTGATCTGCTGATCCATGAAGATGAGGATGGTGACGAGGAGCGCGGGGACGGAGCTCGCCAGGTAAACCCACCACGGATTCTTTCCGAATGGCATCACAAACCAACCCCTGTCAGCACGTGTGGGCTATGTGATTTGAAAAGGAAAAAACCAATACAACACTGAGATAAACCAAAGAACCCTCTTTATTGAAAAGTCACAAAAAATCTAGATCAGGTTTGTTTTCCCAACTTCTTTTACGCTTACCTTGAAATCTGTAGGCACAATGAGTTTGGGTGTTTGCAAACCTATTAGCATGTCCAGCCCCACAAATGTCATGATGGACATGAAGATAGAGAAGTCACTAATCAGCTTCCTTAGCTAGACAGAAAAAAACACATATAGAGAGAACAAGAACAAATAAAACATATAGCTGCAGACACAGAGCACGATGCAATTGCACTTTTCTGTATTTAGCTTTAACCTTGTTGTAATCTTGGCCATTTCCTGTCCTATTCAAGGTTGTTTATATGCATATACATATACAATATAACATTAAAACTTTACAATTTAAGATAAGATAGTTTTCTATTTTAATATTTTAAAATGTAACTTATTACTCCAGTCTTCAGTGTCAAACAATTCAACAAATTGCTTTAAAAAATGAGTCATATATCAAAACGTGTACCGCATAAATATATGCTTTAAATAAATATTAATATAAAGTGTTTCACATGCATAATCACACTTATGTGACCTTGTTTACCTTTAATGAGTCTCCAGGTATAAAGCTCTTTTGAATACTCTTAAGACTTTCAAATCCTGATCTTACTGAATCTCATCAGCTCCTTGGATCATGCAGAATAAAGAATTTATCCTAAACTTGCTATAGTCATTCTCAAGGGGTTTGGCATTACAGAAAAAAGGAGTTAAGGACATGTCCAAGATACTAACAAGGCTGAAGTCAAAGACAGAAAAGTGCAAGTTTTCCTGCAAGAGTTTGGTAAGAAAGAATAAAAAAGAAAATTCACTTACCTTTGTGGGAAAGTAGCGACTGAATTTGAACTTCTTCAGAGTGACAGTCATAGTGTAGGTCCCGAAGAACAAAATGAAGGACATGAGAGCAAGATCTGGAACATACTTGCAGGATTTTCCCACCAGTGAGCCTCCGTACTTCACACACTCCTTCTTACTCAGCTGAGTCCAGTCCAGAGCTGTTACATTCAACTGAGAAGATGGGACAAACACACAGAAAAGGGCAAAGGATGGAAGGGTTGTGTGGTGGATAAATGGCGAAAAAAGAGAAAAAGAGAGAATAAAACAGGACAGGGCCAAAAAATAATAATATACAGCAATACACTAAGTCAGTAAGAAAGGATCCATTTGAAATAAAATAATTGGATGTACTTCAGATTGATATTTTTCTCATAATGATATAATATAAAAATAATATAATTATTGTTGTGGGTTATTAAATCAGTTAGTGCAAAAACAGTGCATTCAAAAGCTGTAATCTATTCTGAGCTCATGCTAACACAGATGTTAATACAGATGTGAGTGAGGTAAAGACATGAGGCACTTACACCAAAGAGAGCAGAGGAATTATCTGGCACTGGGACTACAACATCGAAGATCATTGGTGCCACTGAACAAACAGAGAGAGGGAGAATCAGAGAGGAGAATGAGCAGAACAAATGGAAATCTGAATAACACTTTGTTAGAAAGGATTTATCCAGGATCAAAGCCAGCTTTGGCAATTGTAAATGACTGCAGGTATAGTAAATGTTCATTTGGTTTTTAATTCATGATCCAGAGTGACTAAAATACTTTCAAAAGGCCTCATTGCTACTTTACATTCACAGCTGCAAGCCATATAACTAAGTACAAACTCATTAAGAATAACATGCCATTTGTCTGATTTAAACTCGTGCTTATTGAAAAGTACTCACATCAATCGGAGGCCACGTTTGGGGTTTGAAGCAAAAACAAACATAACACAAATAAGTTACAGTAATCACATGCACTCAGCCAGTTCCCTTCAACACCCAATGGAACTGGGTTTAATCAAGAAATTACTATTGGACATGTTAATTTATGCATATTGACAGTGCAGTGAAATGTGCTTTGTAACACTACAATAAGTTTTGATTCTTCAACATAATAAATAAAGCTGAAATAATAATGGCTCATTCTTCAACAGCATATT
The DNA here is from genome assembly GCA_032357475.1 of Enteromius thamalakanensis. Lineage (NCBI taxonomy): Eukaryota > Metazoa > Chordata > Actinopteri > Cypriniformes > Cyprinidae > Enteromius > Enteromius thamalakanensis. The sequence continues at coordinate 8,000,820 of JAUCMT010000105.1, read as the reverse complement.
CATCTAGACACATGTTTATTTTACAGTTTATACGCTAAAGTTTGCGGGTCCGTTTTTTATGTTCACCAAGGCTGCATTTGTTTGCTCAAACACAGTAGATTTGAAATGAAATGAAATGTTATGAAAGGTTATTATAACTGAAATGTTATTATTTAAAATAATTTTAAATCAGAAAACTAAAACTGCACACAATCCAAACAAGTAGCTTTGGATTAAAGCATCTGACAAATGAATAAATGTAAAAAGTACAAACTGGATTAACATTAGTTAATCTTAAGTATTTATAACATGTACCCCCAGTTTCACAGACAAGGCTTAAGCTAATCCTAGACTAAATTGCATATTTGAGCTGTCTCAGATGAAAATATCTTGTTCTGACATATCTAAAAACATGTCAGTGTCATTAGTCTATGTTAAGAAGCACACCTGTAATATTTTCTTATAAGGTATTTATGTAAAAGTTGCTTAAATATCTTAATTAAATTAATGCCTAGTCCTGGCTTAAGCTAAACCCTGTTTGTGAAACCGGCCCATAGACAAATAATAGTCAACAGAGATTAAAGGAGCATTATGTAAGAAATTTATTGTAATAATCATAAAATGTCTCTGTTATGTTCAACAGGCATTAAGAAAACATGTTAATTAAAA
>JAUCMT010000105.1:7968331-7979282 GCA_032357475.1 Enteromius thamalakanensis | reverse complement strand
TCGTGTGTTTGCAGCGCCTGTGTTGTCAAATTGATGAAGATGTTTTTTAAGTTGCAGCCATTTTTTTCTGTTTGCATCCGTTATTTTAAAGTTGCAGCCATTTGTTTCTGTTTGCATGCGTTATTTTTAATCTGCAGCGCGTTGAGCTCTCTCGGCCACCGTACATATCACTATTAATTTGTAAAAATGTAATGAAATTATTCCTCAATTCTCCTCAGTAGTGACAAGGCTTAAATTTAAGAAATGTGCATTGTCCAAAAATATATATTTATATATCAGAAAATTTTTTAATAGATTTAAACTATTCTTTTTATGAAATAAATGTTGTTGTTGTTGTTTTTTTTTTTTTTTAAATACCAATTTGTCGGAACTGACAAATTGTGTCAAAAACATAATTACTGGATATTAACATCATTCTGTGGTATAAACAAGTAATCAATGTTCAGTACTCTAATTATTCTGATATACAATAATAAAGCTCTCCCTGTTACTATTTCATCATCCACATACGGTCCTTACTGACAATCCATTAAGGACACATTCCATTCCAGCAGAACCTCACTCATCATTCAACAGACAGCTCTCAATCATCTCTGCAAACAGAATATTTCTAGAGCAAATGGCATGTTGACGCACATGAAAAGCCATTTTCTTTGTGTGGACAGAATCCACTCCACTTCTTGCATTGCATTTGTGTGAGTAATCTCAATGATACTCATTGGCGAGATTGGATTCATTCTGCCGTCCGGCACATGGCAGTCCCAGCCTGATTCGTTCGATGATAACACCATATGGGTTTTTTGTCAGAAGATGATGAGATGAGGTGAGTAGGTGTGCATTACCTTAGGGATAATGACAAGGCAAGGTGCAGAGCATAGCTATTACAATTCTAGTAAACTTCAGAAGAATGAATGCCAGCAAACCAAAGTCTGAAATGTAAAATTAACAATGTAACATCACCTATTTGGATCCTGTTTGCACCAGCTTATTAGAAATTCTTCACTGACTGATTCAAATTGTTTGACCTTAAAGATGCAGGTTTCTATAACACCTTACAAAACAAGAAAAATGGCTAGTCTACAGAGAATTTGAGAGCACAGGTGCTTGAAAGCCAGCACTGTAAATTTAAATCTATTTTCTATCATTTGCAGATTTCAAATTGTACCCTTATTAGGTTTATTCAAGTCTGATACTTACCCTCTTTTTTCACATTGCTTTTTGCACTTTGCACATATTAAATGTTCTGGGTAGAGAATGATAGACAATAAAAAATGGGCTTATTTATTCTTTCTTTAAGTAATAAAAACAAGCAACTGAATGCCCTACAGCTTTTTAATGTTTAATGTGTTCTCTTTATATTTAAGATGTTTATTTCAAATACGACAGTCGCAGGTCAACACTGATATGTCTTCATCCAGATTTTAATAACGTCTCTAAATCCCTATTGTAGAGCAAACCCTTTCTCCTCACAGTCCCGGCAGAGATAGATGTGCTGGGTTCATTACTTAGATAAGAGACACAGCACTTTAAGCTGCAGCCGGAATGAGCCATATTCCCCCTCTATTACACAAGTCTGGCCTTTTAATGTTGTATTAAACTTTATGAAAAGCAGCATAATGTTGATACTTTAGTCGCTAGCTGTCCACCAATAAGCAGAATTGCATAAAATTAAATGTCAATTTTAACAACCTCAAAACCTTGGGGAGGGGATAAAATATTGTTCACTATACTGCGAACAAACTTGATCGTTCCTCCCTTGCTGGCTCACTGCATTGCCTGACTTTTTAAAGCAAAAGTTCCCCTAAAAATGAAAAATTGCTGAAAAGATACTAACCCTAGATGATTTGGTTTTTTAGCTGAACAAGATAGAAAAATGTAGCATTACTAGATCCTTTAAATTGAATGGGTGCCGTCAGAATGAAAATCAAGTAATATTTCTCAAGTGCAAAAGTATATTTGCATTTACGGTGAACTAATCCTTCAAGACTAAATCAGTAAATAAACATTCTAAATTTTCCGAATGTCAGACCTTAAAAAAAATAAATTAAATAATCTCGAGCACTAACAATTCATCTGCAGTGCATCACTTGATCTTCTAGCCTCATCCACTTGACATGACACACTCATCCATCTGACAAAACCAAGAACCCATCCTTGAGCCTCCCTCAAGCCAGCAATTGTTAATTACTGTTATTAATGCTGTTATTATTATCATAATTATGCCAGTGTGGATGCATTTTGTTCCCTGCTTTTAGCGCGCGAAGTGTTATTTTCAGTGCTGCAGTTCATTTCCTCCCATTGAGACACCAGCTATAATTATTCCACATGCAACCTCTTGATGGCCATCACCATGAGGAGGAAAGCGGCGTGAGCAGTGAGGAAATAATGGGAGAGAGGTTGAAGACGATTGCTCTGCACAAGAATTAATGTGAGTGATGTGCTACGATGATGCTCAGAAAGCAGCATCAATAAGACTCGCTTTAATACGCCAAGTTGCTATCAGAGTCCTTAAATGCAATTTTGAGATCTTTGGGAAGATACATTAGCCTTATAGAGTCATCTACACAATTGCCAGAACCTCTGGGACGTCATTATGCAACATTCGCTCTCCGGATCAACTTAAAAAGTGTGATTATGCACTAGAAAACAGCTCGTGAATTTAAGAGTCCACATCCACAACCCAGATCCTTAGAAGTTTTCACAGCTCCACTTATCACTGCATTAAAAGGCTTGAGAGACTTTGCAGAATAACCCTTAGAGACATATTTAATTCACGCAAAATTTATTGAAAGTCACATCAATGTTACTACAAAACCAGAGCTACATTAGCTGGAGTGCAGCAGTCTATCTTTAGCAACATCCTGAAAAGGTCTATTAGTAAAGTGTGAGGTATTTCGAAATTACTACTCACTAATAAAAGGCGGGTTTTTTATACATTAATGGCAAACAGCTGTAAATTATGACAACATTCACGCTAACCTTTTATTTTCAATCTTCCCAAACAGCAAGTAATAAAAAAATTAAAAAAAAACACAAACTAGACATTTAAAACAGGTTTATGACACCTAAAAGTTACTTATGAACATTACTTAAAAATCAAGTAGTGGTCAAGGCCAGGAATCCCTTCATAAAAAAAAAAAAATCCTACCTACAAATTAATGTGGCTATTGTAGAATAGCCTGAAGTACTCAGTGAAAAAGCTTCTGTTGTACTTAAGGCAACACTTTTATAAATAATAATTTCACTAATACTTATTACAGTTAAGAATGTCCGCATGCTTTTTAAACTGCCCCTATTATGCCACTTTCAATACTGCCTTTTGTGCAGTGTGTATTGCAGTGGTTTTCAAACCTGTGCTACAAGCACCCTGCCCTGTACATTTTGTATGCCTCCCTTATCAGGCACACTTGATTCAACTCATCAGCTGGTTGATAGAGACTGCAAGACCTGAATTGGGTGTGTCTGACAAGGGAGACATACAAAATGTACAGGGCAGGGGTGCTTGTAGCACAGGTTTGAAAATCACTGCTGTAAATCACTTATGCAAATGTAAATGATCTGCAAAGTTTTAAATCTAAGTGCATGATAAATAAAGAATAAAGAATCTACTCTACAAGTCCTAAAAGCCTAAAGTCGTTACTAATTCAAATCCCTTTTCTGTGTCACAGAGTAACACATTTGCATAATTCCTGCTTATGTTGTCCCAAAAACTATAAAATACCCAAGATGCATCAATGCTCAATTAGTCCGCTCCAGAACCATATAGAACCATGTTGCGACATTCAAATTATTTTGGTACCCTATCCACAAACACGCCAGTTTACCGATGACTGCGGTAGACCAGTCACAACACTCTGCGCCATCTGACCAATCAGAGCAGAGTAGTCTCACAGAAAGGAGGGGTTTAGAGAGACTGATCTCTCTTGACTGAACTCCTTCGAACAAATAGTTTGAGAATCGCTTGAAATTAAGGTGATTTTTAACACAAATTTTGAGAATATAAGTGTTTTTTTTCACCTTGCATGCCTGTAAACCTATTGTAAGAGACTCCCAAAACAATATAAAGTGGGCTTAAAATGGCATAACTGGGGCACTTTAAAAGAAAAAGCAGATCCATGATCCCAAATGCTCATGACAATAGTGTAATGTAAAAACAATTTAAATATGCATGAGTTTTTTGAAACAATGCATCTACTAGAGATGAACTCCTAGTTTCATCTGCAAGTCAAAACATTGATAATCTTTGACGAATTCCAAAGCTACCAATTTCCCTGAAGTCATGGCAACATAAGCCTAGACTTTGCCTTTTAAAAAACATGAAAAACTTGTATTGCCAATCATTTGATCATAGAGCCCTTGCTATGCATCTTATGAACAAAATGACTAATAAAACAAACTCCCTTTATCCCATTAGACACAGAATTTAGGTGAAAAACAATGGATTGTAAACAGCATTTGAAGTGATATGTTCTTAAAAGTTTGATAAATACAAGCAGGAGGAGATCTCCTACCTTGATTCCATCAATTATCAAACGTTTTATACAAACCTCTCCTTTCTTACCAACATGTAGTGCAACTAACTCACTTTATCTGAACACACAGTGTGAACTTCTTATATACAAATCGCAATTAAATAAAAATGAAATAATAATGAGACGAAGCCTCTTTTTCTTTGTGGTTCTTAAGCTCGATTGTCCACTTCATCCATACCCATACCTGATTCTGCTATTTGACTCTTAAGGTGTGAATGTGTAAAGGATATTTTGGGCTGTTTGGGTTCCAGGTCAAAAGGGATGGGGTCTGGAGTCCAGGTGTCAGGCTCTGCTACAGGAACAGGCAGGTAGCCTTCTTCACGAGGTAGACACATACACCACCCAGCACCCGCAAGGTCCAGTTCACTGTACTTATAACCGTAACGTTTCAGGATCTTAAAGTCCACCATGTCTCCAGACTCACTCATCTCCACCAGAAGATTCCAGAAGACACAGCTCAGGAGAATACCAAGAAGCTAAAAGAAACATTCAAATTGTCAAGTGTCAAAAAGTGTCAGATGTTTTTTGAAGATGGATCATCTTTACACTTGATTTAAAAGTGAGATAGAATGCTGGTTACACCTACAGTCACTAATGGAAATTGTGTAATGAATGAATACTTTTATTCAGCAAGGACACATTAAATTCATTTAAAGTACAAATTATGCAATATATTTATTTCTAGTTCTTTTTATCTTGCCAAAAAAAGCAGTGAAGCAAAGATATCTGAATGATTATGTGATACTGAAGAATCACGTTTTGCAATGTATTAAAATAGAAAAAATAGAAACAGATATTTTCCATTGTAAAATCATTTCTGGCTATAACTGTTGTATTTTGATTTAAAAAATGCAGCCTTTTTAGGAGATTTTCTTTACAAAAAAAAATCTACCACTGACCCCAATTAAAAAAAAAAAGTATAACAAGCTGTACAGCTTCTACCAAAAATACTTCATTTATTTTTTTATTTTTTTATCAAAAGCACAAAAGTCATAATGTGCAAGTACAGTATACATGCTAATCATTATAATTTCTGTTTTTTATTCTAATATATTCTAAACATTCATATTTAAATTATAACCTAAACTACTTCCAAAGCAGAGTCACAGATGCAAATCTAGACTTTTCACTCGGCATTTATAAAGATAAATGATTTACGTAAAGCATATGATAAAATATACAGTCTGTATTTCTTACCAGAGAGAAGCAAAGCATTCATCCAGCCAAACTTTGATTTACTAGACTGAATCTTTGTCACACACTCCATCATATTTGGGCAAGAGGACTGTGCCTCTGCTCTAATTAGAGGAGTAATGCACTAATGGAGGAATGGCCATGTGGCTGTATTTAATGTGACCTCTTCCCTCAACTCAGCAGACAGAAAAGGAGAGAGAGAGACAAATGAGCAGGCTAGTTATTCTGGAAAAACGTTTGTGCTTTAGCAAGACTGGGCAGCAGCGTCTCTGAGAGTCATTCTCCCCTCATTGGGCATTTGCATCTGGTCAGTGCTGATGCCCATTTTCTATAATTTATTGTTTGCCAGAGAATCCTCTAATAAGGGAAGAGTCAAACAGAATAGGTAGAAGGCAATCAAAATGGAAATGTGGAATGCCAGGGGAGATATAAAGACCAGAGGGAAAAGTGCACCACGAAGAGATATATTTCAGAATAGGATGATATAAATAATAAACAGTTAGCACAAGAAGAAAAAGATGATCATAAAACCTGTGGTAGTCCAACTGCACAGCAAATTCCAATAGTAGCTCCAATGTTGTCCCCCATCCACAGGTTCACAGCATGGATACAGCCACGCACATGAATTATGCCATCTAAACTTTCACGCTGTAATATAGGGAAAAAAAAGAAATCAAATTCGGTATAGGTGGCATGTAATGCTCTGATTTTATGATGGAAACCAGGTTAAAATATCATATAGAGTCCATCGTAATGGCATAATAGATGTGATGCTCGTAATGGCTCTGATGTTATTTGCTTGGTTTTTATCTATGGAACAAACAACTGCATGACGCCACCATTACAGATGATTACACTTGAAATGGCTATCGGAGGTTTTTGTTTTCCATTCACAGCTTCTGCTTTAAAGATAATCTCAAGTGTCCGGTAAATGATTCTTTCCAAATGCCTCGCTGGATATGAGAGCAAGTATTATGTGAAATGACGCAAGACTGGTTGCAGGCAATTGTGCAAATGTGGACTTCATAGATCTTCATTTTACCTGCTTGTTAAGAGTTTTGTATCCGCAGAGTGTGTTCACAACTTCTCCGACCTGATAGAAATAAACACACAGGGCTAATTAATAAAAGTAGTTTGGTCAATGTGATGCTGTTAATGCAGAGGATTGTTGGCTAACTGTGAATGTTATGTTGTGATGACCTTTGACCCTTAAAACGAATTTCATATTTCAGAATTCCGTATGGAATTCCAGCGCACACTTATAAGCATGTTGATGTAACCTTTAAAGCAGTGATGGAATCTGTAATAGGACTGATGAGCAGGGAGCCCTTCTAATCAGATTACAAATAGACTGTAAACCTGCCTGCTCCCGAAAGCCCTTTCCAATTCCTTTTTATACATTTCATACCATGTGAAATTCTACCTCATTCAAGGCTCAGTAATGTAGTAAAGACATGGTTAAAATAGTCCATGTATAGTCCATATTCAGATGAACAAATGTCTATTGGGTTTGGAATGACATGAGGGCGAGCAATCAATGACAGAATTTGCCATTTGTGGATAGCAGTTGATAAGGAAACATCTGAAGTCAAATATCTGAAACATAGATTAATGATCTGAAGCCTTGATCATGTTGGCAGTCTTTAATTCTTAGCCTGAAAAGGCCTGTGCTCTCTCACTGCAGTAAGCTGTCATACCAACGGAGAACTGTGCATTAGTGCCCAATCAACATTTATTAACTCAGAGAAAGAGAGAGAGAGGAAGAGAGAGAGGAAGAGAGAAAGGGGCACTCATAAACAGTAGACTCTATGCAGTGCAGGGCAGGCAAATTAAATTTTCTCTATCATGATGCACTCTCCACTGACTCATTGGGAACAGCTTTTACTAGAAAGCTCTCTAAACTCACCAAACCCCCCACTGCAAAAAGAAAAAAACACATTCTTTTCAGCAAAAATGGATTACTAGCAAATTCTTAAAAAATAGCCTGTGATGCAGACTTTTCTCATCAGACTGCCATGTAGCGTCTTGACCTATGCGCTGATTAATATATCATGACTGAGTGAAGTGTGCGGACGGACTAACACTTTGACGGATGCAGCAGGTGTAGGGAACACCGCAGGCCAAAGGACTTGTGCCATTGCAGAAGTGGTACTGGTTTACTTCCCAATCCTTGTACTCATCACCTCCACAACAAGAAAACTGTAAAGAAAAAGCGAGATTTTTATTTAAAAAAGCAGCTTAAAATAGCCATTTTAATTACAATTTAATCGATCATTTCTTCTTAATGTGAATAACGATAATAATATTGATACATTTGACAACAGTATTTTTTCTATTATGATAACAAAATATAAAAAATATAAATATATAATACAATAACAGTCCAAAGTTGGGTAAGAATTTATGTTTTTGTCTTATGCTCACCAAGGCTGAATTTATTTTAAGATTTACAGTAAAATCTCTAATATTGTGAAATATTATTACAGTTTAAAATGATTCAATTTCTATCTAAATAAGTTTAATTTATTCCTAAATTTTCAGCAAGCATTACTCCATTCTTTAGCATTACAAAAACTTTTATAATTACAAAACTTATTACAAAACAAATAATTTTAATATGCTGATTTGGTGCTCAAGAAATATTTCAAATTATAATTGTCTGAAAAATTACATTTCTATTATTATTTTATTATTATATGATAATGATAATTTATTAATTATTTATAATTAATTATACATTTATGAAAACATTTTTTTCAAGATTGTACAATAAACAGAATTTATTCAATGTGGAATTAAAGGCATTATTGTGTTTACTGTTACTTTAGAATAATTTAACATGTCCTTATTGAGTAAAAAGAATATTACATTTGCCATAATAAAATGTGTAGTATACAGAACCATTCAAAACTTTTGAGCATTTACATGTCTGTACTACACGAAAACCGCCATTTTTGTGCATGAATGATACTGTAATTGACAAATTATATTTTTCTGCCTGAAAGATGGATATTATTTACAGCTGACTTGACATGGACCATATTATCGTGGGTGTGTAATTCACTTAGATTCCAGTTATTAAACTGGTAAACAACCTTCTCTTGCACGTAGTCCAAAATGTTTTTGAAGTCCAGGTCATCATAGTAGTGTTTGATTCCTTCTCGTATGCTTTTCTGAAACAATTTGATGGTCTAAAGACAAAGAAAAAAAAAACATATCAACAACAGACCATACAGATTAATACTGCCTTTGCTCTCAATGTTTCTTTACTTCTTACCGTCTTTTCAAAGATCAGGGCAATAATGAGGCCAAGAGCCTGGAGAGCCAGCAGTACACACAGCACACACAGGAACTGCACAAAAACTTTACTTTAAGTCATAGCACAAAACAAATCCAAAAGTAACATGGTAGAAGCTTTTTTCTGAATAAACAATTATACAGACACACTCATATGACCAGACAAGCAACACTCACCATGTGCAGCAAAGTCTTATTATCCCTGAGGGACCCCACCATTCCCATCACAGACACAGTGAACATGACGAGACCCAGCAGTATGAGGACCACAGCAGGAGCCAAAAACACCCCCTCCAGGGTGCGATTCTTCTGCCTCTCCACTTCTGCATACACTCCGATACAGAGCACACATAGACCGAGCAACTAAAGGGACAGGAGCAGGTGTGTTAAAAACATCTCTTACATAGCTACCATAATTTCATAACATTACGTTTACATGATTAAATCAGAAATTCAGCAAAGATGTAAAATCAATGTTTCAAAGTCAGGTAGATCAGTCATCTGATGTAAATCAAACAATGAATCCATTGTGTTCCTCACATTAATCCTTATAAGGCGACAGGCGTAACTCTTAAGAGCGCTGAACTAAAACGCACAACTAATGTAAATGAAATGACGCAAATCATAAAGAAGATTAATGAAGCCGTCTTAATATCAATTTGTATCCTAACAAAAGACTATATTAGCACACAGCATACTAATTGAAACCACTTTATTTGCAATTTTCTTCCCTGTCTGTTCTTCCTGGAAGGTTAATTTAATAAATCTTGTTGGATGATTAAGTTAATCATTTGTCAATTTCAAATTCCAGACATCAACAATTATTTTCTGTTTACTGATAAACCGTGGTGTTTTAATGAACCCCGATAAAGTAAGTGTAAAGAGTCAATCTTAAAGTAAAAGTGCACCCAAAAATGAAAATCCCAGCACAAAATTCACAATACTGATTTCATGATACAATTCTCTCTCTCTTTTTTTCAATGAAATAGGTTTTCATTTTTATTATTGCTGCATTTTAATAACGATCCAAACAAAGATGCAGCATATATGTAGCTTTTTTTTTTTTTTCAAAATCTGAAGCAAAAACAGAATGATCTGACTTCAGTTTTTTTGGAACTAAACTACATAAAACATATCTGCGCAAACACAAAGCAGATGGGCTGAATGAAAAACGCAAATTTACTCTCTGACAGCAGGTGGCGCTTATAGAGTTAACATTATAGAAGCATTAACATTGCTTTAATATGCATTTGGCAGTGGCAAGAAAATTCCAAATACGCTGTTTTTAAAGGAGGTCAGTTCTCCTCAGAGATACATTAATATAAACTCCAACTGTATTATGATTTGTTTAACATCAAACAAATTTGAATTTTCACATATTTGCATTGGTTTTCAAGATTTTCAAGAATGTTGGTGACCAAACTGTTTCTATTGTATTTTTTTCTTTCGGTTTTGGTTAACAACATCCTTTAAATATCCTCTTTATAGTCATACTGGTTTGGAATGACACAAGGTTGAGAAATATGTCATTTTTGAGTAGACCGTTACTTTAAGAGCAAAGAAGGGGAAGAGAAAATATGATTTGAAGAGTATCCTAAGAGACTTTTCTGCTTGTATCATCATTTTACAATACCCTAATAGTGAAGATACTCCCATAAGGCGCTGACTTCCTGTATTTCTTATGGGAAAACAGCACACTAGTGAGTCAAGCAAAACACTTGCTTGTTGAAATAAAATAAACAAATCCCAATATTTGCTGGTTATTAAGCAAAATATCCCTTTAAAAGTCAATTTTAAAAAAACAGCAATAAAACTAAAATAGTTTAATTAGATAATTAACCTAAAAAATTAGGTGTGGTGTTATCTCTCTTTAAAAGGACTGTCCGTGTAATTTGCACATGTAATTACATTAAAACGTGCAGTACATT
>JAUCMT010000105.1:7948439-7966843 GCA_032357475.1 Enteromius thamalakanensis | reverse complement strand
AGATAGATAGATAGATAGATAGATAGATAGATAGATAGATAGATAGATAGATAGATAGATAGATAGATAGATTTTATTAGAGATTATTTTTTACAATAGCCTAATGTTAATTAGTTAACATTGGTTAACTAAGCTGCTTTGGTTAACGTGAAGAATGAACAATACTTCTACTTTATTACTCTTAGTTCAGCATTCAGTATTTAATTTAATTTATTAATTTTATATTAATATTAATATAATTAAATAACATTTAATAATTTAAAAATGCTTAAACAGCTTAATAAAAATTGAATACTTTATCTCTAACAAGCAACAAATAGACTGAAATGAGACATGCAAACATGCTACAGTGCAATTCTGATTGCATATTTTTCATCAGACTTAGTATAGGCTAAATGAAGCTCCCATCAATCATGCAAGGTATTCTCGCACATCCTGATTTTGCCATGTGCCCCTAGGTTAACATACTTTGTTGACCCTGGGACAACATTTTAATGCAAAAATATAGTCTTGAACATATTAATACACCTTAACCTTACCCATGAGTAATGCCTAAAACTGTTTCTTTAAATCTGATTGGTTAATCACAATATTGTCCTAGGGTCAAAGATGCCAGGTTAATCAGGCAAAATCAGGTTAGTGATGTCTTTACACATCCTTTGACTTTACATGCCCATGGTAGCCAGTTGATGATCTGTTTAATAAAATGAGACATGTTTGTCTAGCTTGAAGAACTAAAGCCTATGAAATATGTCCTTGAAAGATAATATTTCTGTACGATGTGCCACAATAGCTTTTATCCTTTAATTTTAATGGATAAATTTATGGCACACATCTCTTCTGCTTCAATCATTGATAAGAAAGAACTTATTTAAAATAAGTTCAGCAATGACTCTCATGAACCACTGAAAAGCAGAAATGTATTTTACCTTACACATTGGTCAGGTTACATTTAATTGTATTTAATTAAACATTTTTTTTTTTTTTTCCTGAAAGGTTTTTCATCAACTAAACAATCAATATATTTTTGCTGTCATTCCACATTCTATTAAATGACTTCACTGTTGCAACCCTGATATATGGACAACAAAAAACAAACCACTTCTTCATTTTTATTTGAAGTATTGATTTGCACACATGTCCAGATGTATCAAGAGACACTGAGCTAATAAGAGGGATTTTTTAAGAAGAATGAAGGTCCTTAAGCATTGGGCAGATTGTAGACTCTTTTTCTCTCAAGGTACATTAAATGTGACCCATGCGGATGACAGTTGGTGTGTGAAATTAAATTTCTGATTTCTTTCTTGTCGACAACCAGTGGTCAGCCAAATCTTGATTTGTTCTGCAGAGCTCCTTGCCAAAGGATATTATGTTGCTATGATCAAAAGCTAGAGTACACACAAGACTGACAAAAGATGAGGGAATTAAAAGGATTGCCAAGCTATATATTTTCTGTATTGAATTCAATCTTTTGAGTGATCCAATTTCCCCAAGATGACTGGTTGAATACAAGAAAATATCAAATAAAATCCTCAAAACAATATATAGCCTATATATATAAAACTATTAAGAAAATGAAAACATATGTGAAGGTGAAATTAGATGTCTGCAACCCAGATGCTGTCATGATACATGCTTAATTAACACTGATGAGTTGCCACAGCACATCACAACATGCTTAAGTCTCACAGAGGATCTTGGAGGAATCTGCAATTCATGTAATGCGTGTGATGCGCTTTCCAACCCATATCCCCCCCGAATCCACTGAATTGATTATCATAAAAGTGGTCCACAACAGCATAATTTGCATGCATGCAGAGTCCTTTTGTTGATTTTTTTTTTTAAACCAGAAGAAAACAAACTAATTTTAATATTGAAAAGAAGATAGCACCATAAATCTTTTCCCTACTGTGTGATTGTCTAAAAAATGGGTTTATTTTAAATCAGTCGATTTGAATGCAGAAAGAAACAAGACAATTAACAACACCTCACAGCATAAACAGAATATGTAAAAATAAATAAATAATAAATTCCAAATTTCACAGCCCCCCCCCCTTTCAAAAATTAAATACATGCTTATAGCAATGTTGTGTTGGTTAAAGGAGTGATTCACTAAAATGCTGAAAAATTGCTCTGTAAAGGGCAGTTCCCTAGGCGTGCTCTGAATCATAGCATCAAAACATCCCTTGTTGCATGGACACATGCACTTGAATAATGTGTGTATTCTCTATACTGAATGGTGACAGGAAAATTATGCCCAAAATAATGAGAACACCCTGTACAAAGCAAGCTATGATTTGAAAGGCCTCCACAAAGCCTTTGCCCAGAAATTCAGGAAAAACGAAATGGAACAGCATGTCAGGATGCATGGCACAACATCATGGTCTGGTCTTACAGATGTTCCTGCATCTTGCTGAACATATAAACATGCCCCCCTAAAAATAAATAATAATAATCCCTTCCTTTGCAGCCATAACAGCTTACACTCTTCTGGGAAGGGCTTGCCACTAAATGTTGGAACAGGGACGTATAGGGATTTGTGCCCATTCAGAGCATCAGTGAGGTATGCCACTGACATTGGGCAAATGTTGGCTTGCGGTTAGTGTTCCAACTGATTCCGAGGCTGCCCAAATACAACAGAAAAATAATACAAAAATTATATTTACCCTACATCATTGTCTATCATGTATTGTCTTAACCGAATGACAGATTGAGACGAAATTTAATTGACACGGAACCACCAGGTGGGGACCGTGAGCTTTTACTGAATTACTTTCAAATTTAAATTAGTTGAGATGGGTAAATAAGTGGTTTGATGTGTAAAGCAACTTGCAAAAAGCATCATACCAAATAATTAACATCGTTATCAAATTTAAAGTCTCATATTAGCCGTTTCTGTCCAATCTGAAAGAACCACACATAATATCTTTCAATGTGTGCAGTGAATTAATCATAGCCCATTCTAAAGAAAGAAATTGATTTCCAATGGCACGTTTATTCTTTTTGTTTAATTACCCCTTCTGCGCGCCACCAAGCACCGTCTCTCAACTTGTGTAGCACACCTGGCGCGTTCTGAATTGCATATGCAGATTACTCATATTAAACAAATGAAAAGACAAAAGAAAAAAAAAGAAAAAGAAAAACAGAACTGCATTTGCGTTTTCTCTCAGAAGCGCGTGTTCACAGCATCTGCTCGTGTGTGCGCGCGACTTCTCTTTTGGCACGCGCTGCGCACTTGGCAGTGACGCTCAGAGGAGCGAGGTGCGTGTAACCGAGAGCTAAAATTGGTTTCGTGATGAGGAAAAGTGAAGGAGCACAGCGTTGCGATCTGTTGTCTTGTCTTCACTTCTCATTCTTTCCTTATCTTTGAATACAACTGAGGGATACGAACCTGAACTCTTTTTGCGTCATGAAATTCAATAATAATGACTTTTTTTCTCGAAAGGAGACATGGTCGATTGAACATTAATACAACATCCAGCTAAAAAACTTAACATTTTAATCACATTTAACCCAGTATTTTGTCCCCTTATAGAAATGGATTCGCTCACCACTTCTACTGACCTCCAAAGTAACTGGACATTCAACTCCACCGCACAGAATGAAACCGAGATATACTGGAACCAGTTTGTGCAGCCGGTTTGGAGAATAGTGCTCTGGGCAGTGGCTTACAGCACAATTGTCATCGTCTCCGTGGTGGGCAATATCACGGTGATATGGATCATTTTGGCGCACAAACGCATGAGAACCGTGACGAACTATTTCCTCGTCAACTTGGCATTCGCTGAAGCGTCAATGTCCGCATTTAACACCGTTATAAACTTTGTCTACTCCGTCCACAATGAATGGTATTTCGGACTATATTACTGCCGGTTCCACAACTTCTTTCCTATAGCCGCCGTCTTCGCTTCAATATATTCAATGACCGCAATTGCACTCGACAGGTAAGTTGATTCGTTTCCAGCCGCACTGTGCACGCTCCTTACGCGCGGATCTCAGCAGTGCGCGAGGAAACCTTATGTGTCTTTGCATGTTTTGCGGTTTAAAATGTACAAAATACATAGTATGTAAAGTATAAAAGTGCACAACATTTACACTATTAGTCCGTTTAGTTCTATAAGAAGCCCCTTACAAAAAATGGTAATGATAGTTTCGACTAGAAGAAAAACTGTTGGTATTGGTCAACCTTTATAGTCAAAGGGTCAAACTGCTTTCCTGGTGCTTCTTTTACTGCATAGTAATTTCTATATGAATTTATTATGATTTTATACCGCAACAGTAAATATAACTATGGTAAGTAGGGCTATAGCTAAAGATGATTCCTCCTTAACAGTGTGCATTTACTTTTAAATATGTCTATAGGTTATACAAGTTTACCATGATGGTGCATCAGCCAATGTGCTATTAAAAGAAAACAAAAAGAACAAAAATTGAAAAAATAGTTGCCATAGCACAAAATGTACAATTATTCAGTCATTGTACCCCAAAGGGACTCATATTACTGTTTCATTTCAAAACAAAATTTTTATTTCACTAAAAAACTTAATAACAAACGTTTACATGGAACTGTTCCTTCCTGGTGGAATGATCTGCCCAACTCAATTCAGTCAGCTAGTTAGGCTAACAGACATTTGCATATTGTTGTTCTTTTGTGGTTTTTTGATTGCTTCTATTTGCTTCCTCTCTAAGTCACACTGGGGAAAAGTGTCTGCTAAATGACTAAATGTAAATGCAATTAACCTCCATTTGACTGGTCCATTACACTGACATTCACATGAAATGTCAAAAAATTAAATGTGATTTTGTTAAGGTTTTAAAAAATGTATGTATTTTGACATTTTACGTTCGAAAGAATTCGGATTCTATAGATGTGCAGTAATAGTAATGCTCCTTATTGTTACTAATAATTGTGTAATCATTAGCAGCTGCCTTTACAATCCAAACACAAGTGATGTTGTAGATCTTTTCAGGTCCATATTAGGAGTTATCAGAGATAGCAGAGGTCATTTGACTGTGATGTCATATGATAGATGATAATCCCACTCATAACCTTCCATAGTCATCGTTTAGAAATGTTAATTTATTTAGTGTGTGTGTCTGTGTGATTGAGTGGTAATGGGGTAATTGTAAGAGTGCTATGTCTGCCTTGTTTCTTTATTCAATTAGGGGCTAGATTTCAGGTAATGTCTGACCTTTTATCACCCTGTTCTAATTCTAAGATGTCATTTTACCAACCTTTTGACACAGCACAGCTAATACTCACAAACAGTGCCTGCTTTCATCTATCTACATGCAGAAACATTCTTTAAAATATTATTACCTGATAGATCCATGAGGGAGATGGAGGGCAGGCGTCAGGGGAAGACTGTGTTCAGGTCCTTATAGAGGAAATACTTGAGGGTTATTTATATTAGGAGAATTCTTTAAAAAAAAAAGCAAGCCAAGATTACATTCTATCTAAACATGAAGCATACTCAGCAAATTAATCACGGGGTTACAAACAAATAACTTACTTGATTTTTTTTTTATTTGTAAAGAAGACATTTACAGAGCCTAGAGCTTTTCGTTAAGCACTCTGAGTAGTTCTGGGAGAAGATTGTTTCAGAGTTTTACCATGTTTTATCTTCTGCCAGTTTTAAGTGATTTCTTTCAGGCAGTGATTTGATTACTATCAACTAATGGCCAATAGGAGAATTGAAAATTTAATTATGCCTAAAGATGTCATCTAGAAATAACATTTAATTAGCATTTTTAGAATGCTTGGTTTCTGAGAAACCTTAAATTGAATAAATTAAAATGCACCATATATATATATATATATATATATAGTTTTTTTTTTTTTTTAATGCATGCTTTTATAATATTTTGTGAACAAATAATATATGTTTTTTATTAAAATATCATAGCTAGATTATCCAGTGAAACAACATATTTATCTTATCATTTATACTTAATCCGCCTTCTTTCTTGTAATTGACTGCAAGCTCATGTTGAGATTTTCCTCCATCCAATCACCAACTGGACACAACAAAAATATTTTTTTCTTTCTAATCCATTTAACTAGAATGTATGTCACAATATGAATATTTTATATTTATATTCATTACAGTGCATGTTTGACATTATATTTAAATAAAATTATACATAAATATTAATTATATTTTGATGGATAGTGCACTTTATTTTGGCTTACCATGTATAAGAGTACAAAATCATCCAGTAAAACCCAATTGTAAATGATTATTCCAATACAAACTCTCCTAGGCAGTTTGGCTGATGTATTTTTCCTGCCCAGATTTCAGCTCTGTTGCTCTGGTTGAGTCATTGTTGCTTTGTTAACACATGCAGACGGGTGTACATTCACAAACAGCAC
Organism: Enteromius thamalakanensis; assembly: GCA_032357475.1. Lineage (NCBI taxonomy): Eukaryota > Metazoa > Chordata > Actinopteri > Cypriniformes > Cyprinidae > Enteromius > Enteromius thamalakanensis. The sequence continues at coordinate 7,960,470 of JAUCMT010000105.1, read as the reverse complement.
AAGGCTGTCACCTCTGTGCAGACAGATCACTTAGGTTGAGCTGCAGTGTGTGACACAATTGTGTTGCATGCTTTAGTAGCAATAAACAATTGCCTCTCTGTCCAAATATAACATCTTACATTCTCACTCATCTCTGTTATTACTTCCTTATTTTATTTCTTGCGTTTGAAACATGCAAAGGTGCTGACAAGCACAGACTCCTCAAAGTCGAGCTGTGACGGCATGCTTAAGAGCATTTGGTGTGCTGGTTAAACAACACATGGCTCAGAGGTTCAAACTGTCATGTATGACAGGGATAAGATTCCTAATCAAATTACCAGACAGAAGTTAAATTTGAAAGAAAAGCACTGCAAGCATCACATTGTGTAACCGCACTGTCCGTCTCTGTTCCCTCTAGCATGTTGTCGTTATTGATTTAGCCTTGCCGCTGTTCAGACCGATGATCTGTTGCTCTGAGCTCCACTTATGTCAAACAGATGTGCTCAAATGTATGTCTGTGCTATGTCTGACCTCTTCACCTGCTGGAGACTCTACTATGAGTCTATTGTCAGTTCCTCATTACTCACTCATCTTTACTGGGACTGTATGTAATCACGTTGTCCTTCAGGACATAATTTTAAGTGAGAATGACTGGAGAGGCTGAAAACAAATTCATGGGTAAAAAAATCTGATTGCCCATCACTTATAAGCTTGTGTGTGTGTGCCCGCTGGTGGTTTAGCTGTAAGGGTTGCCATTATCAGTGAAGTGGAAGTTCTCTCATTTTACTCAATTGTGAATGTCAAATTGACGTTTTGTTCTCTTTGATGTTGTGTTTTTATACTTTGAGGCACTGAATTTCAAGGAAATTCAAAGCTTCCTCTAAAATGAACATTTTATGATAATGTGCTCAACCTTATTTTTATAAAACCTGTATGAACGGAAATAATGAAAAATGGGGATGTAGCTGCCAAACTTCAAAATGATAATATAAAACACCCAACGATTTAGACATTAGACGATTTAGCAATGTTCCCCTCTGCTCTAAAAATAAATTTTTACAAGTCATATGGACTGCAAAAATGATGCATTAAAACTATTAATTGCTATTCATTTTTGCATGTAATAAAACAACAAACAACAATACTGTCACAGTGCAATGTTTTCTGCAGTGGATTTTTAGTAAATGACTATAAATGCAATGTTTTTCACTCAAAACTTTCATATTGCTTCAGAAGTTTTACCGTTTTATGACGCTTTTTGTCATTTTGGAGCTAATCTTTCTATTTTCACTTTTATTATATGGAAAAGAACAGGCCATATTCTGCACATGCATTTTATATAATAAAAGTGAAAAGGGGAAAGATTTGTATTCATATGGACATTTTTGTGTTCCCAAAAAAAAAATCAGTCATATGGGGTTTGAACAAAATAAGGTCGAGTGAATTTGACAGAATTTTGATCTCAATGTCACATAGAAAAGAAAAGACAAAGAGAAAAGGAAGCATATTCATTATCCATATCCATATCCATATGCATAAATATTCATTCCATGCTCTATATATACACAGAGGAAAAACAATTGTCTTAACAAGGACACAACTGCCTAACAATTGGCCTGAACCTATGATTTATTGAAATAAATGGATCATTATTCAGGTTGTGAATCTAAAGGACAATTGTGAATATTAAGTCTAGAGCATTCCAGAATGTTAGAGACTAATTAAAAATTAGAAGCAAAATGGAAGTACAAAACATTAGTCTAACAAGTTAAGGTTTGTTCCTCAAAACTCTTCACAAACCATAAGGACATTTTTAATGAAGTGACTGAGAGAGGCCAGCAATCACTTAGAGATCAATGTTCTAATAAATAGAAGTGAACCAGTCAACCTTTTGAGGAGCTCTGCTTAACGCTGGCTTGTAGGAAAGGTGCCATAAAAGACACCATTAGTGCCATGCCTGGAGTTAATATAGTGAACCAGATTAGTCAGAAGAGACTATGAGAGATGGGAATAAAAATTCTGTAGGTGTTTACTCTCAACGATTATCGCACACTTGGTTTGTGTTTTGGGTTGATTGATGGGGAATGATATGCATTGTGAAAAGCACTACATAAACCTTAACTGAATTGAGCTAAAGTTATACGATCCCGAATGAGCGATCATAAATGTGCTATTTTATGGTGAGTGGTCAAAGCAAGAGCTGTCAAGCTGACTGTTCTGTCCAATCCACTAAAACAGTACATGCTTGGTCTTCAATCATCATGAGCTTGATTCCTTTAATATTACAGGTGTTTTAGTTTTTTTACTGTAGTAGAATATGTCTGTATTATGTAAAACACAGTTGTTCAAAAACTGGAATATTTAGTGATATTCCAAAGTGATTTTTATTATTTTGTACAGTGGCTGAGAAAGCTCAACGCGGTGCAAACTTAAGAAAACACATTAGTTTGACAACACAGGAGCTGCAAATTCTTGTAATGCAATCAAACACAGAAACACTCTGCAAATGCACCAAAACGCTGCAAACACAGAAATGCATTTCAAACCTACGAACGCACTGCAAATAGCATGTACCACAGCGGAAATGTTTCAAGGGGACCTTAAAATCACAAAAATTCGTAAATGACGAACCCATCTAGCTAACATATGCAGCGTCCGAAATCGCATACTGCTTAAGTAAGTACTACATTTAAAATTGAACGTACTACCCTACTGTTTAAAAGTATGTTCTATATACTATGAATGGGGGTAGTATGAATGTAATTCGGACATACTACATCCGCCATCTTTATGTTGTCACGTGTCATGTGTGGCGTCACAACAGCGCGACAATTTAAACTTTCAAAGGTCATCCGTTTATTGAGATTGTGTTAAACAAGTGTAATTTAATCACAATAAACAACGTTATTCCTGAGGTACGTACACTTAAAATGAGCCTCAACTTTCCACCATTTTTTTTGAATATGACGCCTCCTCTCCCAGAGCCTCATGGGATAAAAAAGCATCCATGGTAGTGTTTTCAAGGTACCAAAATTTCAGTATTCGGTAATAATATCAGTGAAAATCCATGGTTCTCGGGTACCAATTTCGGAACCAAAGCAACACAAAAACACTTTTATAAGAGGACTTTTATTTAATCAAACAGCGCAAACTATATTTCAAGAATTTTAAGTTGAATTCAGCACCAGAGCATGCAAAGCTGTTACTGCTGCAGAATATTCTGACATATCAAAACATATTGGATTAAACGGAAAATAGGTGTTGTAGAGAGCTGCAGCAAATGGCTTTTAATTGAAAGAAAACATGTAGTATAGAAAAGTTCCTTCCATCGAATAATTTCTTACTTTCACAATCACTATATTTCATAAGGTTAACTTATACCCTCCGTGTGGTCTGTCCGCACAAGCTTGTTTTATTTGCGGTCAGATCATCAAGAGCGTTCAAAAATCTCTGTACAGCGTCGTTGGCAGGGCGGCCAGGGCGAATTTTGAAGGTCTTGCCGCCGGCGGTGTCAACGCACAGTAACGATTAACTAAGCAAATTGCAATGTTTGAGGTGTTTTATAAGGTTCGAGGTATTTCTTCCTTTTGACGTAAAACTTCGCTGACACCGCTTGAAGATAGGTTTTTGGTGATTAATGATGTTGCCCTTGTCACCGATTCAAAAACGAAATACTTCCACACATGGCTTTTTCCTCCTTTCTTTTCAACGAGCAGATTCAGAGCCGCCTCATCAATAGCACCGCCGGTTGCCATCTCTCTGTGCTTTTATGAAGAAGATGCAACTGCGCAGTGCGCACCTTTCGGGTAGCACAGCAAAAACCGGGTTGACCTGTTGCTCTGTACTACCAGTACTTCAGAAAACCTGGTACCGTAACATTTAAAATTTTTTAGTACCGTCTTGGTACCGTGGTCTTTAGACAACACTAGTCCTGGTATGCCTACTACAGAATTCGACCGGAAGCAGTACGTCATCTGGGTACTTCTCGCCTACTGAATTCCGAATGCTATGAATTTGGACATACTACTCGCCTCGCATGCTGTTTTTCGCGTACTATATATTAGGGAAGTAAGCGATTTTGGACGCAGCAATAGCATTAAAACAACGTTCCAAAGTTAAGTGTTTGACTCGTCAGATTAGTCTAATAATATCCAAAAGACGTGAATGAATCGAATGATGACCAAAAGCCACTGAACAATTAATCAAGTCCCAGATGGGTTCGTCACTTTTTGAGGTCCTCCTGAAACAGAGACAAGAAGAGCTTCAAAAAAGTTGTATATTACTTTATCGTTAAGAAATTTTAAAACAAACTATATTACAAATTTTCAATTAAGACCCTAAAGAATCATATTAGCTCGTGTAAAATTGGCTTTGTATGACTCCTTTAATGTGTTGTTGTTTTTTCTGTTAACATGTGTTTTCTTAAGTTTGCAGTGCGTTGAGGACTCTCGGCCACCGTATTTTTGACAGATAAAAAAATATTGTATTTACCCGCTTTAGTAACATTCCATTAAACAGTGAATGCAGGGATCAAGCAGAGATAAAATGTATTTATTTATTTATTTATTGGTCTTTTTGCACTTTTAGATAAGATATTTAAACCCTGGTCAGCCTGAGGCACAGTTGCACTATATGTCAGGACGCTAACAACCAGAAGGTTATAGGCACCAACAATTAGATTTTAAAGCATCTGTTTGAAAAGAAACCTGTACTTTTCGAGGATTTTGGGAGATTCTTAAAACGTTCCAGTGAATTATTCATTGGATATTAAATTGGGAGAGCAGACCACAAACACGCAGTGAATGTCAGTTTTTTATACCTTTTTAGTGGAATACAAAGGAAACAAGAAAATAATCAGGAGGAAAAGAATTCTGTGGACTCAAAAGAGCTCTTACATATTTCTGTTAAGTCACCAAAATATGTTATGCTATTCTTTTGACGTCTGAAAATAGGACATGAAGGAAAATTTGCAGCTCATTTAATAAAACGGACAGATAAGAATTATTTGTAGTGAAAACTCATTATTTGAAATTATTTGTTTCATTGTTTATGAGTAAAACTTTCTTGATCAGAAGTGGCTCCCAAAATCTAAAATAATGCAACTCCTTGAGAAAAGGATGGATTGGTTGAATTTGTCCATATTTTCATATAGTGTATGAAAATAAATCATCGAGATGCATTCAGATCCAGGATGTCCTTTGGCTTTGGCAAAGCCACGTGTAATGCCACTACAATGCATGTTCATTCATTCATTCAAAAAGTAAAACATTTTTCATTCATTCATTCAAAAAGCTAGCCTGTGCCCGCCCATACTTCCTGTGCCGCTACATTCATTTTCGCGAGCAAAGTTAATCTGGCAAAGCTGCTGCTTTAGAGCATTTCCGTTCCAAAAAAAGTGGGAACCAATGAGAAATGAAGCTCCGGGTAGTAAGGAAGCTTGGCCAGACTTAGCTCCTATGAGTAGCGGAAGCCAGGCTAGCAAAAAGCCACATGTGAATATTGTTTACATGTAATTGATATTGTTTCATCTACATGAAGTAATTATGCTTTTCATTTTCAACAATATATGACACAAGACTTTGTGTTGTGTAAGAAACTTAATGGATATCATTTTCAAGTAAAGTCCCATTTTTGTTAAAAATGTATGCATGTATTTCTGGTTCGTATTTATTACCATTTTCTCTTTCAGCAAAAAACCAGCTGTTGAAATTTGTGTCCCTATTTTTATTTTATGTAAAATAATGTACTTTAGTTTGAGAGCAGGCACTCAAACTAATTTCACCAAGGTCCAATCACTTTAAACTCTCTGTCCTCGCCACTCAATTGCGGTTTAGCAAATCAGTGAGATGAATTGAGAAACTGTTACAAATGATTTATTGCTGTTAGTGATTCACTAAAACGAAACATAAGAGTAATTTGCTCAAAAAATTAGACGTCACCGGTCGCACTGTATGTTTCACACTAAGAACCTTTGACAGAACCAAACACGTGAAAATCTTGGCTCTCATCTCTAGTAGAGATCACACATTGCACACAGCTTCTGAGAGAAACGATGCAATGTACCACAGTCTGCAAGTGGTACATTAAGTTCTGCAAGGTTTCTCCCAGCTCTAAATGAATAATTCACAAGTGTAGTTCACTGTATATAACTGATAACTGGAACAGATCTTCTTTATTTGCTGCAGAGCTCATATTTTCACAATGATACACTGCCCTGTTGTTACTAAAGCACAAACCCAAATCTAAATACCGTACAAATCCATCGTTGTAGGCACTCAATAGGTTTGTAAGCTGTGTGTGGAGGATTTACTCTGAGCATTTTCATTCTGTTTTATAATGATACAGCTCCATATTGGAGCAAATGATTTAAGAGGATTTATCTTAGATAACACTGAGATTGTCGTGTGCTGGTGTGTGTCTGTGTGTGTGTGACAGCTTAACTTGTTGAGAGTGAAGAGCAGGACAGTATCTCATGCTTTCAAGCACAACCCAAACTGCAAAGTATGAATGAAGAGATTCCAGCGGGAAAATAAGTGTGATTTAAATAAAATGTGCTGAGAGTGAAAACGGCAAGCTGACAGTTTGTCTTCTTTCACACCACCAAGGTTTTCTAAGGAAAGAGAATACACTATTTTCTCTTTAAAGAGTTTATCTTTGCTGGACATAAAAATAAATAAAAAGGTATTCTTATATGTAATTGTTATGGTTTTGCCCTGCGGAGAAAGGAACGCTGGAGATTCAAAATTTACTGCAATATCTTTTAATAGAAAAACACAGGAGACACATAGATCATAGCACGCATAAGTAAACATTAAAAACATTAATCACGGACAGGGAAAACTCAAACATATATGAACTAAATACTAAAAACTCAGGAAATACCAAATATGGGCATACACATGGGAAAACAAAACGAAACCAAAACAAGGAGACAGAAACGTAAGAGTAATAAATGCTATTTAGTATCCTACTGAATGCATTTCAGACTTTAATTTATTTGATAACATGAAATACGTTTTCCTAAACCAGAACTAAAACACTTAGTACACTTGATATTTACTGAACGACAGATGTGCATTAAAAGCATAGTTCACCCAAACTAATTTTCTCACTCGCAGGCAATCCAATATGTAGATGACTTTGTATCTTGACTTGAAGAGATTTAGATAGTTTAACATTACATCACTTGCTCAGAGAGTCCAAACATCTGCTAAAAAGATCACAGTAATCCACAAGTAATTTACACAATTCCACTCCATCGGTGAACATCTTCAGTCTATAATAAATAATAACACTTCATTCAGTGATAAAGTCCATCCTCTGTTGTACTCTCACATTAAAATCCACCAACATATTAGTTTAGAATGGTTTTTGACTGTTTTTGCTTGTAAACAGTACTGATCAGTGCATATTTCTCTCTCGTTTTAGCAAAATGAGAGAAAAATGTTATGGAGCAAGGACTTGTGTTTCAGCTGGAAACAATATTTAAAGTTAAATGTGGAAATTAAGTGTTTTTCTTACAAACGCACATCATTTTACTTGCTTTCGGATTACTACTATATTTTTATCAGCTGTTTGGACTCTCATTATGACGGCACCCATTCACTTGCAGAGGCACAACTACTGAGCAATTGATGTGATGATAAATGTCTCCAAATTTGCTATTATGAATAAACTCATTTGCATTGTTGGCCTGCATTATTTTCAGCAAATTTACATTATAATATTCCTTTAAATATTTTAATATTAAAAGCATTTGCTCGATTTTTTAATAATTTGATTTTATTTTGTTTTTAGAATAAGCTTAAAGAAAAAAAATGTAAGCAGTAATCATTTCTGCATACAACAGATGTTGAGTTTTCAGCACATCTTTCTGTTTCTTCCACAGATATATGGCCATCATCCATCCTCTGCAACAGAGGATGTCTGCAACTCAGACGAAGGTGGTCATCGGGGTCATCTGGGTGCTGGCTCTTCTGCTGGCCTTTCCCCAATACTACTACTCCGACACGGACCAGCTGCCTGGCAGGGTGGTCTGCTATATCGACTGGCCTGAGTACACTGTCCTTGACTTCAAAACGATGTAAGCATCTCACTTTTAACTGATCTGATTGCTTCTCACCCCATGCCACTGTTTGCTGATATTGGAAAATGTTTAGGTTGTATATTTGCCTCAGAAATGTATTTAAATGTAGATTTATGGCTGTAGGTGCAGAGAATTTCTTTTCCAGATCAAATTTCTCTAACGTTTCTGGATATTGCTGGAAATATTACTTTCTAATTTTGAAGTGATCAAAAACCAGCGCTGCCTTTTCCCTAAATGTTTGCTTATATAACAACAGAGAGTAGCTTCATTAAAAAGAAAACAGTAAACACAGGAAAGTCATGGTCCTAAGAGAGAGAAAAGACAAGAGTTTAAGACTATTAAAGCAAACATAATTGGAAATCTCGCCCAAGGGTAAATACAATGACTTTACAAGAGCAGACGCTAATAATTATTACTCCTCCGTACTGTGGTTATATACTCTCAAAACGTTGGCTTGTATCCAGATCGACTTTAATCAGAAGAGCCGAGGTGTAATGTCAGGTGCTGTGAAAATGGTGAACAAAGATATCAAACATCGAGCCCATTAGAAGCTGGGATCTTTCAGCAGAGAGTTTTCATGGCCTCTACTTTTGTTTTGAAACACGATGAGGACAGCGGTGGGGGAGGGGTGTACAGATGTGCCAGTTGTGATGTCACAAAACCGCTTAGCTCATCAAATCCGATTTTGCACAAATAACACGGCTAAACTGCTTCCATTAATAGTGTATGTGATGCACTCATCCGGATATCAGGTATCTGTTGTGGAGCGTTTGCTCTTTTGCAAGTCGAAACACAAATGTAAATCTTTAAAATAGGACATTTTCAAAAAACAATTCACTTTTTATGTCTGAGAGAACATTGAAAGCATCACAAGCACAGCAAAACAATAACAAATTCCAGAGTCCTACTTTATATTAGGTGGGCTTAACTACTGTGTACTTACATTTAAATTAATCATTTGGTGCAGCGCACTTATTGTGTACATATATTTTTACATAGCACTTATATTTATAGAAATACCTATATGCAATTCCATCTGTAATAAATTCCTGTATTTACATTTACAATCACACCGTTGACCCATCCCTCACACCCTTAACCTACCCATACCACCAAACCTGTCCTTTACCTTACCCATATCCACCTCAATAGAGGCAAAACTTTTTGCAATACAGTATAAACCCAATAGATTGTACATATATTTTGATTCAAATACAAATTAAAGTCAAAGTGTGGCCAATTCCAGCGCTGTAGAATTAAATATTAACACACCTGTACATACTAAACCTAAACAAGACAACAAGATTCTTCTTCTAGATATATCACTGCTGTTATCATTGTAAAGAAAGGCTCGACTTAAAAGTAGTACAGTGATTTATCACCCCTGCCTTAAAAACCTTATTTTTCTTTCTCTCTCTGCCTTCTTTCTGGTTATTTTCTTTCTATTTATATTTCAATCATGTTTCTGCTTCTACCTCATATTCTGTTTGATATGGCTTTCTGGTGTACTTGTTTTATTCCTCTTTCTGTCTGTCTTTACTGCTGTGAGCGAGAAGTTTGAGTGCTTCTCTGTTAGTTAGTAAAGGAGTCAGCCTTCTAAGGTACCTGAGATGTTCCCTGAAGCACCCCGCAGTCTCTCTCTTACTCACTAGAACTCATTTCACATTTCCCCCAAACTCCTCTCTTCCATTACCGTCTCTTTCACACCACAGTTGAGCTGTGATATAAAACCTTTTTGCTGGTGTTCCTAAAAGGGGGTATGGGAGCTAACACCTCCATTTTCTGCTAAACAATATATTTCTTTATAATTCACACTTTCTGAAAGAAACATTAATTAATTAATCTTAAAGGGTTAATTTACCCCTAAATGAAAATTCTGTCATTAATTATTCACCCTGATGTCGTTCCAAACCCATAAATGAAGATATTTTTGATGAAATCAGAGAGCTCTCTGACCCTCCACAGACAGCAATACAACTGAGACTTGGTAAAACAGTCCATGTGACATCAGTGGCTTAACTTCAGTTTTACGTCGCTAGAAGAATACTTGGTAACACTTTGCGGTATAAATTAATGCATGAATTATGCCTTACCTTATGCAGTAAAATCTCATGAATTATCAGGAACTAACATGAGTTCAGAGTCTTTTATTCATGACTTCATGGATGAACTACACATTAATTAAGACATTAACTAAGATCGGAACATCATCATGATTTATGATTTATTACACATGATCATGATGTTTTCTTTGCTCACAAGAAAGAAAGAAAAAAGAGATAAAGAAAGGAAAGTATTTACTATCTACTTTGGTTAAATATGATATGTAGCACATAAGTTGTTATGAATTTGTGCATAAAAAAAGCCTAATTTTGTACAGATAAAACTGCTTGAATTACTAAATAAATGTACAAAAATTCACATTACCTCATTCATGCATACAGGCTAGAACAGTCTATCAATGTAAGAACTTGTTTTGTTGTTGTTTTTAAATAAGTTAATAAGCATGTTCATATAGCCCTCCAGGTAAATGAACACACCCTAACACTGGCCAGTCACAGCACATAGCATGTGAATTCTGTGAATCATTAACTAAGCATTAGTTTCTCATAAATTCATCATGTTTGTGGCCCCTCAACTAAAGTGATGACCAGACCCAAACATTGGCCAATCACAGCAGTTTGTAAATTCTGTTGACATCCAAATACAGTACTCATCACTAACTAAGCATTAGTTTCTCATGACTTCATCATGTTTGTGGCCCCTCAACTAAAGTGGTGACTTGGTCCTGAATACCAGTATTTTATTAATGATGGCAAAAAATGGCATGTATAATGACATGAATTTGAACATGAAAGTTCAAGCTTTTGAACACAATGTACACAAAGCACAAAATAAATTTGATCTTAACTTTCTGTTTTATTCTTAAACATTAGACATATTTACATCTAAACAAACCAGTATTTTCAGCATTTCAAACTACAATACTTACACCCTGATGACTAATATTCCCTGTAATAAGACTCCACTGTCATATTCATGTGATTTCTGCCAACTCTCAAAGAAAACAACTACATACCAGTTAACTAAACATTTAACTTAACTAAACAATAAAATAAATAACATTACTGCAGACGTTTAACCATTTCCAATCACGTGATATTTACTGTGTTTTCCATGGGAGACAAAATGCGTTTTCTCTGACACGCTGTGACTGAACATAAAACCAGAAAATACACCAAAAGCGCAACAATTACTAAAAAAAAGTCTTCATAATCCATACGACTCTGGGGAAAAGAAGCAAATCCAAGGGTTTATTGGGTGATCTTTATCACCATCTCGAGCGAGAGTGCTCACCGCTAGCTGCAAAGCCTGCAGTGTGCTGCTGACTGATGCAATCGCGCCAAATATCAAATGTTGCGACAAGTTTTACGGCAGGAAAATCGAACGCTCATTGGCGCTTGTCTGTGTCGTCACAAATTGCGACATGCTGTGTTTCCGGTGTGTTTGAATGACGCGTATGTGACTTTAGAGAGAATAGGGAAAATATTTTCTGCCAGAGAGGACTGCAACTGCATTTTGGTACTGATTTTGACATTATTTTGATTTTGCAATAAATAAATGGTTGTAATTATCTGTCTGTCATGTTTTTCTTTACTGTACAGAGATAGTTATGGTTAGTTTTACAGGTATTATTAGGAATAGAGACTAAAAAACATATTTTCAGGCTATACTGTTACTAAAATGGTAGCCTAATATTCTGGAAAAAAAAAGAAACAACAAAAAACTATTGTGCCCATAAATGACACAAACACATTGCAGTTCATATGCAAAATTGTTAATTCTTGTAAATATCGGAATCTACCATCTTTTTTTAAGATAGCTTAATCTGTAGACTTCTGCAATTAACACACTGGTATTCAGTATTTCAAAGGACCAAGACATCACTTTAGTTGAGGGGCCACA
>JAUCMT010000105.1:7935249-7948339 GCA_032357475.1 Enteromius thamalakanensis | reverse complement strand
GAAAATTGATCCGATCCGTGACTCAAAATCCGTGATATGATCCGAACCGTGAGGTTTGTGATCCGTTGCACCACTAAAAAATACTGAGTAAGAATGATTTGCTGTACACTGCACTCCAGCAACATCTAACAGCATCTCAATTCTGACAAGCATGCAGGAAGTAAAAACCAGGCACAAGCATCTTTAGATCCACATGAGATTGGATGCGCTCAGCAGGAAGCCAAATTGTGTTCAGCACTGTAAGTGGTGAGCTCTTCATCAACACCAGCTTAAAGATTAGACTCATAATTCAGCAGTCATCTGGTTTGTCTTCATTGAGATGTTTTAGTTTAGCTCGTGTCTAAATCTTCTTCAGTGCTTCACTCACAGAAATAAAAACAGTCTGTGTGATTGTAAATAACTAATCCACTCGCTGAAATGAAAGATCCCCTCAAATGCTCTTTTGTAAATCCACTTTTGAGTGACTTTGTCATCTAGTCAGCAACGGACAGCATGCTTAACAGTCACACTGTCCATGTCTGAATGGATGTAGCAGTTATTAGTTTTATAATTAAGCTGTAATGACTTGTACAGATGGGTTAAGTGTGCCAAACCGAGATGAGACCTGTCTCAGGTTAACATAATAGATGAGTCTGATTAGCAATGACACCAGGTCTGTTTTATAGCACATGAACTGGGTTTGAAGTGTTGCACGGTACACTGTCTAGCTCTTATTCATGGCTTTGCCGTGCTGGGTGTTATAATAGACTAGAGACACATGCCAGAGTATAAATAGTCCTGTGTGTTATGAAAGCTCACATGCGACATACCTGACATGAGCTCATACTTATGTTCAAGTGCTGAAAAATTATCTGTATGTTACTTGAATAACATTTACACATATTTATATAGAATTCTGCTCTAAAATACACATTCAGACCACCCAGATGACTTATTTTTTGCTCAGGGAAAGAATTTCTAGTTATGAACCATTTAAAGGGATAGTTCACCTGAAAATGACCTCGTGTCAGTTAAGGTCCAAACTTGCATAATTTTCTTTCTTCAGTCCTATCCCCCTGACTTTAATTTGTGCAGACATTTTTTCAGAATATCTTTTATGGGGTGTGTTGAATAGAATAGAATAGAATAGAATAGAATAGAATAGAATAGAATAGAATAGAATAGAATAGAATAGAATTGAATTGAATTGAATTGAATTGAAAATTGAACAGATCATTCAATAAATTATTGCTTAAAGGAGAAGTTTTCATTTGATCTTACTGCTGTCTCAAATGAAAAAATAAATATACTAACATGTATTTAAGTACACTAATACATTTACTTATTTTAAGAAAGCACACTACAGTTGTACTTTTGGTATACTTAACTGGTATACTTAGCTAAACAACTATTTTCATATTGTAATTAATGCACTTTAATTGTGCAGAAGCTAATCTAAAGATATAATAAAGTAGCCTGGCTTCCGCGACTTTAAAGCTCATAAGAGCTTAGTCTGACCAAGCTACTGGCCAAGCTCCCTTCTAGGAGGCGGGCTTAACCTGCGGGCTTAACCTCTGTATACTACTGGATGAATCTACAACCAATCAGACCACTCATTTCGATGACGTACAGTATGCGATAGCGACGGTACTTGCAGACACCGTAACCAATTGTAGCTAGCTTCATTAAAGCAGAAGGAAAATGTCTTTACTTACTTTAATTACTTCTGCTCTGTTTTCAAAGAAAAGCTGTCATGAAAATTTCTCAAAAGAGCTGCAACTGTTGAGTCGAACGATTGTTTCTGCTCGTTACACACCATGTTTAAAAGCGGGTATGGTTTCCAGTCGCAGAACTGCTGCGTCATCGTGTTACAACCGCCTCAGTTGTGGTGGGAGGTTGGGGTATTGTTTTGGGGGGAGCTCGTTTCTCATTGGATAGATTTGAGCTAAAGTAGAAATACATTAACTTTACATTTATTTCTTTTTATATGGGTAAAAAAAAACAAGATCTGAAATAGTTTAAATCACATTTAACTGGAGGCCATCATCGTTCCGCATATCATCTTACCGCATTTTCCTTCAATCTTCAAAATAAATAGCCAAACTTTCTCAAAGGTGCATTTGTATGGAAGCATTTGTAAACACGCTGACTTGTGAATATACTTGCATGGTACATTAGGCAGTCCAGTTAAAGTAGCTACAGATACCACATTATCTTGCCTAAGAAATGAATTCAGCATGACTACAAAAAGTACAAAGAAGTATGATGGTATCCCAGCAGCCCACCACTTTTGTGACCCTTTCATCGTGTTCTTTGGCTCTGTTTGATGGTGGTTCACAGATAACACATTCTCCGTCATCCCTACCTAAAAACTGACAGCTCACTAACAGCATGTGGCCAGTCTGTTTCAGTTTGCCTAGCCTGAAACTTAGATGTCTTTTTGGGCGACCCACAGGCTTGCTGCAGGCTTCATCTCTCTCGCTCTCTCTTTCTTCTCAGCTCTTGCGAGAAAAGGGGGAAATTGAGCTCTCCTCAATCTGGATTCTGACAGGGTGCGCTCCGTGCGGCACTGATTTCTGCAAATTGCCATGAGACTCAACCAGAAGAACTTGCAGTGCAGCTAGCTATTTTTTATTTTTTACACATGAGACTACAGAGAAAAAAAGGTTCACAAATATGAGCTAATATGAATTTTTGCTTCTAAAGAGGCGTCTGTAGACAGTACAATGCATGCTGACAACAAAAGACACATCCGTTATTCAGTGTGGAAAATTCAGATTCGTGGTCAACATAAACAGCCAAGAAGGTCGAGACAGGCAGCAAACAATCAGACAAAATGTAGAAAAAAAACCACAACACACAAATAGTCGAAAAATGTAAAGCCAGGGAATACACGACGAATGTTAGTGTGTGAGTCTGGCTTAAATGCTGTGGTAAATGAGGGTGTGGGTGTGGCTAATTGAGAGCAGGTGTGTGATTGCAAATCTCAAACAGGTGAGAGTGCGTGGTGCATGATGGGAAATGCAGTCCAGAGGTGATGAGGTGACTGTATTGGCTGAGGATGAGAGCTAACAGACCAAATCATAACAATAACATTTCAGTAACATGTCAATAATAATTGTATGCTTTTGAAATGAGCCCATGTTTACAAGATAGAAAACATTATAAATATAATATATGTAACATATGTTTTGATCAATTTAAAGCGCCATGGCAATTTTTTCAGGATTATTTTTGATGAATAGAAAGATAAAAAAAAACAGCATTTAACATTATAAATGTCTTTACTGTCCCTTTTGAGCATTTTAATGTATTCATGCTAAAGTATTAACTTAAAAAAAAAAAAAAAATCTTAATAAACAAACTTTTGATTGTGATTGAGTGTGTATATGTATATAAAGTGTAGATTTACAGGTGTAGATAAATACATTTTTAATTAGCGATATATTTTAATTTCAAATGACATGTATTAAACCGTTAATCGTTTTTATTTATTGTTTACTATTATTTTACATAGTTTTAAACTTAACTAAAATAACATAAAAAAGCAGAACAAATAAAACAATTTTAAATTGCACAACTCAACAATTTCCATATGAAGAAAATCTTGAGTATTTCCTTACACTAACACAAACTTATACTTACACTAAAAAATTTCCCCATAGCCACAGTGTATACCACTGGCCACAAGATTTTTGTAATTTGGTCATTTCCATAATTGGTCAAGCATTCGATGGTAGCGATATGATGTAAAGTAATGCTAAATAAGGAATAATCACCCTGTCCGACACATGTAAACCATATCAGATGTTCCAGTCTCTCTCCCTTCCTGTTATTCCGATACTTGACTGACGTATCCAATCCTGAAAGAACAAATTCAAAGATTGTTTTTCCAAATGTTCGCCAGCTCAGACTCAGAGACCCAGGGGGCGTTGCCAAAAGCCATAAAGATTGTATTTGTACCTCAAGCATTTTACCTTGGATATGTATTAGTCTTATATGCAAGGCATGCAAAAAGCATAATAGCATGTCTCATTAATTACTCTCGTTTTTCTTTTTATGTGAGAAGGAAGTTGAAAACAGACGTATCGTAATGCTCCATTTACCCTAAATGTGCTGGTGGAACAGAGCAGTAACTTGTATTTTAGATATCATTAGTGAGTTACTGCTGCATGAGCGTTCCTCACACTGTTTAATCATGTTAACAACAGACACTCCAAATCTGAAATGTGTAAACTAAATTGGAAGTGTGATACTGAGCCATCGCTTCTAAATAGCAGCTTTTTTTAAAAAAAACAGTTCTGACAGACACTTTGTTATAGTGCAAGTAGAAAGTCTTGGCTTTGATGCTGAAAGCAATCTGTCTAGCTGGCATATTGCTGCATCTCTTCATTACCTGTGACTGTGAATTGACCAGTTGTTCTGACATGTGGCATTCTAATATGCTCAATGAATTAAGACCGCAATTCACCACTTAACTACTATAATATGTCATACAGGAACTTCTCAGTAATGTTAATGAAATTTCCACATCCACAGATGAGAAATCACTTTCTCTCTGGAGTTGCACTTTGCTTGATATGTACTGGAGTGCATGAAAGTGTGTACGTGGCGTCAGAATGAGTTTTAGAGCGGTGTGCTATCACTAGTTTTTTTTATTTTGTTATGTAATCTTAAACCATTAATCCATATTACGTAATTGAAAACTTGCAGTATTGATAACTTATATTATTTTATGTTTGCTTGGATATTTTACGTTAGATTTTAATATGAAGAAATAAATGGATTAAATCTGTATAATTAACGAAATTTGAAGTACCTTCTTTTACCTGACTCTCTCTTAAAGAGTATACAGCACTTTTTAGTCAATGAAAGTCAATTGTGTCCAAACTAACATTAGACTCCATTGTCATTGTTTAAATAAAAAACACAAAGACATGGTTTGTGCTTCACAGAAATGAGAATAACAGTAACTAATAATATTTTCGAATAACTACCCCTTTCGATTTTTCAAACTAAATTGTCAACAATATAACAATAAGATTCAATAAGAAAAAAGCTGTCAATAGTGCACTGATTGCCTTATTTTTCTATATAAATGTAAATGTGGTCTCCTGTAGTAAGTGATTTGATGTTTAAAACAATAACAATTGAGATTCAGCCCTCCGTGTTTTCTTATTTTCTCACCTATTTAAAAGTGCACTCATTCATTTCTTCCTCATTTTACACACTTTACCAGTCAACGGTGTGGAATAATTAATGGCAGTCTATCAGTTTCCACAAAAGTAAAACCTGAAACTAGAAAGAGAGATGTTAAGTCTCAGTTTCATTCTCAGTCTCTTGCCTTTTTCTCTTTTTCTTCTCTCGACACCTATTTTCCTGATTGCGCCTAATTGCTAGTGAAACGGAGAGCGAGGTATAAGCTGTGGTCAGTGAGAGCTGGCTAAACTGCCTCATCACTGTTCCTTTATGCCGTACCTGTTTCAATCATCTTTCCTGGACACATTCTTTAACATCAGCCAAGGAGAAGCTGTTAGAGTAGGGAGGGGGTGGATGAATGGGGCCGAGTCCAAGTCTCCAGATGACAGCAGTCCACCCGTGTCACTAAGGAATATGAAAGAATGGAAGTATAATTAATCATGGCCTCACGGAGGGAATCACTGGAAGCAGCAATATTACAGAGAATTCGTCTCTTGTGTTGTCTTCAGATTGGCAAGTGGCATTCCTGATTTCTCAGTCTGGCCCCCAGGGCATTTCCTGTGGTGTTTATACTGTTCGCTCTTAGTGAACATCACCAGTTTGTTCATTTTGGAGAAAAAGGGATTTTTATAGTAGCGCAGTCACATAACACCATTTGAAATTGGTTTGTGTCATGAATATAAAATAAGAATGGATGGTTTAAAATTGCTTTACAACTGGGCTGTTTAATATTCATGAGGGCTATAATATTCGTGACCCTGGAGCAAAAAAACAGTCATAAGTAGCACAGGCATATTTGTAGCAATAGCCAACAATACATTGTATGGGTCAAAAGAATCACTTTTCTGCCAAAAACCATCAGGATAGTATGTGAAGATTATGTAGCATGAAGATATTTGTTAATTTTCTCAATATTTAGATGTTTTTTCACCCTCAGAATCCAGATTTTCAAACAGCTGTATCTGAACCAAATGTTGTCCTATTATAACAAAACATACATCAATGAAATACTTATTTATTCATATTTCATTTAATGTATAAATCTCAATTTCATACATTTACATTATGGTGACATTTAGGAGAATATTATTCACTTAATATTGACAAATTTCTGTTCATATGTATGAATTTTCATGAACTTTATTGAGGTGGTTGGTTCTCCAAGAAGACAATAAAAGAATGCTTTTAAGAGTACGTCTATTATAAGCATGTGCTTTAAAATAACCAGCATATTGTTTTACTGTACACTCTCTCTCTCTCTCTTTCATACACACACACACACACATATACATTTTGTATATAATCTTTTTTTTTTTTACCATGCTGTCATACTTAACATATTTTATAAAATGAACAGAGTCAAAATAAGGTTCTGAAAGTGCTGTAACTGTTTATGTGATCACTTTTCTTACAAAAGCTTGTGCAACTAGATTGTTCACAAACATGATCTAATATGTAGCGTCTTATTAACTTACTGTCATGCATTGTGTGATACACATTTTGTTCTCCCTTTTCATATCTTGTCCTTTTTCTCTACTGCTAAATACATTTTTAGGAGTAGGAGTTAGTTCATTTAAGGAGTAGTTCACCCAAAAATGAAAATTACACCAAGTTTTTTTATTCGCTATCCAAGGTGTATAAAACTTTCTTCTTTCAAACAAACACAGTCTTAGTTGTAATGTATCCAGGCTCTTCCAATGCTTACATCATACATCAAGTCAGAGGTCAGCCAAGAAGCCAGAACTCGAGTCTCCCACGCATACGCACACAACTATTGTCGGAAAGCAGTGGTTTGAGTTATAATTTAAAAAACAGAAATATTTTTGTTACAAAAACCCATCGATCTGCATTTAAAAAAACGTGTCAACCCCCCAAAGGCATATCATTTTGCGATGGATTTATAAGTTATATGGAGCTTCAAAATAATGGTCACCTTCCACCAGCATTACCAAGCTTGAAAGAGCCAGGATAAAAAAAAGAAAACTCTGACTGTGTTATTAGTTAGTAAATTATGAGGTCATTTTCTTTCTTGTGTGAACTATTCCTTTAGGCGTATTTAAGGATGCACCCACATTTCTAAGACTATTTTAGAATTTTGTTACTTGGAGCAACTCTTAGCACTAAGATTTTTCATGAATACAGCCGCAGAAAATTAAAATAGCAAACAGGATTTCAGGTGGTAGTGAATATGTTCAAATTGCGTGCAAATGTAAATATTACTACATCTAGAAATAAATAGAGATAATTAATATAATTTCTTTCTTTCCTTTTGAAGGTATTTTGTGTGTGTGGCGGTGCTGATTTACTTCCTCCCTCTTCTGGTGATGGGCTGTGCTTACCTGGTGGTGGGTTTGACTCTGTGGGCCAGTGAGATTCCAGGAGATTCATCTGACCGTTATCAAGAGCAGCTGAACGCCAAACGCAAGGTCTTCTTCACATCATCCTCTTGCTCCTCCTTTTTTCATCATCCTTTAAGCTGTGACATTTGCCTTCACACACGGTCCAGGTCAGACTCTGAACTGTGAGTTAACAAAGCAGACAGAGTTCACACGCAAGGGGAGGAGGGTCAGACAAGGCTGCATAAAATAATCACTATGAAACTCACCTGCAGTGAGAAGGTCCGTCTGCTTCTTTCATCTGTATTCTCTGTGTGTATGTGTGCCTCATTCACCACACTTGAAGAATATGAAGTCAAGATATGTTTCCTCTCCGATATCTACTTTGCTGTAGGATTATGCCTCACCATCTTCCCCCTCACACAAATTATCCTAATCTATATTTTAAGCAACTATTGTTAGTACTTATGATGATACAATCTGACACACTTCCTCTGAGCGCCTGTATGTCTCCGTTCCCGTTTGAGCTTCGTAAACATCAAAGAGCCTCTGACAGTGTGCTGGTGACTGAGTGATTTGCTACTACATGCTCTGGCTTCTGGCAGAGTGTGTCACTGGTTTTCATCCTGATTTCAGGCCCATTTCAGAATCAGGAATCTCTAGCGTTGTAAAACAAGAGTAGTTTAAGGCAACTGACCTACCTTTCACAGACCTAGAGTAGTCGGGACAGGTGCATTTTATTGACAGCAGTCCAAAGGCAGCGTTTTCTATGGTAGAACAACAATGATGAAACAAGAAATTTAAATAAGATTTTGTTTGAAGGTGCACTCAGTATTTATATGTATATATATATATATATATATATATATATATAATTCATATAAAAAATATCCCAAAGAAACATGAATGCGCATTCATGTCTCGCGATTTCATAGAAAATAGATGCCTTTTAAAGTTTTAAAGGTGATGAGACATTAACTTGAATAAAAATGGAATAAAATGAATAAAAAATGGGAGAGTCCTGTATCGTACAGTTACAAGAACCAGATGCCTGTTTGTTCACTCACGAATGTGCATTGCAAAAGCCAGGCCAGTGTGTAGTTGGAGAAACAGAAGGCCAGTTCGTGTTTTAAATACCATCGTTGTCAGATTTGATTCTAGATTTAAAAAGTGTTATTTAAATGTACCATTGACACACAGTTTGGGAGATACTAACCTTCATGATGCAAATATGCCTGGATTCTTTTTATGCGAGTTTACCTTGTTTTAAATATATATATATATATATATTTTTATTTTTTTTTTGATTAGCAAATGGAATGCAAAACTTGTTTTAACAAGGAAAAATTAGTGTGCATGCCTTAAAAGCTAAGATGTATGATTTTACTGCCACTAGTAGCAGAAAATTGAGATGCTAATATTAGTTAGTTTCCAAAACATTCTCACTGTCATTTATTTATCAGACCAACAAGTAGTCCCACCTAAACCATAGCATTGGCTGACATAAAAGATTACACTTTTTGGATGGAAAATGAACTGTTACTCCACATTACAATAGGTGGGAGAGAAGAAAACATCTTATCATAGAAACGATAAGCCTTAAATATAATTTATAGGACTGGAACTCGATTAAAAAAATTAATCTAATTAATTACAGGCTTTGTCATTAATTAATCAAAATTAATCGCATTTTAATCGCATATAAATATTTGACCTGAGAACAGTGAGAAGTTTTTTTCATATGGATTTTCAGTATACCATTGAATAATGACTAAATACATAAGCTTAAGCAACAAAATATTGTTTATTTTTGTTCAACCAAGTCCAACAGACCAATATTGTGTCGTGCGTGATTTCACATTGAGCCTTACATACTACACACAGGTCCGCCGAAACTCATCCAGTTAGAAACGTTCCATGGTGCGATTAAAATGCGTTAAAAAATTTACGCGTTATTTTTGTGTAATTAATTAATCTAAATGAACGCGTTAAAGTCCCGGCCTTAATATATATATATATATATATATATATGTGTGTGTGTGTGTGTGTGTGTATGAATCTGTAAAGCTTCATTTTAAATTTCATTTCATTTGAACTATACATAAATAATTACTTCTGTTGTTATTACTTCAAATGCCAACAATGTATTTATAATGTATTTATTTACAAATAACCAAATTTACAAAATTAGAATAGAACTCATAGAACTTTGGTTTTAACTTGAATCACAAAAATATATTTATATTAACATATATTAACAATAATGTTAACCACTCTCTTCTGTCTTCACCAGCTTCCACTCACTCCATGTTTATATTATTTTATATATGGATATTCTTCTTACAAAATTGCAACATTTTAATAATTGCACTGCGACTCAGTTCATGTCTATTCTTAGTACACCATCACATTACTAATATATTTTTAATAAAATGCATTTAAATTTACAATGAACTACATAAAAGTGTAGTAATAAGGCGTCTGTAGCACACCTTTAAGCAATTAATTTATAACACTACTTTATCTGACTGCACTTAAAATCAATTTAATCTTGGTGCTTATTAGTGTATTTATATTAAAGGAATAGTTCACCCAAAAAAATGTCAAGCCATCCTAGGAGTATATGGCTTTATGCTTACAGACGAACACAGATAATGGGGTTCTTGCAACCAAAATATTTATATTTTTAAAATTATAACTGACTTCCAGCAGCGTCCAGTTCTGGCTTCTGACTTCACATATGACAAAGCTTATTTAAGTTATAATTTAAAAAAAAGTAAGTGTTTTTGTTACAAAAACCCATCGATCTGCTTCAGAGCATGTGATAAACCCCTGAAGGCGTATAGGTTAATTTTAACGTAGCAGTAATTGCAGATATATTTAATTTAAGGAGCTTCAAAATCATGGTCACCAACTACCAGCATTACCATGCTTGGAAGAGCCAGGATACATTTTCATTCCAACTGTGTTCGTTTGAAAGAAGAAAGTCATACACCTAGGATGGCCTGGGGGGAGTAGATTATGGTGTCATTTCCATTTTTGGGTGAACTGTTCCTTAAAGTGTACTTAAACAGCACAGTTGGAAAAATAGAACTATTACATAACTAATGTATTTGAAATACAATCAATTTCATTTAAAAAGAGCACTAACGTTGAGCAGGGTTTTTTTAACCATTAAAAGCAGTCTACTGTAAATTGTGAATTCTCATGTGGCTTCCTTGCTGAAAGAAACCCTTTCCACATTGTTGGCAGAGGTCTCAAACACAACGCCTGGAGGACCACATCTTTAGCTCCAACTCACACCAGCTTGGAAGCTTCTCGTAATCCTGAAGATCCTGGATCAGGTTGTGTTTGATTAGGGTTGGAGCTAAACTGTGCAGAGCTGTGACCCTTCATGAATATAGCGTGTTAAGACTTCTTTCCAGTGTGAATTCTCAAATGGTGGTCAAGGTTTCCTTTTTTAGCGAAACTCTTTCCACACAGTTTGCAGGTGTAAGGCTTTTCTCCAGTATGAATTCTCGTATGGGCATCAAGGTTTCCTTTTTTGGTGAAAGTCTTTCCACATTGTTGGCAGACGAAAGGCTTTTCTCCAGTGTGAACTCGCGAATGGACATCAAGGTTCTCTTTAGTAGAGAAACTCTTTCCACACTGTTGGCAGGTAAAAGGCTTTTCTCCAGTGTGAACTCTCATGTGGGCATCAAGGTTTCCTTTAGTGGTGAAACTCTTTCCACACTGTTGGCAGGTGTAAGGTTTTCTTTCCTGTGTGAATTCTAATATGGATGTCAAGGTTTCCTTTTGTAGTGAAACTCTTTCCACACTGTTTGCAGGTGAAATGACTTCCAGTTACCGTCTTTTGAGCTCTCTTTTGTGAATAAGTCTGTTTAATCTGTGAGCAATTAAACAAGTCTTCTCCAAAGCAATGGGGAAATTTCTTATTGTCTTCGGATTCGGCTATTTCATTCATCTGTTGCCTTTCCTCTTTAAATGGGATGCGGTCTATGGCAAAAAGAGACCAATACAAGTTAACATGCCACCGGAATGGCACAGAACAACAAACATCAATGAATCTAGACATGTATAGCATAAAAGCCAATAACATGTATGCTAGATATCCACTATACTAGTGGACGCTCAACAGTGGATACTGGATACTATACTCAAAATGAAAACTTCCTTCAAGTTTTTCAAGTTGGTAATTCTCAAACCCCCTCAGAAAACTGGCTAATTATATACAGATATCAAATTTGCCATTTAAGTATAATATATTGTAGGAACAATTGTCAGCCATGTTCACAGATATTGTATTTGTGAACGAAGTCAGAATTTCTGCCCCATCGTTGTACAGAAACTACGTTTCAGTAACAAATAACCAGTTTTTGGCATACAATCATGACTTTTTACATTTACCTGGGTGCTATTAGATCTTCTGACAACATAGACATTGTGGCTTAAAAATTATTTTGCCATTTGTGGATGAGTACAAGTATGGTTTGTTTCATATATCTGACTGCTACCGCTTTACTTGTGTAAATGTAGAGACATCTCCTCAAACCTCAGTAATAGGTTCTCTGTATTTGTTGTCACAGAGACTACTGTTACTATATACAGTATATTTACACATACAGTTCGGTCCAGAAGTATTTAGAGTTTTTATGCTGTTGCCTTTATACCATCGCAGGTGTATCTCGTCAGTAAATCCATTTCTTCCTCAATTAATTAATGTCCATCATCTGCTTTCAAATGGAGTGCCATTGTAGTTCACTGACAAGCAATGCAATATTGCATAGTCAAATGCGATTCATCTGCGATTATGGACACAACATTTTGTGTTTGTAGTGACTTAAAAATTCCATGGTGTGCATGACTGCAGTTGTAAGTTTATTAGCTGAAAAAGAAAAAAAATGTAAATGCCCCAGGAGAGTCAATGAAACAAGATCACAGCATTTACTACGTTCCAACATGTAGTATTATTTTAAAATGGATAAGAATCAGTGTATATGGTGTAATATGTTTTTGTATAAACTATGTGTATGCTTTTTTTCCCTCTACATGATTAAATTTTTTTAAATAAAAATAACAACTGTATAGCCATTGGTTGTCTGCATAGTCTTTTATATAATTATATGTAGGTGCTGTAATATCTAGCTGGTGACACAAGACATGATTTGTAAAAGTTTAAAATAGTTTTTAGTAGTATCAATTTAAAGGAATAATTAAAAGTACTCTGATATAGCTTTTTTTTCTTGTGTACATTGAAGGAATCCAAAAGTAATCAGATTACATTACTTTCATTGTGTGGTATTTAAATACTTTTTTAATATGAAGTAACTGTAATGGAATCCATTTTAAAAGTAACCCTCCCAACCCTGCTTATTGTGATTTATTGGATGGGGAGGTACCATACAATGTACTACGCATTAACTGAAAACAGCCTAGAGCAGTGGTTGCCAACCTTTTTTAACTCACGGCCCACTCAGCCAAACACATATGTTTCCGCGGCCCACTGCAAAAGAATTTAAACAATCCCGCTTTTTGTGTCGGGTTAACTAAGTACTCGGAAGCAAGGCTGTTAATTG
>JAUCMT010000105.1:7894344-7909896 GCA_032357475.1 Enteromius thamalakanensis | reverse complement strand
TCTGTAGAGTTAAAGCTCTAGGAGGAGTAGCGTTTGATAATTTAGTCTAAGAAGAATAATAATAATAATAATAATAATAAGTTTAAGTACAACATCAGTAAGTTGGCTTTCACAAGCCAACTTAATAAGCTGAAGTTTACGTCGGTACGTATGACATCACTGATGACGCGTGTAACCGTTCGGCGCTAATTTTCAAATGGTTGTCTGAACAGGCAGAATAGAGAAAGTTTGGATCGCTTTTACTGCTTAAAATCATCAGATAATTGCAGGTAACTTGAACTTTTGTTGTTTGTACTTTATCTGAGGTACGTGTTCCAAGACACCGTTTATAATTTTAATCTCGTTCGTTTTCAGAAGTGTGCTAAGCGCTAGCTAACAAGGGTTCAAAACACGCAGTAATCAATCTTTAAACTGAAGCATTTTCATCTATGAATTCACTTTAGGTTTATAAATGTATGACTTTATATAACGTGTATATTGTGGATATGTTTGTTATTAATTCGTTCTTATCTGAAGTAGCTAAATAACTTGTATACACAACAAGGTCTCCGGAGTTTATCAGCTAACTTAACTGTAACTGTTAACGTTACTGTTTAGCAGACTGTAATGTTACTTGGTGAAAACGCTACATTGTGTATGTATATATAACAGGCTATTTTGTTCAATAGTTTCATTATGAGCGCATTCAGTACCCCGACATCCCGGCCACGACAGTGGTCTTCACCGGCATTAGGACACAAAGCCGCGGTGTCGGCCACCAGCACACCTCTGCTGGACAATATCCAGGGAAACGATGATGAACAAGAGAGACGTCAAAGACGCAGATCCAGGGTCATCGACCTTCACGGAGTGACTGACTCCTCCATTAACGAGGCCGGTAGCCACAGGTATGTTAAAACCCCGATGTTCAGGTGCTAAAAATAAGCCTGAACAGAGTAGTTAAAGATTTGTATTTTGTTTTTTTTTCTCTTTACCGTAGTACTGCAGGCACACCTGCTGCTGTCCCGAAGCTGTCGTCCGCACAGATATCTGAGCATTATTCTACCTGCATCAAGCTTTCCACAGAAAATGTGAGTTAATATGTATGTATGGTGCACATGACTGCTTTGTGTGCAACTGAAACACAATAGCGCCATTACTTGGTTTTGTATATATATGTGTGTGTGTGTGTATAAAATTGTTTTGTTTTTTTTTTAAACAGAAAATTACCACAAAGAATGCATTTGGCCTGCACCTCATTGATTACATGGCAGACATTCTCAAGGAGAAGGACTCAGAGCTCAACTTCAAGGTAGAAACTTGTTGAATTTGTACTGGGCACCAGTTTACATGCATGATCAGAAACAATATTGCAACCGTGTTTGTTGGTTGGTCTAGGTGGCAGCGGGGACCTTGGATGCCAGTACAAAAATCTACGCAGTGAGGGTGGATGCAGTTCATGCTGATGCTTACAGAGTCCTAGGAGGCTTGGGATCTGAGACCAAACCAAAAGAGAGTGAGTATTTGTTCAAGTCATGGGTCTGCTTTTATACAATATTACGTTATCTATATTAAAAGAATATAGTCGATGTATTTAACACAAGAATAATTTTGCTGTCGAAGGGGCTTGGGTGGTGGTTGTCTTTTTGATGGATGAGTGTTGTCTGCCTGGGATCCTGCACAGTATTAATAAATTCTCATCTCATCTCATTCCAGGTCAGGATGGTGAGGAGGTGGCTGAGGAAGCCGAGGGGGATCAGGGAGAGCAGGTGGCTGCCAAACAGACTAAGAAAAGACCTCAAAAGAAGACCGTGGAGCAGAACATTAGTAACATCAATCTGTCTGAATCCGAGATGAAGTGTGAGGTGAAGAATGTCTAAAGACATGTCAAATTTATTTGGATGGCACTTCTCACAACACTCATTGTATCAAAAGAAGCTTTATAGAAAATCATACTATTAAAGAGAGAGTTCACCCAAAAATCTAAAAATTTTTTATTAATTGCTTAACCTCATGTTCTTCTAAAACCTGTAAGACCTTTTGTTCATCATCAGAAACACAAATTAAGATATTTTTTGACACCAGAGAGCTCTCAGACCCTACATAGACAGCAATACAGCTAAAATGTTCCCTAAATATTGAGTGAATATCCCAAGCTTTTGAAGGTGAACTAAAACTTTTGTGCAGGTTGACCCCATGTTCCAGCGAATGGCTGCTTCCTTCGATGAGAACAGTACAGCAGGAGTGTTTCTCTCTGTGCTGTTCAGTGAAGACAGTCGCTGTGAGCTGCGTTTCCCTTCTCATATGACCTTGCTGAAGTCACAGCCGTCTCCTGTGCAGGTGCCCCATCAGCATGTTCCTGTCTCACCGTTTATAGGTAAACTGGCTTTGCACATCACACTCTGTTAAGTCATGGGACAGTTTATTTTTGGGTTTACTAATAGTAATATTGTGTATTCATTGCATGTGTTGTTGACAACATGAGCTTGTTAAATACTTTTACTTGTTTCAGGTCATTTAAAGACACTAGAGGACAAACCAATTTGTCCATCTCTAGAAGATTTCTCCTTTACTAGATGGACTCCTGAACAGGTAAGAAACCTTGTTTCTTGGATGCTTTTCCTCTCCAGAATTCTTTGAAATTCAAAAGAGCAGCATTTAAAAAAAAATGGTAGCAGTTTGAATGTCTATATTGTCACTTGATTGTAATGCATCCTTGCAGAAATAGTTTAAATGTACAGATATTAAGTGTTTTAAACTGATTTGGTTCTCTCATTCTTATTTTCATTATAGACCACAAATCTGAATCAGCTTCTTGAGAAGATGAAGCAGGGAGAGCACGCATTCGATGTCAATGCAGACATTGAACCAGAAGAGGATGTGGGTCCAGATTTTGGGGATAATTTTGATGCAGATGTAGATGTGGACGAGGGCAGACAGGGAGACTGTGAGGAGTTTAAGGAACACAGAGAAGCTTGTTCAAAGAGCCCTCAGAAAGGACGGTAAGTGCTTACAAAAATGGTTTGCTAATTGTTGCATTGCAAACAGACTTTCACACTATTCACAATTTCTTCTGTGCTGTTATGTTATGCCTATTCACTGTGAGGTGTATTTGTGTTATAAACAGAGGCGTTATTCCTATTGGCGAGGTGGATATTGCCACCATGTGTCTGCAGTTGTCTGATCAGCCGAGAGAGTACTCGTACTTCAGTCCCAGAACTATGGCCACCTGGGTTGGACCTGGGTACTGGCTCTTTAAACCTGGACACAAGCGTAAGACATAACTTAAAGAATGTTTAGCTTATAAAAATAGAGTGAGTTTGATCAATTTTTTAATTCCTTGCTTTCTTTGTGTCATTTTCCAATTTCTAATTGATCCTGTCTAGAGGATCACAAACCAGACAAAGAACCTCGGAAACGAGCACCAAAGAATCCTATCGTAATTGACTTTAAGGCAGATATCAACTTTCATAATTACTTTCGGACAACTAGAGTAAGTTTGCATTCGCTAACTCTCATGTCTTTTCATGACTTCCATAATAGACAAAATAATTATAACAGCAATTCATACAATGCCATTTAATCCCTCTATTAAAAGCTTGTACTAGTAAACAGACTGACAATGATACACTTATTTCCAGGCAGCAACCACTATTAGTAAATCCGCTTTGAACACCAGCAACAAGAAAACCACACTTCCAGCAGACTTCCAGTATCCCCCTAGTAACCTGTCACAGCTCACCCTCAAACCCTCCAACACAGTAAGTGCTTGAATGTTTAATATTGCTGTCTATATTTCTGTGAAGCCTAAAATTCATTGGTTGTGGCAAATATGCGACAACAATACATTGACTGCCAAAATGGTTCTTTCTGTTCATCAATGACTCATTTTGTCACTCCAGCTCAGTTCGGAAGGAAAGAAAAGATTATCGGGAGAACTGGGTGAGGAAATAGGAGAGTATGACTACAACAACGCTAACGACACAGCCAACTTCTGTCCTGGTCTTCAGGTACACCACACACTAAAGTTAAGCCTGTTTCACACTGCGCGCGTAAACCAGGAGCGGTGCACGCCCATTGTGCTTTCATACTGGTAGCATTTGTTTAGTAATTACTGATGTGAGACAGTAGATGCTGTAAGATCCAAGACAACATTCGGAAAGAATTCCAACAATAAAATGTAATTGCATTTAATTATTTGAATTGAAAAAGTAATCTTAAAGCTAAAATGCCTCTAGTTTTAGTCATTTAACAGACATTTGAAGTTTGGGCAAACTCGTTAGTGATGGGTTTTTGTGCCTTTTAATTTTTTCGTATGGTGACTATAAACACATCACTTGCATGATTTTATGGTGAAATTTGTTATTTTTATGTTAATCTGGTTAATTTGGATAAAGAACAATGCTCTTTGTCTTTAATTCAGCAAAAGAAGCACAGCAAAAATGGACTATGCGCTGAAATGATCTCAACGCTTCTACTCTGCTCCTGCTACACACTGCTGCTCTGCCCCTGCGTGCAGTGTGAATGCTCTTAGGGGTGGGCGATATGGAAAAAATATTATATTACGATGATTCTTTGTCTTTGATTTTACTATTTTGCTAGTTGTCTGAGCAGTACAGACAAACTAATTTGCCTTTTTTATAAAAACAAAGCCTTTCAAGTTAAAGTATAAAATAAAGAAGGGCAGATATTTAGGCCAAAATGAGCAAAGATAATGTCATTTTATCTCTATTATTCGAGTAGATGCACATTACAAATAAATATAATAAGAATAAAACACACAGTTTCTTCACACAGGTGTATTCAGCATTATTGGTTGAACAAACATGAAAGGTGTAACACTATATACTTATAAACTACATACATCAGTTACTCACGTCGTTTCTATCTGAATAAGTTTCTTCTTTCTGTTGAGCATTGTATTAAATTCAATGAGGACCAGCTACTGTTTGGTTACTCAAAATTTCTTATTTTGTGTTTATCTCAAGAAAGAAATAATACATGCCTTTCCTTTTAATGACAAGCGGCAGCATGTTTAGTTCTGTCCCTTTAAGAGCTGCACGCATCTAATATACTGGCAAATTTTTCTCTTGATGGGGAGATGATAAAATGGCACGATACTATAATAATCCTTAAAAAGCATATTGCAGAGAACTTTTTACTGTCCATGATCAAAAATCGTCATATCGCCCACCCCTATTTGCTTTCTCACCTGCTAACATGGGCACCGGAAAAAATATGCGCTTGTCATAGACAGACATGAAAATTGTCTGTTATAGACTGTTTTATCGGTTGCACTTTCCTGGACCCAAGTTAACTGGTTAGTGACACAGCTAATGATGAATAATGAAGTTTGCCTCAGGTTTTAGTGCTATGGGATCTGTTTCCTATACATGATTATTTGTGGTGACCCGCCAAGATATCAAAACGGATCGATTGTCCAAAAGGCTTCGTTGAATAGCCATAAACATATTTTGCTTGTTATAATCTACTCTAGAAGGTTTTAGCTGTTGTATGCTGTCGTTGAAACAGTCTATAATGATTAGTCGTTTTTGTGAGCAGGAAGGGGACAGTGAGGATGCTGAAGGCTTTGGAGGATCCGATGACTCACAAACAGACCGACCGACTACTTTCTCTCTGGACACAGATGATATTTCTACATACGGAGAGGACTGTCTTGTCCCTGAGCCTCACAAAGTAAGATGAGAGTAGAGACGTTGGGCTTCTTCACTACACTACACTAATTATTTTTATTTCAAATGTTTAGATGAATTATTAATGAATAAATTGTATTTGTTCAAGGTAAACACTGTTGAGATAAATTATGCCAGGACAGCCAAAAAGATGGACATGAAGAAGTTGAAGACCACTATGTGGGGTCTTCTAACAGAGAGTCCTGAAAAACCAGGAAAGGTTTGTGATTGCAACTTTCTGGTCTTATTGAGGCTTTTATTTTTATTGATTAGTGTGTTTAGTTAAGATTAGAACACATGTATACTTGTATATAATTGTAATTTGCTTAAATGACCATTTCCAGCAAGTGGACAGTGAGGAAACAACAGAAGTACCTGGAGAAAAATCATTCAGCCAGTCTGTCAGAAATCTTGTACAAAGGTACAGTTTTTTAAAACTTGTTGCTCTGTATCTCCCTCATGAAAGAAATACTTGATATTTAATTGCATGTACTGTACCTAAATTCTTTTTTTCTCTTTTTCCCCTAGGCTTCCCTCAACCATGGCTACCAATCTCTCAGTACCCTTGGCTTTTGTGGCTCTTCTGCACTTGGCTAATGAAAAAGTGCGTACTCACAGTTACAGTATATAGAATAATTTCAAAAACTAATGTAGATGGGGGGTCTTAAACTTGTGCAACCTTTTGGACATTTTTGTACAAAAACAGGACCTTTTGGACAAAAAAAGCTTGTTTCTCATTGGTTCCCACTTTTTTGGGAACGGAAATGCTTTAAAACAGCAGCTTTGCCAGACTGAGTTTGCTCGCAAAATGAATGTAGCATCAAAGGAAGTACGGCCGGGCCCAGGCTAATTTCCTATATGCTATTTTTCAGGTTTGGCCTATAAAGCAACTAATTGCTTTATTCTTGTTTTCTCCTTCTGCATTATAGAGCCAACTAGATAAATAATGCATCCATATTTGTAGGTGTGTTGGCATGGATGTCAGAGTGTGGTTTGTATGTGTGGCAAAAAACAAAGTGCTTGTGTTTAATAATATTTGAGAGAAAAACTACAAATCACAATCAACCACTGTGCACCAGCAGTTTTGCTGGCATCTAATGGGGAAAATGTGATACTGCACCCATACAAAATCTTTTTTTTGAGCTATCAACCTCATAAATATATTACTTCAAAAATAATCTTCCATGGTTCTTCATGGCTTCCAAGCTCCAGATTTTTATGAAAATATTTTGACATGGGCATTTTTGTCCATTATGGACCTATGTAATTTATTTTTTTGTATTGATGCACAAGGCTTAATTATAGCATGTTTTGTTTATAGTTTTGTCTTGCATTAGTAAGCATTGAATGTTTTGTAGATTACATGAGAATGTGTGATCCCCTGAATTATCATATTTTATTGCTGTGAATCTAAAAGCTCTTCTCTCCATCAACAGAACTTAGAGCTGCACAAGATTGACGGCATGACCGACATCATCATTAAACAAGGCCACTGAAAACTGCTACAGATCTTTTATACAAAAGTCTCTAGTTGTATCAAAATGTAAATGCATTGTCTTATGTCCTTTCTCGTGTAAAATACCTACGTGTAGCTAAAACCATATTGTCAAGTAAACAATGTCAGGATCATGTGAAAAATGTTGTACAGGGAACTGCCACAATTTTTTTTTATGAGTGAAACAGCTTAAACAAACAACATGGGTTGCAGTGCATGAATAATATGATTGCTTTTAAGATTTAACTGTTTTGATAATTCTTTTTTACAGTACTAGTAAATATGAAGTTAGTGTTGTCAGTGTCTATTTTAAAAAAAAGTTTTATTTAAATTGTAAAATGTCATTTTATGACTTGGTTTCTTTTTTGATGGATGTTCTACATATAATTTTGGAAAATAAAACTTGTCAAAGTATTTGATTAGTTCTTCACCTGTTTATTTGTTGTTGTTTTTCTAGTATGATGTCATTTTGAAATAGTACACTTCTCGACATGAATACATGTAATGCTTAAGGCATTTAGGTGGAGCCAATTGTTACATTGGCAGAAGAAAAGAGATTTGTCTCGTTCCTAGGAGTCTAATCGTTTTGCCCTAAAAAATGTTATGACTACTTTAAACTTTAATGACAAAAATCAAATTTTTAGCATTTTTATTTAGAACAGTCCAATTGACTAACTGGTCCGTCTGGCCTTATAAGAACAATCCCGTCATTCCTGAAGCGCGGAAATGTTGATGGCTGGATAAGTCTCCGCGAGCTACAGGTGTTTATGCGCCATGACTGCAGCAGCGCCCTCTTGAGGGTGTTATGGAAAGCGAGAGAGGTGGACCAAAGCCAACTCGTTCGCTGGAGGAAAAGACTGAATTAGAGACCAGGAAGTGTTGACGCGTTTTACATCTGTCGGTCATTCGAAGAAACAGTTACAAACATTTAAACTCCAAAGGAATAAGTGCAGTTGTTCATTTTACGTGGAATAAGTTAAAACACCAAACAGTGGAACCATGGGGTTGGCTGATCAAAACAGTACGGTAAGTTACGAAATGAACAATAGTCAGCAGGTGCTTCTTGTTCATCGCTTATTTAATTGAAAATGAACTAACCTACTGTGTAAACTCGGTTCCTGTCTGTGTTCATGTAAATCATATTATTTTTAGTTGTAGAAAAGTTTACTCTAGAGCAGGTAGATGTTTTTAAAAAATCCCTTTTACCGGCTGATGTGGGTTGACGCACTCAAAACAGGGCGAAGCTTGTTTTTCAAGTTATGCATAGTTTCTGCCTGTGTTGCGAGTTACCGTCGATAAATCGGTTGAGATTATGTACTTTTATACCTTGATACTCAAGCTTGATCTAATTTGCAAATCTAATTTGCAATACACATTACTTGTACAGATTTGTTTACACAGATAGATTGAATTTACCTTGAGCTGTGAAGCATAACCGCTTAAAAAGACACAACCAACTGTTGAGATCAACGTTTATTAAAAGGACAACTTTACATTTAAATATGTTTTAACTAGAGTTTACAAATATGCTGATCACATCACACGTCGCCTTTGACTGTTGAAGTGTGAGATCCGCATGCTGAGCTGCTGAAGATGAAGTTGACCAACATTAGATCTTTTTATGTAAATTTTAACTGTACCACAATATAAGACTTCCACAGCGATTTTTAACTGTCGCAAAGTTCGTTCTACGTCAGTATTTTGAAAACTGCTGGTCTGAAAGGTTTATTTGTAACTTTAAATTAGATGGATAATTAAATTGATACATTTTTACTTGCTATTATTTTGTGCTATCACACTGTAGTAATAGATATCACATGGTCCCATTTTGCCACAACAATTATACTTCACCCCATCTAGCATCCACTGTTACCTAATAGCTTTCTGCCATTCTGAAGGCCTTGTGACACCAACACACTCAGCCATTGACTAGAATAGAAAGGGTAGAACAGGTAGTGACGCAGCAAGGCTTTTGGTTTCCTGGTAACCTCTTTTGTTTATTACGTTTAAGCAGTGCAAAAGGACTTAAATGTGTTTAACATGGCTACACATGGGGGGGAAAGTACTCAAGTTGCAAAATGAATAATACAAAAAGTGTTTATTATGGGGTTTACCAGTGTTGCAGAACTTTATTAGTGTTTTGAGGTGTGAATGTGGTAAAGCTATCTTGTTGCATCGCTTTTGTCAACATCACACATGTAATCTCACATCTAAAGGCAAAATTGTGCACAGTTTTTCATATAATGTGTTGTAGTTGTCTTAATTGAGGTTGACATTTTAATGAATGTAGAAATGGGCAGCACTGTATAAAACCCCTTACTGTATGTTTTTAATTGCTTAAATTATTCAATGTAGCTCTGTATACATTCATATGCATTTACAAATCATACAAAGACATTTTGATGCGTCTAAATGATTGTATGTTGTGAAGAGTTTCACACGTATTTTTAATCTCCGTCTCAGTTACAATTAATGGATAAAATTAATGTATATTAATGGATATTTCCTACTGACACTGCAATAAAAGATGGCAATAATTGAGTTAAAACCATTTTAGCTGGTGAAAATAGTAGTGTACTACAATGCTAGATTTTCATAATAACTATGAATACTCGGAGCAATTCTGATCATGTTTTGGTTTTTAATCCCTCTCAATGCAGGAGCCAAGAGAAGGAGAGTCTTCACAGGATGTGGATCGAGTTAAATCTCTGCAGTCTCAAGTGGATGGGGTCAAGGATATTATGACCCAAAATGTAGATCGGATCTTGGCCCGTGGAGAAAGATTGGATGATCTGATGGGCAAGTCTGAAGACCTGCAAGCTGGGGTGTGTCTTTAAAAAAAATACTTCTAGTTCTAATCACGAATTACAGCTGTACTCCCAGCACGCTTTTTTTTTTTACAATGTACATTACCATTCATAATTTTAGAGTTAAGCCTGGAATACACTACGCAATTTTTGGTATTTTCAGCCGATTTCAGAACACATTGGTTTTCACTTGTCGTGCATCTCCTAGAAACAAGGCGCACGTTTCTGTGTGAGTGTATGACCCTCCGCTGTGTGCAGTTTTCCTTTGTGATTATTTTGCAGAGTCATTAAGTGTATGATGCCTAGTGTTTTAAATATCTGCTCCGAGTTTAAAAGTTATGTAGTGAATTCCAGCCTTTAGTAAGATTTTTCAGTATTTCTGAAAAATACTTTTTTTTTTTTTGTCATTCATGAAACATCTGCATTTATTTGATTTAAAAAAAAAAGTAATATTGTGAAATATTACAATTTTTGTTTTCTATTTTAATATTTTAGAATGCAAATAATTCTAATGACAAGGATGAATTTCCGGTAGTCGTTACTCCAATCTTGTCACATAATCCTATAGAAATCATTCAAATACACTGATTTGGTGCTAAAGAAATATTACGTATTAGCTATGCTTTATTATGTATTAATGTATGGAAAGTTCAAATTGTTTTTAAAACGTAAAAAAAACCCTGTGTGTTTTGATCAATTGAATGTGTCCTTGCTGAAGCTGATTTTCCCCAAACTTCACACTGGTTGACATTATATATTTTTTTTCTCTCTGGTTCTTAGGCCCAGAACTTCAAGCACACCTCTCAGAAGGTTGCTCGCGCTTACTGGTGGAAGAACGTGAAGCTGATTGTAGTTATTGTTGTGATAGTCCTTGTCATTGTACTGATTATCATATTCCTTGCTACTGGTGTGATCCCAACCAGTTCACCTGCACCCAAACCTCCCACTCTGGTACCACCACCGTAGGATTTTTATCAGTTACAAACACTCTCACATACACATACATAAATATGCAATCCACACACCAGCACAGGTCATAACTTCAGGAACACACACACACACACACGCACACACAGCTTTTATTTGCACATTTAGCTCATATACCTTCATATCTAATGTTATCACACCACCTTAAAATATCTTTCAGAGTGACGGCTTTGAAACCTTGAAATGGAGGATTTTAAATAGTCTATACTTTTTTTCCTCCTGAAAGATCATCCTAGTGGCCACTTCAGCTGTCCTTATGGTTCCCCAAAACCTGATAAAATGCTACAGCTGTATACAAATACTTGCAATATTATTTATAATGAGGGTTCTCTTGAAATAGTCATATACCGGCATTGATTCGGCGAAGGTAATGGGTGAAAGTTCTATCTATTGAATTATGAAGTATATTTAAGACTGTTAGATTTGATTTCATAAGATGTTACTTGTAATTATGGAATACTTTTAGATCTTCAAATGTCTCTATTTTGTATTTGATGGGTCACTATCTTTGTGCTTTTGCCCACATTTATGTTATTTGTTAAAGGTCAAGCAAGAATGTGTTCTTATAACAAAAAAAAACATTTTTATTGAGGTTGATATACTATGTTTAGAGTAATTTTCCTGTCTTAAATCTTTACTGAAAATTGGCAATGCCCCAAACTTCAAAAACTGATTTGCATCCTATAGAATGAATTAACCTTTTTTTTTAACGGAACGAGCACCTGAACAAGGTCACTTAGATTGGAATAATGGATATTTTCTGTATCCTCATATCACTGCATTGGTTTTGACATGCAGTGTAACACTTGCACTGTACCACGTGCAGTCAGTACTGTAATGAGAATTTAAGTGTGCTGCATCAAATGTTTGGCCTTGCACTGTGAGATCTTATTGAAACCCAAGACATGTCACTTTTTCCTGTTTTGAGAAAGGAGGAATGTTTTAGAGCCTGTACTGTTATTTTCAGTTTGCAGTTTTTGTTTAAAAATGCTAAAACCTTTTACATATCTCAATCCAGCCAATGAATGTTCTTGTTTGCTGGGTTGCTTTATGCACTTTGCTGTGGACCGGTCTATGTCAGAATGACTTGATGGTATTGAATGTTTGTAAACCAGATTCTTATCATGCTGTATCTCATGTTGCTTCTATTAACATCTTACTGTCTGTAAAAACATATACTGGTTTTTAAGCATTTTATGTGTTGTTCACCCTCATTAATATAAACAAACATTTTTGATCAAAACCTTAAATTGTTTTTTAATCATTTGGGTGCCTTGGATTTTAGTCTTATTAGCACAAACAAGTATCTGGGAAATGTGATATTCTGTAAATAAAAATTCAATTTCAGCAAAAGCGAGATGAGGGTTTTTTTTATCTTTAATTCAAATCTTACTAATAGTAAACAATTTTCTTTTATTGTACGAGTTTGTAATAATTTAGTTTGGTGCATCCACCAATCAGCATTACTTCTCTAGCGAGGGACAAAAATAAAGTTTTGACCTTAGCTGATATTGGTATTTGGATTTAATCTAGGATAAATGATGACAAAATTTTCGAGTGATTTACATGCTAATTAGAAAATAATCCGTATAGTCAAAAGTTTAAAGATACAAAAAGTTTTCACGCCTTGGTTCTTAATGCAACGTTTCTTCTGTGACAGTTCAGTCCCTCAGTTGTCTTGGTTGTTAAAAACGAATTTGTGGGGCCCAAGATTTTTCTAAAGAGTCATTTAACTGGATCAGTACAGTAATGACAGTATTAATAATCAAGTGTATGAAATGTATTGAACTGGGTCATTTATTTTATTATTTTTTCTTGTGCAATAAGAAAATAATTTGCATTTTGTTTGATCCCTCTCATTTTGTTAAAAATAATCAACCTTTTGCAGATTTCGCAAAGTGTATGTGAACTTTGGACTGCAAACTGTAGCTCTAAAAAACAAACAAACAACATGAATAAAGAAGAGCAAGTAGGCTACTGTCAGACTTGAACACTAACCAATTCATTATCCCTGCGCTTTCCCCGTCAGTGATTTCATTTACACCATCTGCAACACAGTTTTCCCTTCAGAATACTGCGGAAGTTTTCTGTTAAGTAAACAAAATGTGCATCTGTTTCTTGAAAAACAATCCATTCACAAAAGCAATGATTGACATTGTGTTGTCGCGAATCGGACACAGCCCTTTTGCGCCAGCTTGATTTGCTTTTTTTGTAAATATTTTAGCAATACTGCTGTGGGTTCACTTTAAAGTGCACATTCTGGTACATGGCCAAAAACAAGGTCACAAGGGTACAAGGTACAAGGCATTCTGGTCGTACGTTCACTTCCACGCAGCTGCGCAGTGCGCATGGGAGGCGCTTCCTCAGCAGAACGACTAGAGTTCTGAAAGCTTTGAAAGAGTTGTGTTATTTTCTCTTATCAGCTGCTGGTGTCTCTTTCAGATGCAGTATATGCGACGACAGTTTATGGTGTATTAACAACGACAGATTAAACAATGGTAAGTTGCTTTAACGTTAGGGCTACGTTCTTTTTGTTTCGTTTTCACCTGGAGATGCCATTTGTTATGAAAATTAAAAAATATGGCCATGTGACGTATGAAGACGCTTTAAAAACAGGCTGTTTAGATCAAACCTGAAAGCGACTTTGTTAGATAAATGCTGTCGACTGGATTTAAGTTAAACATTGCAGACAAGTTTGTTAAATGCTGTAATCTAAGCGGGTTTACTTTCCTCATATGTTAAACCATCTGTCACATTCAACTATTAAAGTGAAATTATATACTGACTTTTTTGATGGCTACGAATGCTTTTCAGGATGACTCTATGTATAGGAGAGCTATATTTTCACTCAAACCTAATTTGAGTAATTGAAACAGTACAGCACTGGTTGCTGAAGACAGCATTTAGACTAGTTTTTAAGTTGTCTGAATTGTTTTAACTCATTCTTGGCTGGATGTCATTTGAATGTCATTCAGAAAGCTTTTACCCTTATTGATGGTACTTCTCAGGTGGCTTGAAATGACAACATGACACCTAGTGTTTAGTTGAAACACACAAGAGGGGATTTTGTCTAGTCTCGAGGAAATCCCTTATTCTTAATAGCAGCAGAAGTGAGAGAGGAAGG
This sequence comes from Enteromius thamalakanensis, assembly GCA_032357475.1. NCBI lineage: Eukaryota > Metazoa > Chordata > Actinopteri > Cypriniformes > Cyprinidae > Enteromius > Enteromius thamalakanensis. Next base: position 7,895,811 of record JAUCMT010000105.1, on the reverse strand, counting down.
AAAGGAAGGAAGGAGGCAAAGAAAGGATGTAAAAAGAGATGTGTATCCTGTAGTTTAGTTCACATGCAAAGAGAGATGAAAAACTGATTATCAACATGCTCTTCTGTAATTAGTTATTGTTAGGTCCTTTGTGCTTCGGTAATTTTTAAAATGCATATTTCTGTAGTATATCTCAATATATTACAATTGTATTCATTTAAATGGGCCACATTTGACTAAAATCTTGTTTTCTTAAACTTGTTCACTTAAATCCATGAGACTATATCACTAATTTTGTTTTAGCATCCTATGTTGTAGCATACAGGCTACACACTGTATATACAGTGAGGTCAATAAGTATTTGATCACCCTGTGATTGTGCGAGTTCTCTTACTTAGAAATCATGGAGGGGTCTACAATTTTCAGCATAGGTGCATTTCCACTGTGAGAGACAGAATATAAAGAAAAATCCGGAAATCACATTGTATGATTTTTTAACTATTTATTTGGGAATTACTGTGTCAAATAAGTATTTGATCACTTAAGTAAAAAAAATAAATTTATTTGGTATAGAAGCCTTTGTTAACAATTACAGAGGTCAAACGGTTCCAGTAGTTATTCACCAGTTTTGCACACACTGCAGGAGGGATTTTGGCCCACTTCTCAAACAGATCTTCTCTGGATCTGTCAGATTTCAGGGCTGTTGCTGAGTTTCAACTCCCTCCAAAGATAAACAATTGGATTTAGGTCTGTAGATTGGCTAGGCCGCTCCAGAACCTTGATATGCTTCTTACGGAGCAACTCCTTGGTTTTCCTGGCTGTGTGCTTTGGTTTATCGTCATGTTTGAAGACCTAGCCACGACCCATCTTTAATGCTCTGACTGATGGAAGAAGGTTTTTGCCCAATGTGTCACAATACATGGCCCTGTTCATCCTCTCCATAATACAGTGCAGTCGTCCTGTCATCTGTGCAGAAAAACACCCCCAGAACATGATGCTTCCAGCCCCCTCCTTCACTGTAGGGGTGGTATTATTGGGATGATACTCATCATTCTTCTTCTTCCAAACACAGTGAATGGAGTTAAAACCAAAATGTTCTACTTTGGTCTCATCTGACCACAGGACTTTTGCCCATATCTCCAGATGGTCCCAGGCAAACTTCAGTCGGGCCAGGACATGGGCTGACTTAAGCAGGGGAACCTTCTGTGCAACGCAAGATCACAAACCATGACGTCTTAGTGTAGTATTGATAGTAGCCTTGGAAACGATGGTCCCAGCTCTCTTCGTGGCATTGACCAGCTCCACAGGTGTCTTTATGACAGCTAATAACTTCAGGTGCTACTAATTTAGAATCATGAGCAGAGTGTAGCTGGACTATTTAAAAGCAAAGTATCAGGTCTTTGAGGGTCAGAAATCTGGCTGATAAGCAAGTGATCAAATACTTATTTGTCACAGTAATTCCCAAATAAATTGTTAAAAAATCATACA
>JAUCMT010000105.1:7875053-7885298 GCA_032357475.1 Enteromius thamalakanensis | reverse complement strand
ACGTAACTATTTTGTTTTGGACATTTCAAAACACATCAGCGAGTTGAAACTTCACATGCATGTTTATGACCCTAAATTAGGAAAAGTCAAAAAATCTCCAGAAAAAATACGTAAGTTAAATGATGTTTCCAACAGCTCAAAAATCAAAAAGGGTCAAATTGACCTGGAAAAAAAAACAGTGATGTTGAAATAATGCAATTGGAAGTACTTAAATAATAACTAGTTTCTGGGATTTGGTCTATAAAAATGCACCATCCCTGCAACATTGCATACTCTGTTGTGTAATTAGAAAACACATAATTTCACATACTGTAGATTTAGTGCAATGTACTCTAGATTTTTGGTCACTCAGGTCACTTTTTTCCTTGTTTGTCACTCTATAGCTGTTTGTTCGCTGGATGCATGGCAGTTGCATTCAGTGCCCTCCGCAGCATGTGGATGGTGAAGACAAACCATTCATCTTCACTTTTTACAGTGAAGTGTGCCAGCTTCCACAGATAAACGAACAAGCCACAGCCATCTCCCAGACAATGCAGCGTCTCCTTAATGGAATCAGTGCGTATCTCAAAACGTGGATGAGCTATCGGTCTCTCTGGAAGCTCGACAAGGCTATTGTCATGGAGAGATTTGCAGCCAAGAAACCCTCATGTGTGATGTATGATGAGAAGTTTCAGTTTTATGTCAGGGTCAGCAATGAGGTGGCAAAGCAGCCCTTGGTGAAGCATGAACACATAATCAGACTGAACCTGGAGCCACTGGCCCGTGCCGTCCAGGAGAACGCTCAAGCATGGGTCACTTCTCTGGGCAGGCTGCTCAACGACTCGGCCCGAGAGGAGCTTTTCAACCTACGCAATGAGCTGTTGGTGAGGACAAGTTTTGCACTGTTTTAAATGTTATGTGTCATCTAAGAATCGTGCCAGTAAAATATTAAGATTGGGATGCAGTCTGTTTTTAAAGAAGGAATTTACTGTAAACAGAAATTGTCAGATAATTTGAAGAGGAGCCCCAACACCTTGGAAGACCTGAAATTTGTTCTGGGCACAATCACAAACATTAGAGATATGTCTCTCTCAGTGGAGATGAGAATCAGTGATATTCAAGAGAGATACAGGACTTTGAGCATGTACAATGTGGAGGTGAGTAAACCTCTGCCTATCAGACGGTAGTGCAGCAGTCAATATTTCCCTTAGTTCTACACCAATATGTTTTATGAAAGGTGATAAAATGTGCTTTTGTGTCAATTTGTGCCAGTCAAGCCACTAAAATTAAAAAATACACAAAACTGATTCTTAATGATTTTTTATAACTGTTTTCCATGCAAATATATTGTAAAATTATTTAGATTCTGTGACAAAGCTGAATTTTTTAGCATCCATAACTCTAGTCATAAGTGTCACAGTATTTTTCAGAAATGATTATAACATGCTGATTTGGTGCTTAAGCAACATTTCTTATTATTTTCAGTGTTGAAAACTGTTGTGCGGCTTAATATTTTCTGCAAGCTCTAATATTGATCTGCTTTACAATTCAAGACTACAGAGGAGGAGGTGCAGCTGTCTGCAAACATCTTGATTTTGTGGAGTGAACTTTTTAAAGAGTCTAGACGGGTTGACTGCAGCCTGGCAAAAGTAAAAAAGACGTTTGCGAAGGTAGTACTGATAATTTACAATCAAGTTATATTTCTTGAGAGAAGCAATGTATTTGATCTTTGATTCCTAAATGTTCCAATTCCAATGTTTTAATCAGATCACTCTAAACCAGATTGAAGAGTATAAACAGGAGCTCTCCATATTTGCAGAGAGCTTCATTATGCACGGGCCTGGAGCCGTGGGAGATGATCTAGAGAAAGGCAAGAGTCTTGATCGTTTTAGTTTTTTTATATCTTACTAACATAGTATTACATAACTTTTGTTTTTGTACTCTATAGGTTTGAAGATCATGGATACCTATGAGACAGAGCTTGATAAGGTAGAGGCCAGCCGTCAGAACCTGGGTAAAGCTGAGAAACTGTTCAACCTGCCCATTACTATGTACTCAGAGCTTCTCAGTGTTCAAAAGGAGATGAAGGGCCTGAGACAGATCTATGAGATTTATAAAAACCAGAAGGTTAGAATGACAATTTATTATATAAACTTTGACTTAAGATCTGAGGAGTTGTGACACCAGTGTTGTTTATATTCATCAGGGGGCTAAGGCAGAATGGTCACAGACCCTTTGGGTGAATCTGGACATAAAGCTCCTGCAGGAAGGTATAGAGGGACTTATCAAGAGCTTGCGGAAGCTGCCAAAGGATGTGAGAGCTCTTCCTGTATCTTTCTTCCTGGAGAGCCGCATGAAGGAGTTTAAAGAGTCAATCCCTCTCCTTTTGGATCTAAAAAATGAGGCTCTCAGAGAAAGGTAAATGCCTGAAAGATTTTGTTTTACAATGATTCAGCTTAATTCAGTGTAATCTAAGATAAAGCACTAGCTATATGTACTGTATATGCATGATGAGATTCAAGTGCTCAATTGGTGTCTGCAGGCACTGGAAAAATCTAATGGAGAGGACAGGCACCAGCTTTGAGATGAACCCAAACACCTTCACTCTAGAGAACATGTTCTCCATGGAACTGCACAAATATGGCAACGTCATCAGTGAAATTGTCACCTCGGCTGTGAAGGAGCTCGGCATTGAGAAGGCTAGAAATCTCATTAACATGAGGGTAAATAAATGTAAATGTTGAGAGATTACATGTTGTTTTTGTGCCTTTTACAGGGATTCAAAGAAGTGGAGGCAACTTGGGAAACTATGAAGTTTACTGTGCAGCGGTTTTTAAAAGGCACACAGGAGCATGGTTTTATTCTTGGTGCTGTGGATGACATCCTTCAGCGCCTAGATGATGATGCCATGAACCTGCAGAGTATGGCTGGCAGCCACTATGTTGGTCCCTTCCTGGCCACTGTACAACAGTGGGAGAAGAATCTTTCACTCATCAGTGAGATTATTGAGGTCAGTGGAAACCATCACTGCCAAAAACGACTCAATCTTTAATCTTTAATTTAAAACTGAACTGGCTCACATTTATATTTTTTGTTAATTCTGAAATGTGTAGGTATGGATGTTAGTACAGCAAAAATGGATGTACCTTGAAAGCATTTTCATTGGAGGTGACATTCGCTCTCAGCTACCCGAGGAAGCCAAAAAGTTTGACAATATTGACAAAATGTTCAAAAAGGTAGTTCTGCACCAACATCAAATATGTAACCTAGTTTTTGAATAGCATGTAAATTCCATCTCCTCTTTCAAATACAACCAGATAATGACTGACACAGTAAAGGATCCTGGCATTAAGAGATGCTGTCTGGTTCCAAATCGCCTGGCCGATCTGCAGAACCTAAGTGATGGTTTGGAGAGATGTCAAAAGAGTCTCAATGATTATCTTGATTCCAAGCGGAACGCTTTCCCACGTTTTTTCTTCATTTCTGACGATGAGCTGCTCAGTATTCTAGGCAGCAGCGAGCCTACTTGTGTGCAGGAGCACATGATCAAGGTACTTTTGTGTACTAAAGCAAAGCATCACTATGAATAATAAATATTTACCCTAACTTTTTTGTAAATGAAGCTTGTTGTATTTACTGGGAATGATCCACATGCATTTCATTTTTTTTATTATTTTGACAATATATATTTTTTTTTAATAACTCAATGGCACTTCCCTGTCATTAGTGTTGTACAGTTCAGTCTTGTTTTCATGAGCTGAAGTTTGTTAAACTAAGTGTTTTAACTACATACACAATATGTATATACCATATTCAATAAAATAATTTAAATAATGGACAGCTTACTATTTTTTTACTTTCCTCACCCAATGCAAAAACATTCAAATGAACTGAATTATGGTCCAAAAATTAAAAGCTGCACAACAGACTTTAATGACATTAATGAAACAATCATCTTGTTTTTCCTTATCCACAGATGTATGACAACATTGCAGCATTGCGTTTTGATACGGGAATAAATGGAGAAATGGTAGCAAGTGCAATGGTTTCTGCTGAGGGGGAGGTGATGGAGCTCAAACAGCCTGTACCTGCAGAGGGCCGTGTGGAGGACTGGATGACTGGAGTGTTGTTGGAGATGAGGAGAACCAACAGACTCATCACCAAAGAAGCTATTTACTTCTACAGCCATCGAAAGTCTAGGTGAAGACATGGTCTAGACCATCATGAGCCAGTGATATCAATAAAAAAGTCTGATTGAACTGGCTTGTCTGTCTGATTGAAAGAATTTGTGGAAGTTTTATAATGTTGTCTTCTACCTGCCTATCAGGGTAGACTGGATGCTTGACTACCAGGGAATGGTGGTGCTAGCAGCAAACCAGGTGTGGTGGACCTGGGAGGTGGAAGACGTCTTCAAAAGGATGAGTCAAGGAGAAAAACAGGCATTGAAACAGTATGCAAAGAAAATGCACAAGCAGATCGATGACCTGGTGAGGCGCATCACACAACCCTTAAAGAAGAACGACAGACGCAAAATCAACACTGTGCTCATTATTGATGTCCATGCTAGGGACATTGTGGACACTTTTGTCAGAGATAGGTAAGATACAAGGACTTTACAGCCATTGGTGAGTCACTTAAAACCTCAGATTGGTTGCAGTTTTCTTTGTAACACTTTTTCTGTGGGCAGTATCACAGATGCCCGTGAGTTTGAATGGGAGAGTCAGTTGAGATTCTACTGGGTTAAAGAGCCTGATGAGCTGTTTGTGCGGCAATGCAGTGCTCAGTTCTCCTACGGCTATGAGTACATGGGGCTGAACGGCCGGTTGGTCATTACTCCCCTTACTGACCGTATCTATCTCACACTTACTCAGGTACTCTGAAATCACAATTGTCTGACTCTAAATAGCTCGTTATGCATGTACATGTCTTATTAATATAAGGCATTATGTATTGTCAGGCTTTGTCTATGTTCCTGGGTGGAGCGCCAGCTGGTCCTGCGGGTACGGGGAAAACTGAATCCACTAAAGATCTGGCTAAAGCTTTGGGGCTTTTGTGTGTGGTCACCAACTGTGGAGAGGGCATGGACTACATGGTAAGAGATTTTTTTTTTTTGCGGAAACAGTGACTTCTTTGTTGAATAGTATGTTCAAACAAACATTGTTTATTTGAAATATAAATGTTTTGTTTTAGAATAGAGGTTTTTAATGTCACTTCCTGATCTTTTAAATGTGTGTTTAATAAGTTAGATTTTGATTTCTTATCCTCTAGGCTGTTGGGAAAATCCTCTCTGGTTTAGCACAGTGTGGAGCCTGGGGCTGTTTTGATGAGTTCAACCGCATTGACGCCTCAGTGCTGTCGGTCATCTCCTCTCAGATCCAAACCATCCGAAATGCTCTAATGCTGCACCTCAAGAGATTTCATGTGAGTTTATTAAATCCTAAGCCAATCTTATAGTCAAATACTGAAATGTAATTGTACTTATTTCAGGCTCTGCAGGCTCTCACAAATGTTTGTTTTTATGTTGTTAGTTTGAAGGTCAAGAAATCAGTCTAGACAGCCGTATTGGGATCTTCATCACGATGAACCCTGGTTATGCTGGTCGCACAGAACTTCCAGAGTCAGTGAAAGCTTTGTTCAGACCAGTGGTTGTCATTGTGCCGGATCTGCAGCAGATCTGTGAAATCATGCTCTTTTCTGAAGGCTTCCTCATGGCTAAGGTGAGAAATCTCTCTTTGTGAAAATGAGAGCTGGGCTTTTAGTAGATTAAATAAAGTAAAAAATTCAGTCATCGTTTACACACTCCACAAATCACTTTGTTCATCTTCAAAACATTATGTTCTATTATGACAACACAAATAGCACAAAAAATATCTTGTAGCAGATCTATAGTTGGAGCTGAAGGTGGAGGGTTTCAGAGGAAAGCATGCTACAAAATACTCAAGTGAACGCTCACTGGCTGTATATGTAACATGAACCGATCAGCATGTGCCAGGTCATTTAATAATTAGAATATAATCACTTTATGTTGTGGAACCAGCCTGTGATATGTAGTTTCATGACAGAACTTGGGATATATTTTTAATAAAAGAGACCTTGGTGACGCCATTGAAAGTACATGAAAACAACATTTTAATGCTTCAAAATGATTTAATTAAAAATATAAAAGTCTTATGGCTTTGCAATGACATATGGGAAAAGAATTCATGGCATAATTTTACATTTAAGGTGAACTATCACTTTCAAATACATGTTTTGTAAAATAAAGAAGCTAATATGTATAAGTTTTTTGTTCTTTATTTTGTGTGGAAATACAGCAATACAAAGCTGTTAGACAATTATACTGGTCAGTCACAAAAATTCTTAGATTCATTTTCTAAGATAGTGTCAATAGGACCTCAAAAAAAAACATAAATATAGTTTTTAAAAATCAAAAACATGCACATGAACATTGAACAGTGGTCTCCAGACCTCATGTGTAAACAGGCAAATGGAAAATTAATTTCATGAGTGCTTTACAGGTTTTGGCAAAGAAGATGACAGTGCTGTACAAACTAGCACGGGAGCAGCTGTCTAAACAGTCACACTATGACTTTGGGCTTAGAGCACTGAAGTCAGTGTTAGTAATGGCAGGGGAGCTGAAAAGAGGTTCACCTGATCTCAGTGAGGTATTCATCTCTCTGCATCATTCTCTCTTCCTCTAACCCACCTCAGTGAACTGCAGTCACAAATTTACGCGTCTTATTTCTCTCCTTTTCTCCTTTTTTACTCTCACTAGGATGTCGTTTTAATGAGGGCTCTTCGAGATATGAACCTGCCAAAGTTTGTGTTTGAAGACGTTCCTTTGTTTTTGGGCCTTATCTCAGATCTGTTCCCTGGGCTTGACTGCCCACGTGTGCGTTACCCCAGCTTTAATGATGCTGTGGAGGCCACCTTGCAGGAGAATAGATATATAATGTTGCCCAACCAGGTCATTCTTCCCTTCAAAACTAATTTCAGTGGATTGTAATGATTTAGTGCAATAATTAATGACTAAATTGTGAATGTAGGTGGACAAAGTGGTGCAAATGTATGAAACAATGATGACCAGACATACAACCATGGTGGTTGGACCGACAGGAGGAGGGAAATCTGTAGTGATCAACACACTCTGCCAATCACAGACCAGGTCTTTGTCTACTCTTAAACAATATATTTAGTATATACAAGGAATGTCTATAAATTCTGCTACATATTCACAAACAAGTCTCCCAAGCAATTACACATAACTGTTTTTATTTTTAATCTATAGGTTGGGCCTGCTGACCAGAATGTACAGCCTAAACCCTAAAGCGATGAGTGTGATTGAGCTGTATGGAATCCTGGATCCGGTCACCCGAGATTGGACTGATGGGATACTATCGAACATATTCCGTGACATCAATAAACCCACAGACAAAAAAGAAAGAAGGTGAAAGTCAAGGCTTATAATGAATAATTAATCTATAGTACGTCTATTTTTAATCAAAAGCATGAACAGAATTCTTTTAAAAACCTGGCTTGGATTCAAAGGTATATCCTGTTTGATGGAGATGTGGATGCTTTATGGGTGGAGAACATGAATTCAGTTATGGATGATAACAAGCTTCTCACACTGGCTAATGGAGAGCGTATTCGCCTACAGAGCCACTGTGCTCTGCTCTTTGAGGTATCATGTAAACCCTTTACCTAGTATGTTTCTCAATGTAACTTTTGTAGGCCTGCAATTATATGTGATGTGTTTTAGGTTGGAGATCTGCAGTATGCCTCCCCTGCCACTGTTTCTCGTTGTGGAATGGTGTTTGTGGACCCCAAAAACCTTCGCTATGCTCCCTACTGGGAAAAATGGGTCAGCAGCAGAGCCCTCAAAGTAAGACTATTTCTACAGCTCCCTTAGCCTCAAAAGGCCCAGAGCTGTGTTTTTTATTTATTAATGACATTCAAGATTATATTTTCAATGTGGCTTTTCTGTGTCAACAGGAACAGACAGATCTCCGCAGGCTGTTTGAAAAGTATGTACCAAGTGCTATTGATATGATAGTGGATGGTATAGTTGATGGTAAACAGAAAGAGAAACTGAAGACTGTGATTCCACAGACAGATTTAAACATGGTGAGCAAGTCAGTAAAGACCTTAAAAGCACTACAGAGTAAGTGATCTTTATAGCATGGAGCACAATCCTCTTTTTTGCTTTAGGTTATGCAGTTGACTGTGATGCTGGAGTCTCTACTGGAGAATGAGGACTTCATTTCTGAGGAGCTGGAGTGTTATTTTCTAGAGGCACTGTACTGCTCGCTTGGGGCTACTCTTCTGGACAAAGGTCGACAGAAGTTTGACGAGTTCATAAAAAAGTTGTCCTCTCTGAACAGTGTTCATGATGAGAAGGTGCTTGCTGGCCCTGGACAGATTCCAGGTGAGGCGGCAGTTGGTTCCAAAATAAAAGTTTTTGCCATGCTTAGTAATATCAGTGAATTAAGGAAATACATGTCTGTCTTACCACATGTGAAACTGTAAGCATAATTGTATAATGTTTTAATAATGTATTTTTATTGTGTAATTAATTTATTTTTAGTCTCTTGTTTTGTTTTGCAGTTTACTTGCCAACTCTCTATGATTTTCATTTTGATGGAACCCAAAAGAAGTGGGTTCCCTGGAGCTCCTTGGTCTCAAAATACGTTCATAACCCTGATATGAAATTCATTGACATCCTTGGTATGCTGCATACTTCTATTTTCTTCTTTTTTGCGTTTCTCTAAACTTTATTCATTCTCTATAATAATCTACAGTGCTGATGAAAAGATTGGAAATACTGAGATTTTTCATGTAATTAAGTTTGTTTTTTCACCAAAATACAGTAAAAACAGTTGCAACTTAAAAATAACTCTGTAATATATTTTGAAATAGAGACTTCCTTTAAAATCTTAATGATTCCAAACTTTTGACTGGTACTTTATTTGTATTAATTCACTGAAGTCTTGCTTCATCTATTACTCTCTATTAGTCCCGACAGTGGACACCACTCGTGCTAATTGGCTGTTGGAACAGATGGTGAAGGTGAAAAGGCCAGTGGTGCTGGTTGGAGAGTCTGGCACCTCTAAAACAGCCACCATCCAGAACTTCCTGAGTAATCTTAATGCAGATACAACTGTAAGTCTATTGCCTTGACTATTACACTACCTGTTTACAAATAAAAAATATTCCAGTTGACCTTAACACACAGGATAACAAAATGCACCTTTTCCTAGATAATGATGGTCATCAATTTCTCTTCGAGAACAACATCTATGGACCTACAGAGGACTCTGGAGGCAAGTGTTGAAAAGAGAACCAAAGACACGTATGGTCCTCCAATGGGCAAAAGGCTCCTTGTGTTTATGGATGACCTCAACATGCCAAGGGTAAGAATGGATTTATACCATAGGTCATATCAAAAAACTGCACTTTTACCACACTGCTTATCATGGATTCCTATTTGTTTGATCATCTCAGGTGGATGAATATGGCACTCAGCAGCCTATAGCTCTCCTAAAGCTGCTGTTGGACAGGGGAGGCATGTATGACAGAGGAAAGGAGCTTAACTATAAACTCATAAAGGACTTGGGCTTCATTGCAGCCATGGGAAAGGCTGGAGGCGGTAGGAACGAAGTGGACCCTCGATTCATCTCTCTTTTTAGTGTGTTCAACATCCCTTTCCCTCAGGAGGAGTCCCTGCATCTCATCTACTCATCTATTCTTAAAGGACACGCCAAGGTGTGAGAAAAAATTCAGCTCCCAATATCAGAACAAATGGCAGTTGCTGTCATGAAGTCATTTAAAAGTTTTTATCTTTATTAATAACTGTGGATTTTAATCAGACTTTCTGCTATTGTATTTTTAGCCCTTTGAGGAATGCATTCAAAACATCTGTGACAAATTAACCTTCTGTACTCTGGAGTTGTACAAAACCATAATTAAGGATTTACCACCAACACCTTCCAAGTTCCACTATATCTTTAACTTGCGAGACCTCTCCAGAGTCTACCATGGCTTGACGATGAGCAATCATGAAAGGTAAAGAGTTTTATAATTTAAATAAATTAGAAAAAAAAAAAGGGAGTTTTTTTAGGATAATATTTGCAATACTCAATTAAAATAATAATAGTAATAATTGTTATTGTGGTTGTGATTATTATTAATTTCAAGAGTTCACGCTTTCTTCATAATGAATAAGCAAATTTGGCGTGCTGTCTGGGGAGCGAGCCGGGAGAGCGG
>JAUCMT010000105.1:7855496-7874953 GCA_032357475.1 Enteromius thamalakanensis | reverse complement strand
AAACCTTGGGAGAACCAGGCTTAGTTGGGTCCATTTCTCCTCTGGCTGGACGCCCAGCACCTAATTCCAGTTTACCTTAACGTGTGTAAAGCCTAAGGACATATAGTGTTGGTGAAACAGAGTGAACTGGGGAGCTGGAATCGTCCGGCGGTCTGCTGGTAGAGACAGAGAAATGGATTAGTAGGATGGAAAGGCAAGCAAACAATAAGCAATATATATAAACAATATGGGTATCATGGGCGGGACGAAGGCCAAGAGCTCAGGCGGGGAACCCCCGCTGGAGGAATGGGTAGGGAAGGGAAGTCTTGCTGAGACAGGGAAACCTCCGCTGGAGGAATGGGTAGGGAAGGGACGTCTCGCTGAGACAGGGACCTCCGCTGGAGGATTGGGTAGGGAAGGGATGTCTCGCTGAGACAGGGACCTCCGCTGGAGGATTTGGGGAGGGAAATGGAAGGAAATGCCTGTGGTAGCAGGTAGTTGGAGGGCAGGCTAAGAAATCTGGTCCTCATCGAGGAGGACAGCGGAGATGTGTTTTTGGTTGTGCGATTCCGAAGAATGCACGAAAGCGGGAAGCAGGGAATGAAAAGCTGGGAGAATTAATAGTGAAGGGGAAATGACTTGATTGGGCGCGAATGAACAAGGGATGATTAGGTAACGGGCCATCAGCTGTGCATGATTATTCGTTTAGCGATCCTCTCGAAATTATGTTTAAACATTCATGTAATTTAATAAATTTGAATATTATTATTAATATATTAAAAAAAGATAATGTATCTTTTATAAGTGTTTTTTGTACATTAATTATGTCTAAACTGAAATCTTTATTTTTACTCTAACTATTTTTACGTATTGATAAGCTAATGTTAATAATATATTATAGTTAATAGATTTATTATAGTTAAAGTTGAGAACCACTGCCATTTAACACTATATTACTATGCTGCACTATTCAACAATGTGCAGTGTCTTTTATGACCAGTTTGTGACTTGTTTCTTGTTTTCTAATAAGTGTGTGTTAACTCCTGGATCAGGTTCTGTACAGTCACCCAGTTTGTCCGTGTATGGAGAAATGAATGCTTAAGAGTCTTCCATGACAGACTTATCAATGAAACTGACAAAATTACGGTATGCTAATATAATGATTTATATAAATACTATATATAAATGTATTTGTAATTATTAAAATAATTATTATTTTAAAAAGTAGCATGTTATAAATATCTGTAATTGTCCCCATTTTCAACTACATAATTATAAGCATAACACGATTTTGCTCTCTACAGGTCCAGGGGCATATAAAGAATCTGATTGAAGAGCACTTCAGATCAGACCTCGATTCAGCTATGAGAGACCCTATTTTGTTTGGAGATTACAGAACAGCTCTCAAGTCTGAGCCAAGAGTTTATGAGGATGTACTGGATTATGATGCATCCAAAGCTCTGTTCCAGGTAAATAGATGTCTTTATGTTTTATTTACATTTACTGTCATGCACTTGGCAAGTGATTTTATCCAAAGAAGCATACATTTCATTCAAGTATATTTTCTTTTTCAATGTATGCATTACTTGCAGAGCCACAAGGGCATGTGGCACTGGAGCACAAAACCAGTCATAAGTAGCAGAGGTATATTTGTAACTATAGCCAAAAATATATTGTTGGGTCAGAATGATTGTTTTTTTATATTATGACAAAAGTAAAAAACATGTTCTATGAAGGCACTTTGTAAATGTCCTACAGTAAATATATTAAAACTTAAATTGTGATTAGTATTATGCATTGCTAAGAACTTTATTTGGACAACTTTAAAGGCAATTTTCTCATTATTTTGATTTTTTTGAACCCTTGGATTCCAGAGTTGTATCTCAAACAAGTATTGTCCTTTATTAACAAACCATACATCAATGGAAAGCTTATTTATTTAGTTTTCAGATTATGTGTAAATCTTAGTTTACAGAAATTGGTCCTTATGGCTGGTTTTGTGGTCCATAGACACAAATTTGAAAAGGAACAAACTTTTGTTGCTGGTTAACACTTTTTTTTCTCTGACCCCTGTAGGAGATCCTCGAGGAGTATAATGAAAATAAGACTAGGATGAACTTGGTGCTTTTTGATGATGCTCTGGAACACCTGACCATCATTCACCGCATCATCAGAATGGAGCGTAGTCATGCATTGCTGGTTGGCGTAGGTGGTTCAGGAAAACAGTCTCTTACAAAGCTTGCTGCCTTCACTGCAGGTTATGAGGTAATTAATCATCTTAATCTTTTTTGGCAAGAGATGTGTGCTTTATTTTTTTCACTTTCCACTTTTTGTTCTAATTTGGTAATGTGTTTGTTTATAGGTGTTTGAAATTGTGCTTAGTAGAGGATACTCAGAAACTAACTTCAGAGATGATCTAAAAACTCTGTACCTTAAATTGGGTATAGAGAATAAGAAAATGGTCTTCCTGTTCACTGATGCCCATGTGGCTGAAGAAGGTTTTTTGGAGCTCATCAACAACATGCTTACATCAGGTATTTAAACCAATTGACTTAATGAAGTTTATTGAATCTGTGTACTTTGAATTTCTTTAGATGCAAACACGAACAAATGTCACAGTTTTATGGACTGTATTAAAACTGAAATGCTAAAAGCAATTACTGTCTGTTGTCAGGGATGGTTCCAGCACTGTTCCCTGATGAAGAGAAGGAATCGGTCCTAAACCAGCTACGAGACGAGGCTATGAAAAATGGCTCTGGTCCTTCGAAAGAGAGTATTTGGCAGTACTTTGTCAATAAGAGTGCCAACAACTTGCACATAGTGCTGGCCATGTCCCCTGTAGGAGACACTCTCAGAACACGTTGTAGAAATTTCCCAGGTGTGTAATCAGTGTATAAAAATGTAGGTCTTACTGTTACATTCAGAGTTTCATATTTTCTTTGTTTTTTTACTTTCTTTGTTTGTGTGCTTCAGGATTGGTTAATAATACAAGCATTGACTGGTTCTCCCCATGGCCCCCTCAGGCCCTACACGCAGTGGCCAAGTCCTTCTTAGGTTTGTTCTGACTAGTGAATTTAATAAAGTTTAAAGATATGATTGTTATTTTTTACCAGCTAACAACAATGCAACACATTCATGCTAGGTTAAATATCATGTCTCATTCTAGGTGAGAATCCAATGATCCCAGATTGTCATTCAGAGGCAGTGATTGCTCACGTGTGCATGGTGCACAGCTCTGTAGGCGAGTATAGTAAACTATTCCAGCAGACACTCCGTCGCAGCAACTACGTCACCCCAAAAAACTACCTGGACTTCATTAGCACCTACTCCAACCTGCTGGATGATAAAGATAAATACATTCTTGGTAAGAACAAATTTCTCTTTAGATGTATAGGAACATGTGTCTGTGATTTTGAAATATACTGCATCTGTATTAGGGTTGTAATTGTTAATTACAACTAAAATAATGCAGAAATATTAGAAATGTTGCTGTGGCAACTTAACAAAATAAAACTTAGTTGAAACTAAGAAAAATTAAAATAAAAATACTGAAATTGAAACAACGACAAAAAATAAAAATACAAATCAAATATTAAGAATTTGCAATATTATATAAGTAGTACTAAAATAACACTAATATTTATGCACTATCCAGCACAATATAAACGTCTAGAAGGAGGTTTGGATAAGCTGAAGGAGGCAAGCGGACAGCTAGCAGAGCTCAACACCAAGCTAGCTGAGCAGAAAGTGGTGCTGGCAGAAAAGACTTCAGCCTGTGAGATCCTTCTAGAAGAGATCTGCTCTAATACTGCTGTTGGTTAGTACAAGAACACATACAAGCACTATGGGTCATTTATATCAAGACAGAAATATATTGTAAACTCTGTTTTTTTCAGCGGAGGACAAGAAAGGCCTGGCAGAGGAGAAGGCTAAAGAGATAGAGGAACAGAATAAGGTGATAGTGGTGGAGAAGAAGGATGCTGAGAGCTCTCTAGCTGAGGCTCTTCCTGCTTTAGAAGCTGCTCGCCTCGCCCTGCAAGACCTGGACAAATCTGATGTCACAGAAATCAGGTCTTCATCTGTGCTTCTGGATTCAAACACTAAATCAAAACAAAACATTCTTATACTTTTAAAAAAATGCATTTGTGTGTATGTATATATATATATATATACATAAATAATAGGAATATTTGTCGAAAAAGAAAAATAGGCAAAGGTTTTTCTGATCTACATGATTTGCATGTATGGTTCTTTGCTCATCCTGTCCTCCACCCTCTTGTTTGTGGTATTTTAGATCATTTGCCAAGCCACCCAAACAGGTGCAGGTTGTGTGCGAGTGCATCCTAGTAATACGAGGCTATAAAGAGATCAACTGGAAGACAGCCAAGGCTATGATTTCAGAGGCCAACTTTCTGCGTTCGCTTATGGAAATGGATTGTGACTCAATCACTGCTAGTCAAGTCAAGACTGTCAAAGGTACAGTAAGCCACCCTCAATGTATTCATCCTCTTGATACTACTCTGTGATCCCAATGACATGAGGAGGTGTTAATTGTAAATCCACTCATGAAAATTCTGATGATCAATTTTATTGCCTTCTACTTGCCATATAACCAGCCTACCTAAGGAACCTTAACACCAGTTTGGAAGAGATGCAAGCCATCAGTAAAGCCGGTTCTGGCATGCTCAGGTTCGTGGAGGCAGTCATGGGGTACTGTGACGTGGCCAAAGACATCAAACCTAAGAGAGAGAAGGTCAGATATGCCTATATAACTTAGACTATAAATTAGGGCTGGGCGATAAAACAATAACGATATGTATCGTGATAGGCAAATGATTGATATCAATAAAAAATGTGTCCGATAAAACGTTTTTTATGTTGATGAAATTGTTGATTTTTAACAAATCTTTAATGTGACTTGGGAAGAATGAGTCATCTCGGGGAGTGATTCGATCAGTCTTGCATTGCGAAACGTCTTTACTGGAATTAATTCAACTGTTTCGATGTCTTTGGTTTTGAGTCGTTCGTTCATAACTTGACGTGACGGCACCAAATGTCTATCAAATTCAATCAGAGACGGAAAAAGAATTGATTAGGTCATCTATCTCTTCATCACAGTGTTCATACTATACTTACTATAAATGCATGAATTCATTTGCGTGAAGTTTGTTGCATCTAACTTAGCTGAAATTAATTCACAAAATTACATTTAAAGGTAGCTCGTCTGGAGAGGAATTTCTTCCAGAGCAAACGTGAGCTGGAGCGAATTCAGAACGAGCTCAGTGCCATCCAGAAAGAGCTTAGAACTCTTGGAGACAAATATGAGGCTGCCATGACAGAAAAGAAACTTCTTCAGGAAGAGGCCGAGGTCATGGAAAGAAGACTCATTGCTGCTGACAAACTCATCTCAGGCTTGGGATCAGAGAATAAGCGGTCAGCCTACACATTAGAATCCTAAAAACCTAAATGCAAATGACTCATAAAAAAATATTCCTTACATCAAGGCTTAAATTATTATCTCCAAGCTAAATGAGATTTTAGTCATTAGTCATGTGCTGTTTTTCTATTTGCATGTAGTTGGACGGAGGACCTGGAGGAGCTGAAGCAGCGGCGAGTGCGTCTTCTAGGAGACTGTCTGGTCTGTGCTGCCTTCCTCAGCTACGAGGGAGCATTTAGCTGGGACTTTCGCAATGAAATGGTGTATGAGGTTTGGCAGGCAGACGTCCTGGAGAGAGGCATTCCTCTGAGCCAGCCTTTCCGGATAGAAAACCTGCTCACTGATGAGGTGGAGATCAGCAGGTGAGTCTCCCAGTGATGTGTTGAAGAATAGATGTCAAATGTGTATTTGTTCATAAGGACGGAAAAACTGTGTGCATTTTCTTAGATGGGGATCTGAAGGTCTTCCTCCAGATGAACTTTCAGTGCAGAATGGCATCCTGACCACCAGATCAAGCCGCTTCCCCTTGTGCATTGACCCCCAACAGCAAGCCCTCAACTGGATCAAAAAGAAGGAAGAGAAGAACAATCTGAAGGTTTTACTTTATTGTATCACTTAAGTCTGGTTGGTTTATCCATAATCAGTCTTGGTCTATTTTTATAATACATTTTCTGATTTTCAGATCTCATCATTCAATGACCCAGACTTCTTGAAGGGGCTGGAGTTGGCCATTAAGTATGGTTTCCCTTTTCTTTTCCAAGATGTGGATGAATATATTGATCCAGTTATCGATAATGTCCTTGAGAAGAATGTAAAAGGGCCAGAGGGACGTCAGGTCGTCATACTTGGTGATAAGGAAGTTGACTATGATCCCAACTTTAAACTTTACCTCAATACGAAACTTGCAAACCCCAAGTTCTCTCCTGCAGTCTTTGGGAAGGCCATGGTTATCAATTACACAGGTGAGAGCAAACTATTAGCAAACCAGTTGACACTAGGTCTCCATGCAAATGGAAGTATACAACACTCAGAATTGATCACAAATGTATACATACCAAGTCCAGTCCCGATGCTTTTTTCCTGACTTAGATGAGGACATTTCACTTATCACATCTTTTTTTAATCTTTTTTTTTTTCAGTAACCCTAAAGGGCCTGGAAGACCAACTGCTGAGTGTTATTGTGGGGTTTGAACAGAAGGACAAGGAAGAGCAGAGAGAACGGCTTATTCAAGAGACTAGTGAGAACAAACGTTTGCTGAAAGACCTTGAAGACTCGCTGTTGAGAGAGTTGGCCACCTCCACAGGAAACATGCTAGATAACGTAGAGCTAATATACACTCTGGAAGAAACCAAGACCAAAGCCAGTGAGGTTAGTTAATTGCACACCACACCAAACACATGCATAAATGCCAATTGATTATTCCATAAATATTTATAACATGGACTAGTACACTGTCATTTAAAAATGTGGATTGCGAATAAGTAATTTTTAGTTGTATTGTCTCCAAACTTCTAAATGGTAGTGTACATACTGATTAATAAATGATTAACATTCATTATTTGACTTCAAAAGGTGTTCGAAAAACTGAAGCTGGCAGAAAAGACAGCCAATGATATTGAGACACTGAGGGACGGGTACCGTCCGGCTGCCAAGCGGGGAGCTGTTTTGTTCTTTGTGCTGGCTGAGATGGCTCTGGTCAACACTATGTACCAGTATTCACTTGCTTCCTTTTTAGAGGTGTTTGACCTCTCACTGTCCAAGTCTATGCCCAACGCAATCCTGCCCACTAGACTGAAGAACATCATGGATACACTTACTCAAAATGTCTATAACTATGGCTGTACTGGTGAGTTTGTAAAACTCTAGTCTAAGTCTTATGGATTCTGATCCAAAAATTAAAAAAAAAAAAAGTAATATACTGTAATAAACTGCTAAAGAGTATATCATCTGATTAAGATATTTTATAGTCCATGAACATCAGCAGCTGATGATGACAGGAAAAAGATTAAATGAAATCACTGTTTTGTTCTTCAATTAATTTAAACAAAACTTTTCATTGTTGTTTAGGTCTGTTTGAAAGACACAAACTTCTCTTCTCCTTTAACATGACCATTAAGATTGAGCAGGGTGAGGGCCGAGCACCCCAGGATGAACTAGAGTTCTTCCTCAAAGGTAGAAGCTTCAGGAACGCTTCTCTACTTCTTTTACAAACTAAAACAAATAAACCATATCTTCGCTCTCTTTCCAGGTAACCTCTCTCTGGAAAAGAGCAAACATAAAAAGCCATGCGACTGGCTGCCTGATCAAGGATGGGAGGATGTAGTGCGCCTTGTGGAACTCTTTCCTAATGAATTTGGTACTTTAGCAGACGATATAGAAAATAATCTTGAGGAATGGAAGAAAGTAAGTTGCGGAAATCATCAAACATTTCCCTGATGAACCCACAGTGAGATACTATGACATATGAAGTCAGACTTACACGTCTTTCTATTTTTGCTGCAGTGGTACGATTTGGATGCTCCAGAGCAGGCTTCTTTCCCTATGAAGTACAAGGACAACCTAACTCCCTTCCAGAAGCTTCTCCTAATGCGTTGCTTCAGGCTTGACCGAGTCTATCGTGCTGTCAGTGATTATGTCACTCTTACCATGGGAGAGAAGTAAGAGGAAACAGACATTCACTTCTGCATAACATCAGCATATTTAAAAAAAAAAAAAAAAAACTAAAGACCTCTTAAGATTATATTTGTCATATTTAGAGATCATACTCTTCACCTCTGAGTCTTTGAATTGTAGTTTGTCTTATTTGTGTTTTAACTTTGTAAAGCAACCTTAGGTTTTTGAAAAGCACTAAAAAACTAAAACTTTAGTTAGCACTTTGAAGGGAAAATGAAGACTGAAGGGTGGAATGCACTGCACAACATTTTAAATTTTTTAACATTTGCATTTGTTAGTAGAATAAGTACTAACTTTCTCTTTCTCACTTCTTTACTGTGTCATTTAGATATGTGCAGCCCCCTGTGATCAGTTTTGAAGCCATCTTCGACCAGAGCTCCCCAAATTCTCCCATTGTGTTTATTCTGAGTCCAGGCTCAGAACCAGCCAGTGATCTGATGAAGTTAGCCAAACGCTCCGGCTTTGGGGCCAACAGACTCAAATTTCTTGCCATGGGGCAGGGGCAGGAGAAGGTAAATGTCCAATCCCTCAAAGTCAGATCTATATGCAACAGCACAGTGCACTGCAGTGGTGCACCTTGACCACCAGTAATATGATAACATATTTGGAAAATCTAAAGGTACAAATACGACATTTGTGTTTCAGGTTGCATTGCAGCTGCTGGAAACCGCAGTGGCACGAGGCCAGTGGCTAATGCTGCAAAACTGTCACCTGTTAGTGAAATGGCTAAAGGATCTAGAGAAAGCACTAGAAAGAATCACTAAACCCCACCCAGATTTCCGCCTGTGGCTCACCACAGAGCCCATTAAAGACTTTCCCATCGGCATCCTGCAGAAATCCCTCAAGGTTAGGACACATTTAATGTGTGAAAATTTAATGTGTGAATATCCAATTCTATGTTAACTCATTATTCCCCTTTAGGTTGTGACTGAACCTCCAAATGGACTGAAGCTAAACATGAGGGCGACGTATTTTAAGATACCTAATGATAAGGTGATGAACTGTCCTCACCCAGCCTTTCGCAGTCTGGTTTATGTGCTGGTCTTCTTCCATGCTGTGGTTCAGGAAAGACGCAAATATGGCAAGATCGGCTGGAATGTGCCTTACGATTTTAATGAGTCTGACTTCCTGGTAAGTCTGCTCTAGGCGCTTAAAATGTGGAGGTAGTTTAAAGTTAGTTTCAACAGCTTTTCATTGTTTTTCATTCATGTTGTTTCATTGTCTCAGGTGTGTATGGAAATTTTGGACACCTACTTGACCAAAGCTCACTCTCAAGGAGATGCCATGATACCATGGGGAAGTCTCAAATACCTAATTGGCGAGGTAAAAATCACATTTAGGTTAATTATGTCATTTTATAAGCCGCAAATAATGATAATAATAAAGAAAAATAAAAAATATTCCAATAAAATATATGTTCTTTTGAGCTACTAAAGAAATTATTATGGTTTCCACAAATAAACCACAATAAAATAAGGTTTTCTACTAAAATAAATATTAAGGCTTTTGCCATGACAGGAAATATTACATTTTAAAATGTATTAAAGTAGGAACATTTGTCAAATATAGTAATAAAGTATTTTATCTTGTTTGTCTTAGGTGATGTATGGTGGCAGGGCTATTGATAGCTTTGATCGCAGGATCCTTTCAGTTTACATGGATGAGTATCTGGGTGACTTCATCTTCGACACCTTTCAGCCCTTCCATTTCTTTCACAATAAAGATGTGGACTACACGATCCCCCCAGATGGACCCAAGCAGGTTTATGCTGGTATGTTGCTTCCTACAATCTAGCGTCAAAAGACTGGTTCGAATTTGACAGACACTTAAACTCTCTACATTTTACAGATGAGATAGAGTCCCTGCCTCTTGCTAACACAGCGGAGGTGTTTGGTTTGCACCCTAATGCTGAGATCGGATACTACACACAGGCTGCCCGAGACATATGGACTCATCTCATTGAGCTACAACCACAGACAGGTACCTAGTTTATATTGCTTTAAAATACTAAAATATGTATCACTGTGATCATTTTGCATACATACTGTATTAACAATATACAAACTTGAAAATACATACAATAAAAGTATTTGAAATGTCAGTAAACAGTTTTCAAAATATATTTACTGGCATGTGAAACCTTCAGGTGACTCTGGTGGTGGCATTAGTAGAGATGAGTACATCAGCCAGGTGTCACGAGACATTCAGAGCAAACTACCTGAAGTATTTGACCTGGATGTGATTCGCAAGAAGTTGGGGCTGGAGATCTCTCCAACGACTGTAGTGCTGCTACAAGAGCTGGAGCGCTTTAACAAACTCACCTTCAGGATGAAGCGTTCTCTGGCTGAGCTCCAGCGAGTGAGTGACATTAAGACAAAGAGACAGAAAAAAACAGAAACTGTTTCAGCTAACAATTAATACAATTGGTGCATTTAAATGTGGTAGATTTTACAGCAGACTGTGTGTGTGTTTTCTATCTATAGGCCCTGGCTGGTGAAGTTGGAATGAGCAGTGAGTTAGATGAGGTGGCGAGAGCTCTGTTTAACGGGCAGATTCCTGTTATCTGGAGGAAACTGGCACCAGATACTCTAAAGTCTCTGGGAAACTGGATGATCCACTTCAAGAGGCGACATGAACAGTACAGCTCATGGGTGAGAATCAAATATCACACCATAAAAGACCAGTCCAGAAGATAGAACAGTCTGTATTAATTGCCTGATTTGTATTCTTTGTATTTGTAGATGCATGCTTTTTTGAATATGGAAAATAAGTAAAAGAATGAAATATTATTTTCAGTTTTCAAGTAACTTGTCTGTTAATATGTTAAAATGTCAATTGTTTTTCTGTTTTTAGCATTACTCCAGTCTTAATAATAATTCAGAAATAATTCTGATATGCTGATATTAATATTTTGTGGAAACTGCAATAAATTTTTTTCAGGATTCTTTAATTAAAAAACACTTTTTTTTCATCTGTGTAGGTGAATGAGGGAGAGCCTTTTGTGATGTGGCTGTCAGGCTTGCATATCCCAGAATCATACCTGACAGCACTTGTCCAAGCCACCTGCAGGAAGAACGGCTGGCCTCTGGATCACTCCACACTTTACACTCAGGTTACACACTACAGAAGTGAAGACGAGGTCAAAGAGAGACCAGGGCAGGGTGAGAGAAAGCAAAACCCTTCACATAAAAAATAAGTTGCTGAGACTCAAGCTAAGGTTAAGAACATGTTCTTTCTTTTCTCTGTTAGGATGTCTTGTTTCAGGCCTGTACCTGGAGGGCGCAGACTGGGACATTGAAAAAGGCTGTCTGGTGCGCAGTAAACCCAGAGTTTTAGTGTCTCAACTACCTATTCTCAAAATAATTCCCATTGAATCGCGCCGGCTCAAACTCCAGGCAAGATGCTTCATATTTTTTTTGCATGATGTCTTGGAATATCTGCCTGGAAATACTTGTAATTTGTAAGCAATGTGTGTTTTTGGTTTACTTTATAGAACACCCTGAGGACTCCAGTCTACACCACCTCTATGAGGAGGAATGCTATGGGTGTTGGACTGGTGTTTGAGGCTGATCTTTTCACCACCAAACACATTTCTCACTGGGTACTGCAGGGAGTATGTCTATGCCTCAATGCTGACTGATAGCTAACTGATCATATGAAATTATTTATGGTTTTTAAACTTGAATAACTTTAAAATGATTAATAAAGTAATACAATTACTATTATTATTTTGTTTGTGACCAATGATTTTATTACAGTTTCAAAAGACCTGTGAGTCTGTTGAGGTGTTTTATTTCATCACTAGGTGGCAGCACACTAATTATTGCTGCCAGGACATCTTTGCGTTGTTTTGTCGACTTGATTTCACATAAAATGTTAAATAGGAATCGCTTTTTATTTAATGACACTTCCTATGATTTGTTCATGATTAAGGAAAATCTCAAAATGTTATTTTGATCAAAGCCAAAAAGGCAAATTACAACTTTATAAAATCTGCCAAAAAATGTATTATTAGCATCCCAATCTGTTTTCCGGACTCTCTTCATGTAGGTACTTTGAACCAGTATTGTCCTTTTTTTTACTAAAACAAAAAAATATTAATACAAATACTTTTTGTGTATTCAAATAAGATGAAAAAAATAAAAGGTAAATAGAAATAATAAAAATAATAAACGCAACTAAATAAAAAAATAAATAAATTACAACTATTATAATATAATTTAAAAAATAATAAAAATGTTAATGAATAAATATTGCTAAAATAACACTGTTCTGAACTTAATGTAGAACATTTAGTGCAGGTAGTTCAGTAGAGAGAGATCCTTTTTTTATCTTAATAAATAAGTATTTAAATGCTTTATTGCTTTTATGTGCAGAATGCCTCCTCAGCTTCCTCTAGGGGGCGCTCTGGCCACATACGATATACCTTATGCCAACAAACTCTCCCTTAAGAATAGGTAGCTCCAGGTCAAACTATATGAATTAAATAGTTCCATTTAAGATGCATCGCATATTTTACTTAGGGGAAAGTATTTCAGTTTTACAAAAAATAAAATAAAGAAGAATCTATCTGCAGAGCCCATGTCTCATATGCACCTCTCAAACTCACATGACCAATTCAATACTAGATGAGGAACACTGACAATCATTTCAGATTTATGCTAATCATTAACAAACTCAAAGCCACATGTTTACTGGAGCAAGATGGTGTAGTTCCAGCATCAAACAGAAGGGGCTAATTAGGTCGTGCTGGCCTTCCAAACCTTATCTTCATGGTCTCACTCCCCGCTTATCATCATATATGTATGATACTGAGAGCATAAACTCTCTAAGCTGCCTTATCTAGCTACACTGCTCTATCTAGTAACAACATCAGACAGCATCAGGTGTGGAAGCTTTAGATAGGTGAGATAGGGTTTTTTCAGTGCATTAATCAGATATGTCTTCAGGCTGTTCTTGTGCTCTTCAGACCCAGCAGTGCATCAAACAGGAGGACTATATTCCCATGTTAAGTTTAGGGAACAGGAGTTCACTTCGGGGAGGTGAACGGTCTTGCTGATTTGACTTACAAAGAATTAAGTAAGCAGAACTATAATAATTTTATTCAGCAGATTTTGATGAGAACTTTGGCAATGCAGCAGCAGTAGGGCAAACTGTAATAGCGTGCACCATAAGAATTAAACTTTAATGGAAACAATTCACAGGAGTGTTTTGGGGGGCAAATGAACTCTTCCCCACTTCTGTTTGTATTATTAGTTGGTACACAATGAAAACTCGAAAGATCAACTGAGTAACAAATGAAATAAAAGAGTTATTTAAAAAGTCGTAAAGTTTGGCAGTCCGATCAAATGATGAGTCAAGACAGAAATGCGAAACCTCTTGGCTGATTTTACTGTGATTCATCACTCACGCTAGACATGAAAGGTCAAGTGCATTGCATTATGGGATATAGTACTTCACACCTAAAGCTCTGTTGTATACTGCTCATTTCGGCACGTGGGCACAGTATAAAGTACTGCAGCAAAATTAGTATCCCAGCAGGAACGTTCTGAAACATTTTTGCTGAGGCTCAGTTCCCAGTAAATTATTACAGATTAGTCCTTCTGTGTCAATAGAGATTAAAACATAATGACCTGAGGATCAATTTCCCTGACAATATTTTAGCAGTCATTTTGTTTACAGGCAAATTAGCCAAACAGGTTCAAATTGTATAAGATTCATGATAATTCATCGAGATGTGGACTTCCGAACTGATTTGTTTGCAGCTGTTTCTCACATCGGCATACTGTAGTAACAGGATATTTTATTTTAAAGCAAACAAAAAAAGAGTAGCTGATGATTTTTTGGATATTTACGTAATCTATTTTTTTTTTAAAAAACTAAATGGTAATGTATTATATTGTTTGTCAGTAATTGAACAGATCTTGTGTGATGCGGGAAAAGGCAAATGTATCTAAAACATTTTAGTTGGATGTTTGTCTTATTTTGTGTTATGTGATGCTTTTAAAATGTTTGCAAAATGAGTATATGTAATATTTTCTTAAAGTGCCCCATTATGCATTTTTGAGAATGACCTTTTATGCATTGTGTCACACATCTCTACGTGAATGAAAACATCCTGCAAAATGTTAAATCTGAAAGTGCACTGTGTATTTTTTTTGTTATTGTCTCAACTCTGAATTATTGAAAGGTATCTTTAAAAACGTGTTGACGTCAAAATGAAACATTAGCATATTGCCTGCCCACTTGATCTTTGGCACTAGGTGTTGCTTTTGAGAAAATTTTGATATAAAATTTTGAACAGTTAATAAGAATACCAAAAACATTTTTAACTGTAATGTTATTATGATACTGTGAACTTATCTGATCAGATATGGTTGCATGTGGTAAAGTGTTACACTAACTAAAACCAGTAACATTGCTGATAACAATGCTAAGTGAAAATTCTGAAGGCCTGTGGTCAAAGCCTGCTTTGATGGCTCTTTGGATGTGCATCTAAGAAAAGATGATCTAGTTTCTAAACAGCAGGAGCAGATATCAGAGTTGTAAGCTTTTCTACAAAGTCCCCTTCCAGTTGAAAATCCCTGTTCCAGCACACAAGCACACGCAGTTCTGATGGGTGCCCTGGGATCTAATGGCTGATGCAACTGCTTCAAGGTTGGGGCCAGTTACTGGCCTGCTTTGCTTGTCATCACAAATAGTGAAAGTTGCCTCCTGCAATGTTGTGATGTACTGTTTTGAGTTTCACGTGATCCTTCAAAAATCATTCCAGTATGTTGATCTGGTGCACAAAAAACATGTCTTCCATCTATCACTTATTTATGTGCAAATAACTTTTATGAAATGGCAATAGTTTAAAGGGTTAGTTCGCCCATTTAAGACATGAAGTTGTATGCAATCCTTACCAGCACTACAGAGTATACACACCGACCCACTCTGTGATCACCTCCCTGGTCAGAGTTCTGGCCGCTGGAAGTGCGCAGTGTTGACTCCCGCTTACATTTTTTCCAGTCCCGTCCCAATCACGTTATTAATAGTGATTTTGTTTCCCATCCCGCGGGATTCCCGAAAAAATGTCAGCCTCTAGTGCAAATGTGCTTTTTTTGGGTGAACTATTTCTTTAAAATCTTTAACATAAATAAAACCAGAAACATGCACATTCTGTAAAATTAGATAATTATAAAATATATAAAGAATTTAAGACCAAGAAGTTAATTATGTTTAAGTTTGAATTAAGTTTTTTTTTATTAAGTACATTATAAAAATGTAAAATTTAAATAAAATATTATTCAAAAAGTTAAATAAAAAATGCAAAGATGAAATGAAATGTAAAATATTTTATTAATGTAGGTCATGTGACATCAGAGATAAATTAACGTGATTTATTGAAATATTAATTTATAATCTCAGGGGTACAATGGATATAAAGTTCAGGGTAAGCAAAATTTAAAACTTTCTTTTTTGTAAAAATTATGATGAATTTTTAAAAACACAATTATTAAATATACTAATAAAAAGCAGCACATCTGCTTTTAACAATAATGATAATAGCAATAAATGTTTCTTGAGCACCCAATCATCATATTATAATTATTTCATGTTATCACATGACTGCTAGAGAAAGTTATTTTAAATTGTAATAATATTTCACAATATTACTGTTTTTACTGCATTTTTTTAATCAAACAAACCTGGGTGAGCAAAAGAGATTATTGAAATAAAATAAAATGAAGACAAGATTAAATATTTAATGTATTAAATTTTAATTGAATAAATAGATATTTATTACAAAAACATATTACAAAATAAATTCCAATAGAAGTACAAAGCATAAATAAAAAAGTATCACTAATTTACTAATTAAAATTAACCCTATATAGGTTTTTGAGTTGCTGTAGAACATATACAGCATAGTTGAAGACACATAACTAATGTCTTTTTTCTTCACTCATTTTAGAAACAATTAAGATATTAAAAGATCTGCTATTTCTTTCATACGCACACAGAGTAACTGCTTCAAGTCTGTTAGCATCAAGGCTCCTTCAGCTGTGAGAGCTGAAGCAGAAACCCAGAGCCCACACACACTGTTCATATGGAGACTACATTCATACATCAAACATTATGTGTTCTTTCTTCCTCCACCCTGTCATGGTTGCACCACTAATGTAATCTCTTTCTTTCTGAAAAGGTGCATTGCTGGATTATGTAACAAGCCTTTTTTCCCCCTGACTAATCTGACATGACTGCATTTGCTACTTGTTTTGAATTCTAGCAAACAAGCTCTGCAAACGCCAAAGGGACAAGCACGCAACTAAACACCTCAGCCAGTTTTATTACTGCTCTCAAAGGCCACTTTTTTATGTCGGTCCAGCCCTTGTGCATCTTCGGGCTTGAATCGAACTCCCCACTGATGCCATCGCTCAGAGGGAGAAGGAATCGGATGCTTGCATGACCAGAATGAATTTCTGTGTGGATGTTTGGCTAAAGAGAGACCAGATCTTGACCTTTGCTAAGCCACACGGAAAGGACATTATTACTCCTGACATTTGCACACATTTCTTTGTGGTTTTTATGCCTGCGACTGTGACCGTCATTTGAAATCAGTTGAAGACAGACTAAATGATAATGAAGATGATGACAGGCATTACAATGGCTGCTAGAACTAAACTACTTGACATAATCGACAACTGATTTGAGACACCTGCAAGAGACAGCTCATCCACAACTCTAAAAATCCACTTTAGCTCAGCATGAATATTAGTTTTTGCCTATAATAAATGGTAAATATTTAAGCAAACCCATAAGCATGCTTAAATTCAGACCTGCTGCATGATAAATAATGTGATTTTGCTTTAAAACAATGAATCAGGAATCTATGAATCATTATGCATCCCGGAACTAAATATATAACTTGATGGAATAATAAATAACTTGATTCTGTTTTAGCATGAATCAAATGAGTGAAGGATTGATTTATCACTCTGAATTTAATAATGCTCAATTCATTTGTTTTTGAATGAATCTCATAATAAATGGTATAACGAATCACTCATGAATGAACGTTCCATAGTGAAGTGTTGAGTGAATGATTTAATGACTCACTCACAAAGACGATCAAATGGTTTGTTTCTAAATAAAACAGTGTTTTTGAACAATTCAGACAACCAAATGATTTAACGAATCACTCATAAATGAATGGTCCTTCATTCTGTGTTTGCATGAATCAAATGAGAGGATGATTTTTTGATTCACTCGCAAAAAAACAATTACTTGTTTTAATCCTGAATCAGTGCTTTTGAATGAATCAGATGAGTGAAAGAATGAATGAATCACTCATTAATGAAAGTTTCTGAATTAATCTGTTTTTAAACAAATTAATGAATCACTCAAATGAATGTTTTTGAAAGAATCAGATGAGTGATGATCAGTCCCTTGATCAGTTCCTTGATGCTCCCGTATTTTTGAAATGAATTGCATGAACAAATGATTCAATAACTCATAATACAATCACTTTTCGCCACCTATTGGTAACTACAGTATGTAACCAACAAAAAGAGTCCTTGAAAATTATAAGAACTTTGTTTAAAGTTAAATATGAAACTTTGAAAAATAATACTTTTTAAACTAAATATTATTACATGCTCATCAGGGCCCTTGTGTGTATCTCTCTGTATTACACCCTTTAAAATATTTCTGTAGATTTAATTTTTTTTTTTTAGGATAGACATATTGCATTATTACAATATTTGTATTTATTTGTGTCAATGTTTCTCATCAAAATACAAATCCAGGCTTCACATCCTTATATGCAATTTGAAGAGTCGCTGAATATTACAATTATCTGTTTATTAACTTACTAGTGTTTTAAAGACTAACTTTAACTGAGCATTAGATGATGGTCAAATGATCATGCGCAATTAAATATCTAATGTCATATTGTGATGTAAAAATGACCAATACAGTACAAATATATAGTTATATAAATAATATAAAACAAAAGAGAAACCACTGTAACACTCATACATGAAAGTAAACCAGCTTAACTCTGATTTCCTGTTGACATTTAGGAATAAAGATGACAGACAGGAAGCAGGTTTTATGTGACAGACAAGATAAGGCAGGATAAACAGACCAGCAGAAAACTGGCATCAGTCTGAGCAAGAGGAATGATGCTGAAATGAGGACGCACTTGAAGCGTGCACAGTGCCACCTGGCTAGGCCCTGCGCCAAAACTGTTGTGTAAACTGGCAGTGCCATGCATGTGCACGTGTGAACACACAAATGCACGCATGCACATTCGGGAACATTATCTCGCAGTCGTCGTGCGCTTAATGATTGCACACAAACACACGCAGCTATACACATGCACATGCACAATTACTGTCACACGCATCCACACGCATTAATCTGCTCTGGCATGTCGCTCCACACCCGCAGTGATGGAGTGTGAGAGCGATTCTCGTGCAGCCTTTTGCACAGTGATTCTGAAGAAAGAAGATATAAGCGGCAAGCTGTACCCTGACAGCCCTTCCACTCCCCACCCTCTCAGAAAGGATCTGCACCAGCGGGGCCGCAGTGCTGCGAGCACATCATCATTTAGAGCAGTAATGGCTCTAGTCTCCATGATGGAGGAAGGCAGCTGGAGAGACTGCAGGCTGCGGCCCAATTCGCCTGCTTAAGCTATGCACTAAAAGTAAAGTATGTACTTTTTTGTAATGGGACACTGCATCATTTTGAATGGGTAGCAAGCGTATTAATGTAGTAGGATATAGCAAGGGTGTAGGTTTGATTTTTACATTGGTGGGGACATAACAGGAGACAATACTCCCCTGCCCCATCCAACTGGAACATTTAATGATAGACTTCTGAACAAGATATCTTCATGCCATCTTTACAGTAGCTTTTCATAAGCTTTTTTATGTTAGCATATTCATCAGACAATAATTGCAACATTTTGATTAAGCAAAACCGACATTACAGCAGCAGTTTTAAAGATGGTTACTTGGGATTGTTTGACTATTCATGAGAGAACAAAATAAAACCCAAAGGTTGTGGGTTTCGAGTCCCAGGTACGGCAAGGATTATAGGTGGTTGGAGTGTGTTCACTACTGTGTGTGTACGAATGTTGGATGTATTAAATGCAGAGCACAATCACCACAGCCATATCACCCTGCAGTCCAAGCCTGGTTGTCAACTGAAGCTAAGCAGGGTTGAGCCTGGTCAGTACCTGGATGGGAGACCTCCTTGGAAAAACTAGGTTGCTGTTGGTAGAAGTGTTAGAGAGGCCAGGAGGGGGTGCTCACCTTGTGGTCTGTGTGGGTCCTAATGCCCCAGTATAGTGACGGGGACACTATACTGTCAAAAGAG
>JAUCMT010000105.1:7818252-7835279 GCA_032357475.1 Enteromius thamalakanensis | reverse complement strand
CCTTTCTTTATGCCTTTTCAGCTCGAACAATGCGATGCAGAAAAAAACAACATTCAGACGAGCCACAGCATCAGAATGAAACTGAGTAAGCTGTTTTTCACAGGACGTGCTTTTCGCACGTGCAATTCGCGACTGGTGTGTTAATGTTATTTAGTGTTAGTTGCCAGTTTACACTAATACTACCACTTCTGAACTATCATAGCCTTCTTTAGAACAGCTGACAGACTCTCCGTGAAAACAAAAGCAAACATTTAGATACAATAAACATAAGTAGGTCATGTGATAAACAATGTATGCTTCTTCATGTTTAGAAAAATGTATATGCTTTTTGTTTGCTGTATGGCTGCAATTGATTTAAATGCCAAAATTTTAAGAGTTTATTCAACGCTCATAAATATAGCCTAATTTATATTCACATTATATTCACATTTTTTGCTGTTTATAACGGTATTTCAAGTCTATTTATGCATGTCATATGGAATTTAATCACACACACACACAAACATACATATATACTGTATATATATATATATATATATATATATATATATATGATGTTTAATGGTTTTGAAACAAATATCATCTGTTCAGTAACCTTGAATTTATTTGATGATAAAAGCAAACCCATTTCAATGGACTTGAATGGGTAGGGGGCGCTGGCCCAAAAAGGTTGAGAACCACTGTTCTATGGCATCATGAAGCACCTTTATTTATAACAGTGTAAAGGGAAGTGCATATAAAACTTTTTATCATATCCTATTTATGTTATGTTAGGTTGAGAACCACTGTTCTATGGCATCATGAAGCACCTTTATTAATAACAGTGTAAAGGGAAGTGCATATAAAACTTTTTATCATATCCTATTTATGTTTCCTCTGCTTGTAACCTAAATAAAATACTTCCCAAAATATTACAGTTAACCACTATTATTCCTGTAACAGGACTGTTAAAGCCAACCAAGGACATTTTCTGTTTTCTTTGTCTTATTTTAAGGTTGTAGCATGAACTTTTTCAATGAGCCTTCATCTTCTGTTTCAGTAAGGAATGTGGTCATGATGCGGCATGAAAGAGGGATGACCATTCTCAACACACAGGAACTTCATCTGTAATATATTGTTTGAAATGAGCGAAAGTGGTTATACAGCTGTTTGGTTTGTGTCTGTAAACATATTTTTCAAAGTTGTAAAATAGGATTATTTTAAGTAGTTTTTACAAAAACGTTTAAAACATTATTAACAAATGAGTTCATATTTGCTGTTTCTATGTCAAAATTTTGTGTGAACAACACCAGCAACCTCTTTCAGTGTCAATTTTATGTTTGTCATGACTATTTTAACAATTACTCTAGGTTGGGGCAAATGGTCATTTATTTAGGAAAGTTGTAATTTAAATATTACTGCTAATTTTAAATGTTGCTGAAAACAACAGCCTGGCCTTAGCTGGTTTCAGTAGGCTGGTTTTTAAAGGGTTTTGGGCACTTCCCAGATGGCCAGGCTAGTCTTAGCTGATCATCCTGGAAGACTAGCTGGAACGACCAGATAAAACCAGCCTGACCAGTTTAGCCAACTAAAACTAGTTACTTCCAGCTTAAACCAGCTAAGACCTTTTTTTTCAGCAAACTATCTGCTAGTCAGAAAAAAATGGATTAGTATGTACTTTGTTTTGCCTTTTACATTTTTACTGTTTTACAAATTGCTTATATTCTGTTAAAAATCCTACAGTTTGTCTATTAAACTGCATATTTTCCTCGGGTTAATATAGGACGCTGGTGCGATGTAAGATGTACTATGTGCCTACAGAAACTTTCATAATTAAACACACTGTTTATCGTTGTTCGTTTCTTTTGTCCTCTTTTAAGCTGACGCCAAATGACAAGCTGAACCACTTCTCCCTTATATGGCAGTAGTTTCCGTAATGTCCACTGTCGTTTTATCTGGATCAATATGAGAAGCTGAGGAGAGATAGAGAGAGCAAGTGCGCTGCGCGTGAGCACATTCTGGCGTACTAGCAGTGTTCCCTTCACATTGCTGTACTAGCTCTAACTCCGCGCACTAGAGAACATAAACTTCACGTAGTGAAATTCAGCTGGACCATGCGCTCCTAAACATGAGGAGC
Source organism: Enteromius thamalakanensis (assembly GCA_032357475.1). NCBI lineage: Eukaryota > Metazoa > Chordata > Actinopteri > Cypriniformes > Cyprinidae > Enteromius > Enteromius thamalakanensis. The sequence continues at coordinate 7,833,163 of JAUCMT010000105.1, read as the reverse complement.
AAACGGAACATCTGACACAGAGACCCTGAGCAGCAGTTTGAATCAGGGAGAGGAGGAGATTGTTTCTCCACTCTGCGGATGATTTGTTTGCATTGTGCATTTCTTTCCTCCATTGCAGATGTGACGAGTGGAATGAGCTGCTTTTACACACCGGTGGTTTCACTGCAGCATGGGAACAGCCGTGTCCAAGAAGAAGAATTTAAGGAATGATGCGATTTCTTCTGTTGCCGCAAAAGTTAGGTGAGTCTCTGCAGCCGCTGCAGCACGTCTCGCGAAGGAGTCTCGAGCAGATGCACGAAACTATCACATCTCATTGCACCTCATATTATAGTTTCCTTGCGGTTGATGATGACCGTGATACAAAGGAAAAAAATATGCCTGTAATGTAAAGGCGCTAATGGCTGTTGACGACACTTTGTATACATAACTAGCAATGATAACTTTGTATCGAAAAATTACATTTTGACTTCCTTCTAAGGGCTTTTCAATGAAAATTAAATTAGGCTTATTAATGATATTTTGTCGTGACAACACTATGTGGAGTAGTTTGCTAAGAAACAATCAAACATTTTGTTTAGTTACTATCATCAGTGGCCATATTTATTATAAGTTTCTTTTTGTTTTTGCTTTTGTTTTTTGTTGTCCTTGTTATACTGGTGCTCATCATAATATGCTATTTTCCTGGTGATTAGGCTTAAACAAAAATATTTCTGTATTATTATTATTTTGTATGTTATTTCGCGTGTTTTTATTTATTATGCTTGCAGTATACACCTACTTAATTTAGTTCAGTTTTATGATCATTTTCATTTTGTTTTTTGTTTGGTCATCAAACAATGCAAATATTCATAAGTCTGATTTTCATGACACATCATTCTCAGTCCCAGCTAGTGGTTTTCTCAGTCGTCGTGAAGTCACATAGGCCTACTTTCTGTGACTGTTTGTTCTTTTTAATTGTATATTTATTTATACATGCAACATCTAGAGTTTTGCAAGGTGTTTCAACCCAACCAAAATTATTTTAAACTTTAAGAGGCTTCCTCACGCAGTCAGTTAGTCGCTTGTTCGTTTGTCCTCATGCTGTAAATCACCATAAACAACCTTATGAATTCAGCATGACACCACTGCAGTTTTCCTAAATCAGCTGTCACCAAACTTCTGCCCGGCCCTTGAGGCTCCCTCTGCATTACAGTGATGGTGTGATTAAAGCTGTTATTCATCCTCTCTCTATAATTCATATGTTAGCTGGGTGATGCATACTCTGGCCAGGGGGAAAACGTGATCATGAGTGTCCTCCCCGTCTCTACAGCTGCTTTAAGTTAGTTAACTTTCTCAGATGGGCCACTGTTGTGTAAGATGCCCATGCAGACTGCTTGGAAATGGACTGAACTGTACTGTTCAGTACTGTTCTGTACTGTACTATACTGAACTGTATAGGCCTCGTGGGAGCCCGATACACCTGCTTGACAACAGCATTACTTGTGAGGTGTTCTTTATTTCCAGCTTTGCAGTGGAAAGGTTCAAATTTCATTTCACGCTAAAATGACAGCGCAATGCCAATTAGAGCAACGCAGTCAGAGGCTATAGATCTACAAGCTTTCCAGTTGTCTCACAGGCTGACATGTAAATGTCTAATTAAATCTTGGGACCACCTGCAGTTGTACTGGAGGGAGGCCCAGATTATACAAAAACTCGTATGTTCATATGTGTGTGATGATACTTGGGGTCAGAATGGAACACATGCTGTTTTTCAGATTTTTGTTTATGTTTATGGAGTTATTGCATTGGAAAACCAATAAATAAAATAGCTCTTACAATTTTTATCATATATATTTGTTTCTTTGGTAATTTTAGTGAAATTCCTAATAGCGTTGTTGGATAATTTAGTGTTTTGGGATTACATTTTTCTTGTTATTACTAGCAGACTTAAGATTTTCTGTCAGGTCTAATATAGTTGGAAGGTACACAGATATTTAGGTTACCCCATGGCCGAAAGAGCACAAAGTTTGGCGAACGTCCCCCACATCTTGCTTGTTAGTTATACCATCTGGAATAATGTGCTATGTCTGCCTCTTCTGAATAATAATATCCTCCCTTCTCCTCTTGTTTTACCGATGAGCACGTCAAGTTGCCCACCGAAGCATTCTAACAAGCCCTTTTGCAGCTTAGTTCCAAAAAATAGGCTTTTTGTATTGCAGGGAGAGTTTTGAGTCCGGAAAGGTCTCGAACATTTGGAATGGATCAGCTGGGACATTTTGGTCGAATGCCATTTGGAGCTAAAATGTTTGCTAGTGCGACTAATTTAGAGACCTGCTCATTGAGTGTTAATGAATTTCTAATGTGGAGATTTTAAAAGCTGAATGCCAATGGCAGATGTTGAGCATTTTCAAAATGAATATGACTCACTGTTTAGTTCACACTACAAGCTTACATAAATTCTAGCTGTCAGTGACAAGTGTGGACAGTGTGAGTGAGATGATGGTCTGAACGTTACACTAAGAAATCAAATCAGCAAAGAGAACATTGTAAGCGAGTGAACGAGGATGAGGACGAGAAAAAGCGAGGGAAAGGGCTTCTGGTTAATGTACGCTGAGGCTCTCAAGAACAAATTGTACTTGCTTTTTACTCAATTAGTATAGAACACAAAAGTGGTCTGCTGAAGTCAGTGTCACCCAGGTCAAAGCAGTCATTCCTAGCTTTGATTGTGCGTAAACAGACGCCTGAAAACAGCAGTGCAAGAACAGCTCCAAGGTTTGTTATCTCCACTCTCCATTACCCATGCTGCCTTTGTAAAGCCTCGCTCTTTCCATCTATATGCCAGTGTGTATTTGAGTCCATGTTGGGGCAGTTATTGTTTTTTACATCTGCTTGTGTCTTCATGTTGCTCATCTGAGTCACTAGTCATCCGCCTCTTCTTCTGGATCACCACAGGGCTTTCGTCCAGCAGGCTTGGTTAAAGCATCTGCTTTAGTTAATATGGTTAAAACGCTTCTCTTGTGTTCTCCCTTCCCCCATTCTGTATGAGAGATGCTCCCAAATGTACATGCTACTACACTGTCAGACAAAATAGCATGAGGCGAAGGCTAGTCTGTGTGTGTGAGAGAGATAGAGGAGCAATACGATTGTGAGAGATTTGGGCATCTCCTACCCTAGTGTTATTTATTATTCATATCTTAATTCTCTCCAACTAGCTTTGTTTTTTTTAATCCATTCAGTTTTTTGAAAAATCAGTAAACTATCCTAGGTAATTGGTTGTGCCCCGTTCTTAGGCAGAGGGTATTAATGCAGAACAATTGGATTTCCAAGAAGCACAAATGAATTACAGAGCGTGGACAAGCACACGCAGCTTTGAGGTTCATTGGTTCAGCTGTTAAGGTGTGGGATGTATCGCTTTCCCTGCTTTAATCCTTGTTACCATCTTTAACAAAGGATAGATTATAAAACAAGCCAATGGGGTCAGTGATGGGGGGCCTCTGACTGTCAGGGACCTCCAGCTGTGAGGCCCATGGAGGCCTGATACTTGGAAACAAGCCATATACCATAAATAATTGAACAGTGCTCGGGTGTGTGCCAGTAAATATTGCACCAACAAAATAAATGAGAGATGCTGCTGTCTCATCTTTAGCAGCATCAGTGATTACTTCAATAGGTTAACATTGCATAACTGCATTATGGTTGATTGTTTGGGTGTAGTTTGTAAAACTATTAAAGGGATGGTTCACCCAAAAATTTTAATTAACCCATGATTATTTTACCCATTTACTCACCATCAAGACAACCTATATGCATAAGTCTTTATTCTTTTAGATGAATACAGTCTGAGTTACATATAAAAATCCAATTGAAAATGATTTGGATCTGCTGGGAACTTTTTCCCAGCAGCCCTCTGCGTTGCACTATCTTCTCTGCTGTCAGCGGTCCTCTCCGATTTCTCCTATCTGCCTGACCACACATCTCCTCACCGACTAGATTTCGATTTCAAGTTAACCAAGTCAGTAAAATCATAACACAAGTGCTGTTCTCTCTCTTATTTCACCCCTGAACTCTTGCCCCATCACACGGTAAAACACTTAGCTTGTATCTACTTAAGGCATTGGAGTAAGGCTGTGAGAAGAATGTTCAGAAAGTGATTGGACGATTCAACTCTGGACCACTCTTCCCATTTGTTAGAAGACTTTATTGAGTGAGGAGAGAGAGAGAGGGATTCACATGCTGGCTAGTATTTAATTATTCAAAGTGTCTTTGCAGCAAGGCCACTCCAACAACACAATCATCCCATTTCCTAGCATCTCTAGAGAAGTGCAGAGACTGCACAATTTGCCAGTAGTGTGCTGATTATGGGTTTATGTGTTTGCGTCAGTTCATCTAGGTGCTTTTGTTTAGCTTCCAAGTTTCTCAAGGTTGCAGAGATGGAGGTGGGCTTCAGTGTATTTATGCATGTTAGAATCTACATATTTAGTGAGCTTGTGTGGGAAGGCATCATTAGCTGGGAACTAAATTAAAGAGAAGGAAAGTGAAACGGTTGGTGCTATTTTTCATTTGTACATGGTAGTTGGTTTACTCCCCCAGCATATGCAAGTAATTAGGCTACATTAGTTGTGTTCTTGCTGTGCTACACAGGAGGGAAATACTGTGTAAGTCTTTCTTATGGTTAAGAGGTGGAGTGATGCATTCAATAATGTACTGTACAGTAGCAGCTCAGACATACATTAATGATTTGTATAAATCATCCAGATATGCTAATTGTAAGGGCCATTGGGAGCGCAAATGCATCCTTTCTTTTCTTTCCCCTTTATGGGCTTCAGAATTTCGAAACCATTTTTTTCAAATATTGCATAAAGGTTATCCTGTTGGTAAAATCAGATAAGTCATAAGGGGGCCATGTTCTTGTGCCAGAGCAGCTGAGTGACGTCATACTAGAAGCCGGTTGTATCTAAATTTCATTCAGTGCTTTACGCCACATTGCTCAGACAAGTTATGGGCTGTGGAGCAATTTTGCATTTTTGTGAAAACATCTGCAGGTGTTGGTAGCCCAGTTTAAATTAGAGCCACGTCTTGTGACATTATCTGCTAATGTTTCTCATTTTCACTTGTGAGGGGTATGGTTATGGGAAATAGACTGAGTTAGACCTGTAGTCGTATGTTTTATGAAGAGTCTTGACTGCACATTCACACAGTGTTCCGGTAAGTCAAAGTATAATGTATTATATTTAAATGCGAAACCATAAATCACTCAATCACGTCAGTGGCCAAGTGCAATATCTAAAATTGCTTTATCAACTTCAAGCTCTGTAAATGTCACTATGTAGCACTTTAGGACAGTGAGTTCCACCAATATGAGTATGAAATATGGAAGCTGTTTGCATTATTATGATGAAAATACAATCTGCTTGTTAAGACATGATGTATTGAATACTGTTTCCAAGTCCAAGCTTATGTACCATTTCAAGTGAGAATACTATATCAGCAGCTTTAAAAAAAAAAACTAACCGTGTACCCCTGGCACCAGTCTTTTAATGAATCAGAAAATATGAATCACTATCTGACCAGCTGGGATTTTAGTACAGGTTAAGAGGATTTTTTGGTAGCACTATATCACAATGTCTGTGACTTTATAATGGCACCATTTATTGTTTGCTTTGAGATCGAAAGAGCATTTGGACCTGGAAACTGTAATGCATGATGTCAGACTTAACAAGTTTCCGAATGGCTGCTGAGAACTAAAAGCAGTAGCATGTGAAAGTGCATCAAGACTACACTGTAAAAAAATTACCATGATTCTAATGGTAAAAAACTGTGAAAATGTTTAATGTTAAATTTATGCATTGCATTTTACATTTTGTTTGAATTTGATGTTTTTTTCTTTGAGATACCTCTGCTTCTTCTTAGTTGTTTGTGTATCAGTTATGTTTATTAGGGTTGTATGTTACATGTAATGTTGTTAAATAAATGTTTATTGCACATTTCAGTTTAATAATTCTTACCCTGATGATGTTTAGTGTCTGTGTGAATGACTCTAAGCACCTTCTTTATATGTTACTATTTAAAAGCTGCTTGTGATGGGCTTTGGTGCATCATGTGACTTTCTCATCACCACCTACCTGCATTTGGTAGTTATCAATGTTTTTCAAAGGTACAAAAGAGATTACACTACGTTAATAGGTTGGTATATTAACATTAGATCAGTTATTATGGTTCATTATTAGAAATTACGGTATTTAACTATAAATTTAGCATAAAACTGTATAAAAATATTGTTACCGTATTTTTTACGGTATTATTCTGGCAACCATATCTGCCGTGGGTTTTTTACCGTAAATTTTACAGATTTTTTTTTTTTTTTTTTACAGTGTAGTTATATCTCCATTCTTTGATTTGGTCTCCTGTTTGTCTCTCTGCAGAGCAGCTCGAGCATTTGGAGAGTACCTTTCTCACACGCACCCTGAGAACCGCAACGGATCAGGTTAGGTGCATTCCACCTCATGCCCTACCTTCATTTGTCCTGAAGTCTTTTTTTTCTCCTCCTTTTTACCATTTGAAGTGCCTGAATGTATAAGTACTTGCTGTAGAAAAGCACCATCCTTCAATTTCAACATTAATTCCACTTCTGTCCACCTAGCCAGACATCCTTTAATTGATAATTACAGGGGAGCTTGATTGGCACCTGTTGGTATGAAAGGTAATGAAAAATCTGTTTATCTTGGAGTCTTTCTGTCTCTCTCCAGATTACTTGCTATCTGACACCTTCATCGGTCAAGACACAGACTCCCCAGACATCAGCCGCCTGAACAACAATAACAGCCTCCAGCCCTACTCCCAACACACTCTCACAGTCAAGCCCAGTCAAGAAGTTCAGCAAGGCTGCCAGTCTGCTCCCCTTCCCACTAGTTCCAAGCGTCATCTCTCCGTAGAACGCAGCCTTTCTTCTGAGGACCAGCATAGGTGTACAGAGAGCTCTTTGAAGCCAGCACGCGTCTACACCATTACTAGGGAGCGAGATATGCTTGGAGGCCAGGGAAGCAAGGAGAGCCTGGAGCTAGAGGTGCTGAAGAGGACCACAGACCCACCAAGAATCGATGCTCCCTCCAGTTTACGTGGCAATCATCATCGAGGAGGCCATCAACGTGGAAACAACGGCCCTACACACCAGCATCACTACAGCCATGCGCCTCTGACGCAGCCTTTGCAGAGCTCAGGGAGCGCCCATAACATCCGGGACTGGGGATCAAGGAGGAGCCGGTCGAGGGAGGATTGCACGCCGGATTGTGTGGCCTGCATTCGGCCACACTGCCAGAGCCAGCGATCTCTAGATCTTGAAACATCACCTCATGACGGTGTCAAACAGCAGAAGAAGCTGGAGAGGATGTACAGTGAGGACCGCGTGTCTTCTGAAGATCGAGGTAAGGAGAAGGTCACCATCACTGGATGGTGGATTATTGGTTAATTTGTTGTGATATTTACGCCGTACTTGCTACCTTTGATTAGGATATCTCTTTTTGTTTGCAGAGGATCACACGAACAGCTGGTTCCCTAAAGAGAACGTGTTCAGCTTCCAGACTGCAACCACCACCATGCAAGCGTGAGTAAACATGGGAATCTTCTGCTTCCTCTTGAGTGGGGTTGGTCTATGAAGCAGACTTGTAATTTAACTATCCTGACTCATGCATGTGGGAGGACAGGAGGTATTCTATTTCACATCTCCCTTTCTTTCTTTCTTTCTTTCTTTCTCTTTCTTTCTTTTCCTGATCCTCTTTTACCTTCTTCTTTACATTCCTTTATCCTTTATCTGGTATTTGTTTCTTCTTCTTTTATCAATTTTTTTATTTCAGTTTTGTTACTTTGTCTTTTAATTCTTCTCTTTCCTTTACTATTTCTTTTCCTCTTTATCATTGCCACATTCTCATTCCCTATTTCTTTGCCCTTTTCTCATTCTTTTCCTTCTTTTTTCACTTATTCTTTCTTTTCCTGTCTCTTCATCTTTCATTCTACATTTTCAATTTCTGTTTCCTTCCTCTTGCTCGTTGCTTTCTTTGCCTCTATTTTGTCTCATTTATTATTCCATTTCCTCATTCTCTTCCTCTTTTTCTTTCCAGATGTTTTCCTTTTTTCTTTCTCCCTGCCTTCTGCATTATCTTTTCCGCTTTTACTTTCCTCTCTTCATTTCTTTCTTTTTTTGTCGTCATCACATCCTTTTTTCTTTTCCTTTGTCTCTTCATCTTTCTTTCTACATTTTCATTTCAGTTCCCTACCTTTTTCTCTTAGTTTTTTTTATTTCTTTTGTTTCCTCTTCCTCTTTTTCTTTCCATTTCCTTTATACTTTATTTTTTCCTTCTTCATTCTCTTTTCCCTTTCTCGCTTAATTTTTTTCATCCTCTTCCTGTTTCACTTCGTCTTTCCCCTTTTCCTGTTCTTTTCATTCATGTGTCCCCTCCTCTTTTCTTTCACCTACTTTGTTCTTTCTTCCTTTTTGCTATCTTCCTTGTTTTTTGGTGTTTTTTTTTGAGTGATTTCAGGCTTCATTATTCTCCATGCGCAGGCATTCTAGCTCAGCCTGACTGCTTAATTATCACCTGTCGGGCAGAAGTCTTAATCACAGAGCCCACTGGCTGAGACCCCCGCACTGGGGTGCAGTCCACCTCCCTCCAGTCGACATGGTTGTTGTCTCCCCCTCAAACACCCTGTGCCCTCCCACCTCATCATCCGGTGTCTGTTCTCCTTGCCTTTCCCCTCCCACTGTATCCCTCTTTCTCTCTATGAATACTTTGCTATCTCTGCAGCTACTTAATTCACTTTCTCTTCTGATTTATTCTTTCCCCTTTTTGCTGGGTCTAATTGACACTTTCACTTCAGAATCCTTTCAATTTGTGTGAAATGTCAGTGTTTTCTCCTGTGATCGGCTGTAGAGCTGCCACTTTTTGTGATAATTTGCTGCAATAGGTAGTGATAAAGCGCTTGGTGATCCTTTCATAAGACCCATTCCAGTGTTTATATTTGAAAAACACTCTGTATTTCCTGCCTTCCTTACCTTTTTACTTGCTTGTTTTCTTGTGATGGTTAAAGCACATGCTCTCTCTTCTTTTTATCTTCTTTATTATGCATTTTTCCTTGGCTCCAAAGAATATCGTGAGTATACCTTACTCATTAGCCCACTGTCCTAAAAACTCAATACATCACTCCATCCCCACCCTGTGCTCCTCTGTGCTGCTACCTCTCCTGTCCTGTGTTAACTTTCACTCCACCAGCATTAGACAGAGTGTTTGAAGTTATGAAGGAAAAAATACTACTCACGATACACCAACCCCAGTTGTAATCACCTTCCAACTGCTTCTTTGTTGTACTACAATGACAGCTTGACCTTTTGAAGTTTTCTTTAACCACAAATTACGCTCTATTCCAAACATGACTGAGATTTACTTGCTTGCTCTCCATTGTCAGTATCCTAACTGAAACTCTGATCTGGAACGCTCTTCAAAGGCAAATCTGAATGCCAAATAAATTGCACTTAAAGCTTACAGGACACTGAACTCCTGTTGAAAAGCATTTTTTAAGAGTAAAAATAAAAGGACAGGAATCAGACTGCAGTATGTTGATGCTTTAGCTCAAGTACAGGTGAACTTGTCTAAAAATGGATTCCAAATACTATACTAGCATACTACACTTTTGTAATATGTAAATAAGGTGTGAAAGAAAATGCAAAATAACACCATTCACCTGGAGCAAGCAAATAAAAATATAAAATTACATAAAATAATAGAATAGTCAAAATTGCAATACTTCCTTAAACTGTGTCTTAAAAACAAAGGGTTAGAGAGCAGAAAAATGTATCTACCTATCTTTAGGAATAGCCTTCATGTCAGGAGCCTGCCTACGATTTCCTAAAATAAGATGTAGCTAGACACTTGACTAGATTTTGGAAGAGTTTGTGTTTTGACTATAATGCAAGGTATATTTAAAAAATAAGATAGTAGACTGGCTATAGAATATGGTGATTGCTGCTATCACTGTGTTGAATATTGCACGCAAAATATATAAATATAGCCCGAATATACCCCAGAAAAGTCACTCATCTCAAGATTTGCACGCAGTGTTCCAAGACCGTCGCCAGCCTGACAAGGCTCTAAAGGATTTCAGGATGCAGTCACAGCTATGTGCAATTACATGCACACACACATTGTCTGAATGCAGCTTCTAGGCTGTCATTAACCTCATCTGCTGAGGACAGGGGTTTGATTTAACATCAGCTGGCAGTAATGAGGGCTGTACCTACTAAAACAATAGATGCACAGCAGATATGATAACCACTCCCACGAAGATGTTTTAGATTTCTCCATTTTTCCTCTGTGCTGGTTGGTGATTGAGTGTCTGTTACACTGACTTCAATGAGGACCTAGTGTTTAGTGTATGTACGTGCCTGTAGTGTCCCATTGACCTGTGGGTGGTGATCAACTGTTGTGGTTTGAACCTTCCTAGCCACTCTAGATTTTTTTCCCCTCGCACTGCTCCCTGTGCACACACACCTACACCCACAGCCTGTAACACTGTGACCGGTCCCAGCAGGGCCTTCCGTGGAATTGCAGAGAGAAAGAGGAGGAAAAGAGAGCAAGAGGCCACCGCACTGATGGAGAGGTACTGTATAATGCCCTGTCACAGCCTTTCCCTCAACACAAACTTGTAAAATCAAACCGTGGAGAGGTGGTGTTTGTGTTTTGTGTTGCCTTGTGTTAGTGTAGTATTATGGTGTGTATCCTCTCAATCGTGATGCTAGACTTACCAAGCAGAAAGCCAGCAGCAGTTTATTGATCGAAACCCAGAGATTTCTAACAGAAGCTAGTTTCCACTTTAGTGTACACAATAAAGAGGGTTATTGTGAGATAAAGTTTAAGATAAGAAATAAAGTCACAATTGTTAAATATACACTTCCATTCAGAATGCTGGGGCCAGTAAGATTTTATTAAATAATTTTTTAAAAATCCTTAAAATAATGAATTCTTTTTAACCGTTAATTCATGAGCGGATACTGTGGAAAAATGTGTTGCAGCTTCTATAAAATATTAAGCAAGGATTTTTTAACAGTAAAAAAAAAAAAAAAGAAAATGCAGAGGAACGATTACCAGTCACAGGAATAAATTACACATTAAAATATATTGAAATTTAATTAATCATATTTCACAATATTACTGTTTTACTGTATCTTCTACTTGATCTAATATTTGCCGCTTTAACCTGTATAAGACAATTATTTCAAAAACATTAAACAGTCTGGTACCAATCTTGCGAATTGTAGTATGTAATCACAGTTACAGGTAATAAAAGTTGCAATTATAAAGTCAGAAAATGTATTTATTTTTACTCTGAAGCAGAAACCAGCTTCTTTAGATTCAAAAGGGGTCAGTTGAAAAAATAAAAACGACTCTAACTGCTATTTCTAGCTTTCTGACTAATAATATGCTATTTGTATAATGCTGTAGTTAATATTTCTTTTGTTCGTTTATTAATTAAATGTTATACCAAGAAACTGACATTTTCTTGCGCTGTACTGGGTACACTTATTATCTGGGTGGCATATTTACAGTATTTATTTCATAGTGGGTGTTTTTTATTTAAATAGAGCTATTCATATTTTTGACCTCTAAGCATAACCCTCACACAAAGATATGTTTATTAAGCCGTTTTTTTTGGTCCTCACAGTAAAAGTTAAATGAGGTTTTACTGCCTTTGAATGAAGGTAAATCCTTGACCTGTACACACACAAAGCAGTTGTGTAAATGTGCGCATCTCCCTGCGTTTGGCTGCTTGGATCAATAGGCCAATCGAAAAACCAAAGGTGCAGTGTCTGGAGTGTGTTAGTCAATACAGCTGACAACTGAACACTTTCCGAGTTTCACTTAATCCATCTAGTGTCGCGCAGCACACCATCGCCATGAATAACTCAACAGCAAATCTCATTACACAGGCTGTATTGGCTTACATATTTAAAAACACTTGTTCATGGGTAAATCCTTATTGGTCTTCTTCTTTCAACGTGATTCTGAATTACTAGAAAGAGCTAATGTACAGTGCTCTGAAGGTAAATTGAAAGGGCAGATCTGATTCTCCTCTTCCCAGCAAAGGTTTAACAGAGTTCAGCTCCCCTGTGGTGATTCAGGGTGTTCTGCAGAACAAAAAACATGGTAAGAGCAGTCGCTTTTAAAGATCCCATGACACATCTAAACAGAATTACTGTAGTTGCCTGTCTCTGTCCTTGCATTTATTGTGATTACAAAACAACTGCACATGAAAGGATATGTTCACTCAAAAATGAATATTGCGCCTTAATATACTCATTTTATGTATTTTAAAACTTCAAAAACGTCTTCTGTCAAAAACAAAAATGCAGTTTTATAATGTTATAATAATAATTAGTGCTGTCAAACGATAAATCATGATTAATCGCATCCAAAATAAAAATTTCTCTTTACATAATATATGTGTGTGTACTGTGTTTTTATAATTTATATATAAATACAATCACGTGCATGCATGTTTTAAATATTAAATATATTTATATAAAATATGAGAATATAAATGTATATACATGTAAATATTTTCAAGAAATATATTAAATGGGTGTCTTTATATACACATAATATATATGTTTAAAGTAAATACAAACTTTTAGTTTGGATGCGATTTAATCATGATTTCATAATTTGATATCACTAATAATGCTAATAATAATAACAATAATATGTTGGTCCTTGGTTTCCATACATTTACACTGAATCACAATCCACTTATATATAGTACGTATGACTTTTGTGCTGAACCTGGATTGGATTGGCCCCGTCAGATTAGTGAACAAATCATTTTAGTTTTTGTGAATGGTATAAGATGATTCAAATGAATGATTCATTCACAAATCAGATAGCTGTACTTATCATGAATGCACCCAATGTTCATTTAACAACTTCAATAAAGACTTGAAATAAAGTGAATGAGTCATGTTGACTACTTTACAGTTCACTTGACAGTACTCATTCACTTGAATAATTTTGAAGTGGCCAGGATGTTTCTAAAAAAAGCTGTATCTACAGCTCTGTTCCCTGAACACGGAAATAATAATAAAAGAATTATAATTTTGTAGTTTGAGTGAACTATCTTTTGAGGCCCTGGTATTTTGGATTAGGCGGAGTTTCTTTATCAGATGGAGGAAGGGGAACATGCACTAGATTTTCTGATCATTCTTTGCTGTTTTTGTGCGTTTCTTAAGAAATGTAAGATATTCTTTGCATAAAAAGGAACAGATATATATGCATCTGTGAGGATCAACATGTCACACTCTGGCGATCTGACTGACTATTTTCAGCACGCTCAGAAATGAGGATTAAGATCATTAGAGCGTTTAATTAAAAATGGCCTGCTGAAAAGACATAGTTCTCTTGATATGCACTTCTATTTTTGAAACTTGATGAAGATCTGCACTCCTTCCTTGTCAGCCGGCACATTGACTTTGACAGCAGTTTAGAAGCATGTCAGCAAGACGGACATAAGGAGAAAAGCAGTTCTGACAGCTATACAGATGCATTGTCACCATGCTCTTTGTAACCATCTCAAATATAGCAGATATTTAAAAAAAGCTTGCTTCTCTTTTGTAAAATGTTCACGTTGGTGGATTTGATTAAAGGGCTCATAGTGGCACAGCTACATACTGTAAAAAATGGCCTCTGCTATGCATCACTGTACTGCAGGAATATTAGTTTTTTTAACTAGCTTAGGCAGCAGTGCTGCGTTCTAATATTGTGGTCTTGTGCAACTTGCTTGCAGAAAAAAAATGCTAACTGTAAGATATTGGCTGTGTGAAATATGACACTGTGGCCATCAGTTTTGATTCTGCATTTTGTAAAAGCCATTGCCTCAAAATTTCATTCCCAGCCTAGCTCTTATTTATTTTAAAGGCTCCACACTGACTGTGTGAGCTGCTCTATTATTTGTTGGCAAATGAGGAAAGACCACCTACCTCTCCATAGCACACTCTCCTACTATACTACACTACAGTGTAACCATGGTGACATGATGCATGGAGAATAAGTGCTGAGTGCTAACGAGAGGAGAGAGGCTGTCGGTTGAAAGAGTGGGTCAACTGAACTTGCTTTCATTCCTGATGAGGATGTTTGTAGCAGTCAATCTTCTGTGAGTGATTTTCTGGTATTTCTGTATTGAAACCAGAATTGCAGTAATGAGTGCATAAAGTGAAAGCATTTTTGCACTTTCTACTAGATTATTCAAATTGTTAATGATTTAGTGAAGCACATTGGTAGCAGTTTTTTATTTTGAAGATTATACAAGTTGTTTGCCAGTTTTACTGAGATAACTATGCCTTAGCAGCAGTGGGGTGAAATTAAAAGGGATTATTTTACCATAAATTAAAATTACCCCGTGATTTACTTACCCTCAAGCCATCCTAGGTTTATATGACTTCTCTTTGTTTGACAAATGTAGTCAAAATTGCATTTAAAATGTCCTTGCTCTTCAAAGCTTTATAATGGCACTGAAAAGGGTTTAAGTCTTCGAATCCTGATTTTTTTCAAGATGCTTTATAAAAAGTACTCAATACTGCTTCAGGGGTTAATAATTACCTTCTAAATGAAATTGATGCATTTGTGTAAGTTCAACATGGTGACAAATGCACAAATGCACAAATAAAAACACAATTCTGGTCACAAATCAAGGATTTGTAAAGAAAAATCAGAGGATTTTGATGTAAATCAATAGGACACTGTTTTTTCTTTGCTGTAAACAAAACTTAAATCTCGCAAGACTAACCTATTCTATGTGGAGCATTTTTAATAGGTATGGATTAGTGGTGCAACGGATCACAAACCTCACGGTTCGGATCATATCACGGATTTTGAGTCACGGATCGGATCAATTT
>JAUCMT010000105.1:7794044-7810830 GCA_032357475.1 Enteromius thamalakanensis | reverse complement strand
AACAGTTATATTGAGAATTAGGGTGCATTGAATAACATTATGTGACCCCAGAGAAGCAAGATAATATGACGCACTGATGTAATGAATAAATTGATATATGTTATCATCTAGCAATCTAAAGCGGTGTGTATATAAATATCTGTGGAAGGTTTAATAATTGTTTGCTATTAAAAGTTCCTGTTTCAAAGTTTACAGATAGATGGCTAATGTGTGTTGTGTAAAGTTGTGTGTGTGTGTATATATCAATAATAATAAGTCAATAATAGTAATAATAATTACTTAATAATATTTATAATTACTAATAAATATTACTTAATAATATTTAAAATATTAAATGTTGTTTTAATATCAAATAAAATTATTAAATATATCTACATCACCAACCCCTCTGCTATGTGAATATTGGTAGTAATTTTTGAAAAAGCTGTAAATATATCTCCAATTGAAAATATTGTACATAATGCTAATGGTCTTTTGCAAGTTTGAATAGAGCTGGGTGGTATGACCAAAAATTTATATCACAGTATTTTTCAAAATTATACCGGTGTCATGGTATTTGACGGTATTTTTTTTTCCATGCATGACTAGATAACAACATTTGCATATGATGGTTGTTTGATCAATGTCAGGTTTTTTTTTTTTTTTATTTGTCCGATTTTGATCGGCACTGCAGCCGCCTTTCGATCACATGTGCCATCAAAGTACCGTGAGAGCAAAACGAGAGTAGTCACACAGGTCAGACGCTGTAGTTGCTCAAAATCGGCTACGAAATCCTTGATAACAACACACTTTATTGTCAATAGTCAGATTATGTGACAAGCACGATGTGTGCGGCGTGTTTGTTCTTAAAAAAGGTTAAAAAAAATTTTAAAAAGTTTCTGTAGTTAATCAATCTTTATATCTTCGACTTTTCCTTGTCTGTTTGATTATGTCAAATTGATCTTTATCTCACATCTGTACACGTACAAACCACTACTTCATTTACTGTAAACATTACTTTGGTGTAAAGCTGCTTTGCAATGATATGTGTCATGAAAAGCGCTATACAAATAAATTTGAATTGAATTGAATATCGAATATCTGATATTCAAACTAAACATTTAATGATGAAAATTTCAATCACATTCAGTTCTTCCACTACGATCAAGAAGAAAAATTGCGTGGTCTGCCATATTGACGTTGAACAGCACACTACGGAAACCTATAAGTGTCCGACTTGACGGCCGCCTCTTTACTCCTCCCCCGAACGCAAGGGGCTGCTCTCGCCAGCCGGTGGCAGGCTAGTGTAGTGCATCTCGAACACACCTATTTTCTTCGTCCATGCTTTTACCGCTCTGATGCAGACGCATACAGCTTGTTTGGTACCACTGCAAAACAATCCCCCTCTCAAACAATGACCCGTGGTGGGACGTTCCACTGCTTTGTGTTCACGCCGCTTTGTAAACATACACTCACCGGTACTGGGGTATATAAAAAAATTTATATCATAAAAAAAAACAGGTATTCGGTATAAAAAGGTATAGCGCCCAGTCCTAAGTTTGAATCGTGAAAAATTTTGAAATGGCAAAACTTTCTCTCTTCCTCAGCTTTTTCAAAACCTCAAGAGACTGATGAAACCTCATGCCATTGCGTTCAAGTCTCCTCTGGAACTGTCAGCTCAGGGTGAGTGTACCCCACACACACACACACACACACACTACAGACATGACCAATCACATATTCTGGCATACAGTAAACAACAAAATGGCATGTGTCATGTGAACTCTGACCCCAACTTTCCTCCATGCCACAGCTATTGATTTAACCGTTATTGTTCCCCAATTAAAACCTCATTATCTTCCCCCACTGTTTCTGTCTCTTCATTGGACCCAGGAGGCCTGCTTGCCCCCCTCCCTCTCCTTTTCCATCTCCTTTTGTCCCCTATGGACTCTACACAGCTTGATTCTCACTGTTGAGGATAATTACCACTGTTTTAAATAGAGAACTGTATTTAAAACACCCACAAGCCTGTAAACACCTCCTAATGTAGATCTATTTTACTCCGCGTATGGTACAAGACATGCTGCCTGTTGTTTTATGGTCAGATATTTTAAGGAGAGTTAAAATGTTGTGTTTTCTTCACACTCAGGTAAGGAGATGATCGAGATGTACTTCGATTTCCGCCTCTACCGCTTGTGGAAGAGCCGCCAGCACTCTAAACTTCTAGACTACGATGACCTTCTGTGACATTGTGTCGTTGGTTTAAGCAGCCCAAGAGGCAAGTAGCTTTCTTTAGGGCCCACGCGGCAATGTTCCCTCCGGAGAGAGCCTTGGTGGAAAAAAAGCCCTGAGGTGGAAGAGGAAGATGAGGTCGAGGATGAGGATGGCTGACATTGAGAAGACGTTCCAATTCTCCGCCCTCAGAAGTAACAAGGGGAAGCAGCCATTACTGTTAGGTGCTGTGTCTTCACCCCATCTATTTGAACTTTCGGCTTGAAAGAGAAATATTCGGTAGGTCTCCGCAGGTCTTAAACTTTAACCTGTGAGAGGTATAGAACATAACGTTCAGTTTCTTTGAGAATTGAAAAAGCTGTTAAGAAGGAGGTTAAAAATACGACCAGGTTTGTTTTTAGTATTTTGAGTAGCTGTTTTTGTGGGTAACTAGCAGGGGCAGTGAAACAAGGCCATTTAACAGTGAAAACCACCTTGAGGTAATTGTGTTGTTCACTATCTTCAAATGCAGGATAAACTGTGGAACTACATATCTGATGTATGTACATATTCACTCAAATAATTTATCTTTCAGCATAATATTGCACTGTTTTAGCTGTTAATGGTGTTTTTTAGGATTCATTAAAGGGAATATAACTCAGGTTTCATTCGTTTAACTGGCCTTCCTCTGTACTGTACCATCTTTAGAAAGAGAGAGAAGAGGAAAGCCAAACTTTTTTCCAATAGAAAGCTAAATGATTGAGTTACCTGAGTGGTGATGAAATAACACTTAAGTGTTTTAGATTTCTTTAGACTCTTGTGCTCTGTGTAACATTAAGAAATGCGTAGACAAAGCTCATTTTAGATCTGCAGATTTTGAGATCCTTTTAGCTTTAAAAATGTTCGAAACATCTTTAAAAAAACAACATTGAATAAGATTTTAAAACTGAATCATTTTGTCAGTAATATAGACAGTGTTATTCAGTTAATGAGTTTGTGTTCAGATCGTGTCACACTTGTGTATTTTCTCCTGTCTGTTTGTTATGCGTCTACTAAGTATTTGACGTGATGTCGAGCTCTGTTTTGTGGTGTTTTCTTTGTACGTAGAGGATAACTGATCATTTTCCAATTCTGATAAGTCAAAGTGCAATTGTATCTGCAATATATCTCTTTAAGTGTTACTGTGATCCTGTTTTGAATATCAAGGTTAGTTTTTTTTTTTCTCTGTTGTATACAGGATAGTACATTTAGTGTTTAAAGTGGTTCTCTGTGGAGGAAAATGTTCACGAATCACTCTAGTTGGTGCGTGGGTGTGTTTTGGATGCACCAAACAGATAAAACAGTAGATAGTTGTAATCTTTAATCATCACGAGTGGATGTTCAAGTGCAAAACAGCAGCAGCTGGTGCAATAGAGAGTCCAAAGCATTTGATGAAAAGCTGCCAGAAAGTGCAATGTGGTTAGTCTTTCAATAATATGAAAACGAGAAGGCACTGCAATATTCAGTGGAAGCAAACAGGTAAAAGATCCCTAATGTTGCTATATTTAGAGCATAAAACTCTAGTTTTTATGAGAGCATGTAAAGAATCACGCATCCATATGTGTTTGTGAGTGTGTTTTAGATTTAGAGATGCGGACATGGGCACTGAAATGTGAAGGATGCATCTGTTTGTGCCTTGTACATCATCGTTTCATCTCTGACCACTCATGCAGACGCCCTGAAAATCAAATAAAGCACAAAATCTCTGTATCTGTAGAGCCATCAGGGAACGAGTGTGTTCTGATCAAATCAAAGCAGCCCGACTGCTTCTTTACTGTTCGGACGATTGCATGTCTCAATATGACTTTGTATTTTGCTATCCAAGCTCATTTAAACTCATGTAGTCACGTTTCTACCAAAGTCATCGTATGCTAAAATGGTTTTAAAATCCTAGGCATGGATATGATCTATGGGTGTAATAGAACATAGCATTTGATTTCTGGTGTGTTGACACTAATTGAGCCAATGGCTCATGAGAACCATAAGGACTCAGCGAGAGCTCTGAGGATCATTGAGCCATGTGGATTGGCGGAAAGGTCTTTGGCACGTCGGGTGTGAAGACCCCCCTTCTCTTGCAATAAGATGTTTATTGTATGCCGTATGGCCTGGTGTTGATTGCGTCATGCATCAGAAAATCATTTCATAGATTCATTGTTATGCATCATGTTTTAGGAAATGAAAGCTGGTGGAAACATGCATGCGTGTTTCATTCCCAGCTAATCTATTTTTGTGCATCTCCAAATTATTTTCTGTAGCAATAGACATTGTAACAAGAGCTGCTTTGTTTCTAGGACACACCGCAGTGCTTCTAGAACGCTGCTGTTAGAGTACCTTTGTATGCTGTTTATGTTTCTAGCAGCATCCGTTTTATTTTTACCATGGCCACTGGCTTTGCAGCCCAATGGAGAGAGGCATATGAGATATCATTAAGCTTCGGGCAATAATATTTAAAGGCTTCAGGCAGTTTCTCTGACTGTACAAATTACAGTCTGTAAATGATTCATGATCTCGATATGAAGCTGTTGAACTAAATGATTATTGTGATGCCAATTCAAACATTAATAACTGGTCAGCTTTGTGAAATCAATAAGGCATTGATATGCATGATAGTTAGCTCCCTTTAGAGTTTGTAAAGCAAACATCAAATCCTTATATATTGACTGGGTCTGGTATGGTTTCAGCGTGTTACCTGCTTGGAAATACAAATGCCTCCAGGAGCCTGATTATAACACCAAGATATTTTCTTAATGCCTGGACTGTTACACTGCTTCATATGTAACTTTTCTCCAGCTTTTAAAAACAGAATATTTTAGTTGATGTTATATTATTATTGTCCTGTGTCTCTAAGCTGGCGTCCTGCTGTTTTATATGGAATGGTTGATTAGATTAAATGCTGAATGATTGATTGCGCCGTTAGACTCCTCGACTCATGATGTTTTTAAGAGAAATATGTTTTTGCACACTTGCAGTGTGTCTTTTGTAACTCCGCAAGCCTAATGGGTAAAACGAATCACTTTTAAGCATTGTCAGTAATAACTAATAGTTTAAATAGCCTATATTACAAAATCTAGAAAGTCTTAAAGAGTGATGACAGTAAATATGTACGGTTTATTAGTTTGGCAACATGGCCATTAGATACAGTATATGACATTATAGTATTAGTTCAGTTAAATGGTTAATATTTCTTACTTAAGCAAATTAGCTCATCTTGTCAATTTGCTATTTTAAAAGACAGAGCATAAGCTCCTAGTTTCTATCTCTTTAGCTCAGTGTTTACTATGAGACGTTGTATTCCACTGTTTGTTTTCTCCTTGTACAACCTCTTCACAGCAATGAACACTGGAAATGTTTCCTAACCTGTTTTACAGTAAAATGTACCCAGTTTTAAGTGGAATTTTGTCTCGAGTCTTCTTTCTCTTACCTGAACATGATTTATCGTCCCTCACAAACTTGTGACCTGCTGTGTCCAGAGGAATAAAAATGGCTGACATTTATTTAGATTTGAGGGTTTTCTAAATCTATCTGTGATGATCTCTAAATGCTATTTATACAACTAATCCCGTGACTCTGCAAACTGTAGGTTAAGAGGTTTGGAGATTGACGGGTACAAAATCACACACACACTCTCTGAATGGAAGTATAGCCTGGGCTGGAAGCAAATAGTCCAGTCCAGGGGGGATGGTAGTCCTTCTCTCATGAGCAAAAAGAATCTGGTATGAGTGAGTGAGTGATAGAAAAATGACTGGTACTAAACAGAAAGCCTGACACAAAGCTGTCTGAGAAAGGTTGCCATGTGCTTTCATTAGATGCTGGACAAACCTGTAAAGCGTGAACTACTCTAGAACAAGCTCCCTCTGTCTCTTTTCTTTTAGTCCTTTCACTCTTTTACTTTTTCAGTTTGCTGTTTCCAATAGTGACCCGGAGAGCAGCAGAGGCCACTCTGCCAAATCTCTTGACATCATCACAGCTTGCACTGTTTAATTGGTGCTGCTACACTAAAGTTGAGAAACTGATGGTCTCGGGAGACTTTTTGTTCATTAAAAATAATGAGTCAGACAAGCTCATCAGCACCACGAAAACATTCTGTGATTCAATCAGAAAACACGAACATAGAAGTGTAATTAAAATCATTATTATAAAAATTTATAAATCGGTAGCCTTACAAAATGAAACGAGGGAGAGAATGCTCTGCTTTTTTTTTTTTTTTTTTTCAAAGCAGTTTGATTTTTTTTTGTGAGGGCATGGAGGAGGGAGAGAGAGGGGAGCTATCAATCTCTGACCAACACAGGCACGTGCAGGCTGCCAGAGAGAAGCAGAATGTGTTCTTTTGGGACTTAGTGCTATTTACCCTACATATACCAAGGACACTTAGTCTTTGTCTTGTCGTTACACAAAACAGCATAAAACCTAGTTTCCAGGAATCTGTAATGCATCATATCTGCTAAATCATATTTGACAACCCAATGCGTTCATGCATTTATTGATGGGGATGGAAAAGGAGTATGAAAAGTGTTCGTCTCTTGCAATGCTGCTTTTAGTGCCTCAAATGTTATGTAAAACAAGTGAATCAAGGTCAAGTCGATTCTAATCAACCTTCATTTTGCAACTCCTAGGGGATAATTTTGTAATTATTCGCTATTCATTTTTCTTTTTTTCGGTTTGCATTATATTAATTTCCTCTGACTTAATCAAAATGCAAAAAGCATTTTTTTTTTAAATAGACATTTCTAGAAACACACATACACACACTCATAAAAGAAAAAAAATGCATAAAGTGGAATTATACTTGGTTCAAACAAAAGCAATGCTGTATTTTTCCTTGTTAATTCCTCAATTAAAGTTCCTTGGGTTCTCTAAAACGCCATGTATATATCTCTATAATTGTCAGTGTAAATGTTTAAAAATACTGTCCTGTGCACAGTACAAGGTCTATAGTGCGAAGACAATATGTAAAGGGTTAACTGAAAGTATATAAGGGTTAACTGAAAGTATCAGATGCTTGCAGCTTGAAGGTTAATTGGATTGAACTGGATGAATTGATCACCCAGGCTTAGGCAGCAGCAGATGCAAGCAAAGCAGTTGGGTGTAAGGAGGGCAGGGGTTTTGTTGGGTTGTGGCTTTGACATGCTGCAGGGCAATGGACTGTAACCTAATGCGCCAATGGCTGCAATAATAAAGTGACCGAATCCAAGCTGAGGAAAGCAAAGCTTCATGAATTTTCGTACTGCATACAGCAGTCACTGCTTGACAGTCACTCACAGAAGAGAGAGGCAACATTGCATCGTCTATTTCTACTTTGGTTATTAGGCGTGACTGGCTGGAGCATCTTGGTGTCTGAAGTGATTAGGGGAATGTGTGCTGATGGGAGAAGGGAGCTATCGGGTGCTTTGCCCCAGTGCATCCATCATGATTATGTGGAACACTAGACCCTGCTCTGCTTCAGTGAGTGATAATAATAATGCAGTGATGCCACAGGTGATTGTGGAAGCTGCTTTCTAGATAGAAGAGCTCCACTGAGATTTTCTACGTATTGATGTTATGTAACATTTTGTTTCACATTATATGACCATGGGGACCATTGTGATGTCTATTCATGATAATGAACCAAACTGATGACAGTGAATGTGTGCAGTTTTCAGGAAAAACCTTTGAAGAAGCTCTCTGATTGTAGCCTTAATTTTAGACAGACTACAAACTGCTATAAAGAATAAGACTTAATGAATTTTGCAACCTGGTCTCAAAAAAAAATACGTACCTCTGTGCACTTTACTGTATGGACAACACCTTACTGCACGTTTTACCACAGTTTCAAACATAAATGTCTACTGAGTGGTGTTAAAACACAGGTTCAATAGGTAAACTCTGATATGTTTTTATTATGTTGATATAGGTATGTATTGCGGCAGTTCAGAAATATCCATGGACTAGATAAAGTTAATGCTTTATCATGTTGAAAATATGCCTTCACCAAATACAACCTTAAACCTCCCTCATATTGTAAAAAAATGCAAAACTGATGTAAAAATGCATTTGCTGATACAACTTTGCAATTTCAACTCCCTTTTATGCAGATTTGAACCGTTTTGTCAAATCATAGTTACACAGGATTTGAACCGGAACTTAGATATAAAGCTAGATATGTTTGATGCTAAAATTCAAATGCATCAGTTTACAAATATTCCAGAATATAAAGATAGTTTGGAGTCATAACATGATATACTTTGAGTAATTGTGCAAAAAATATAAATTTTTAAATGTAAATTTGTGTAAAAAGTAATAAAAGGTGTGAGAGTTTTACTACCTCTAGTGTTCTTTTTTTTTTTTTTTTTAAACTGCAGTAATATGTACTTGTTGGTACATATTTCATCTTTTGCTAAAAAGTGCACCGATGTATGCTTATACCATCAGACCTGAATTTGGATTAGAGACCTTCCAAGAATACAGATCTCACTTTCAATTTGTTTGATCTATACAGGATGTCAGTCTACTTGTCTACTTTTCAGTGATTTTTAAGCAGTTTTTCACACCAGTAGGTGGCATCATTAAGTCATTCAATTCAACCAAAAACACTGATCCATTTAAGAACAAAACAAGACTGTCTGTATGAAGAAGTCCTAACTCTGTGCTCTCTGGAGGTTGCACTTACAAAACAAAACAAGTGACTCATTGAATCATTCACTCGACTGATTTGTTCACACTGCTGTTGCTTGATGATGCCATTTAAAGCTGAGTTAAAGTATTAGTTAAATGTTGTCATTAATTACATAAATTATGTTTTTAAAACCTGCAGTGTAATGATTTAAAGTGGCAGCAGAAGAAATCTCAAAACCAGTGACGTTTTCCCACAGCCTACCCCAAATGTATACAATCTTTTTTGACTGACAGTCAAACGTAGGCTGCTGTCAGATACTTTTATGCTGGTTACAGACTCAGGCGCTTCAGGCTGTCACTGAGTGTTATTTCTCAGGACATCTGTGTCAATGATATTTGTCAGGTTTTATGCATTACATTCTAAAATAATCACAGCTTCGGTGTTTAATCCCAAACACCATTTATGTTATTTAAGATGTCTGCATAGACAATTGTTTTGTTGTTTTCTTACTAATATGGATTACACAGCAAGTGGTTCAGTTATTAACCTAGTTAATCAGAAAAATAACAAATCAGACTTCTGTTTGACTCGCTTTCCTAAGGTTTATCCATGATGCATTTCTTTTTCGTCATTAACTGATGCTATCATGCTACTGATTGGCCTAATTTAGCTAATCAGACTACAGTAATTGCTCTCAATTTCAAGAGGCTGTCTTCTCATTTATCTGTGGAAGGCGTCTCAACATCAAAGTGTTCTCAGCATGTTGAGTTCCTCTGAGCATTTCAAATATAGGTCTACAGACTCCACAAAAAAATATATTTTGTAGGCCTGCTGCTTACTAGAGGTGAAATACGTGCTAAAGGCAACTATAGGATTGAATCATTAATAGATGAGAACTGCTGAATAAAAGCACATCTGTGGCATCAGCACGGTATGTTACATAAGTGGTATTTGAACTAAATAACACTGCTTGTACTACTTTGTGCACCCGCTGTGCATGCACTTGTTTTTAAAACGGTTGTTCGCTAGTTGAGTAACACGTGTTTTGACGTGGCCTCATGCTAAAACACGTGTATCAGCCTGAGAGAAAAGCAGGGATGCCAGGTTTATTGTCATCGCTTCACTCTCCTGTGTTTCCTCAGTGTGAATGCCACGTCTCTCCGCATCAGGCCCTGAGCGAGTGTGAGCGACCCTGGCGGAGCAAATGCTGAGAGTGTTTTATTGTACAGTAGTTTTATTGCTGAGAATGGCTGTTATGTCAGAAGCTGACTCTCCACAGTTGAAAGTTTACTGAAACTCTAATGATTTGAAAGAGTGTCAGGCAGCTTTTAGCAGAACGTGGATTATCTATTATTTAGATATTGACATGTTCCAAGAAAACTTTAATATTAAAGCTTAGTTGGCCTTGCTTATTCAGGAATAAAAATGGTCTTGTCATTCAAAGATCCTTTAATGTAGCCACTTAAACACTGTATTGTTTGGCCCTTAATTTGATCCAGATCTAAAAGTGTATGTATGTACAGTATGCTAAGTACAGCTTTCAAGTTATATGTAGAAAAAATACGAGTAAACATTTTTATGACATCATCTGTGCTCAGGAAGCTTTTCAGTGAAAGGCGTTTTCTATTTATATATATATTTTTTTATATATATTTGATTGAGAAAGGGCACATTAAACCAAAAATCAAGATTTAACAATCCTTGTCTGTGAAACCGGAGATAATAGTCCTAAAAGATAAGAATTCAACACACTGTGTATTAAATTAATTAAAATGTATGTATAGTGCAGCCAACCCACTTGTTATTATACATGTTGCTGGCTTGGTCTCCGTTGCGATTGCTAGTGGCAGGCATTCCTCTGAATGTCAGGTTTAGAGAGGCCTGGAGATCTCGACCCAGACATGCTCTGTCAAAAAGGGTGAAAGCCTTTGCCTGTCTGTACGAATACAAGTCCAATATTCACCCAGGCACCGTGCCCTTTCTCTAAAGGTAGGTCTATTCTTCCTGTCTCTTTCTGTCTCTCATTCCTTCCTTCTCTCATGCCTTATCAGCATAACCTGCACAGCCGACCTCTGTGGTGTTGATAAGACATTTAAGCAATTAGAAGATGATCCACCAAAGCTGTCCAGCAGTAATGAATGCTTGTTTATTAGTGTATAACAAACATGTTTTTTTTCTTAGATGAAGGGTAAAATGATATCAGGCCTCAGAGTGCTTCAGATTTACATTAAGTGGGTTGTGGCGTAATAGATGACCTAATTTTTGTTTTTGACAGTCTCCATGTACTCTGGTTCTCAAAGAACCTAATTTGAGTCCTCAAGGAGATGCAACGTCAGGAGAGAAGACACAGCATGTGCTCAAATCTGTAGCAGCACATTTCTTTTTTGCCACAGGTGACTGCAACGACTGCCTGAGCTGGATTGTCAAACTTGGTGCTTTAATTAGCAGATAGAAAGATGAGTGGTTTGGTGCTGTCATCAAATCTACAGGGTTCTTTGGTGGTTTCTATGGGTTCTTTAAAATCGATAGTGTATGTTTTTTCTCATATTATGACATTAATAAAGCATGACAGTGACATTGGTTATTTAAAAGACAAAAACTCTCCCACGTTTCTGCTGAAAGGTCACGGCACAGCATCGTAAAGACATTATGAAAAGGATGTCTGCACTTTATTGGCTGGCTGAGCTTCATGAGTCATTCGGTTTGTGACACATTGTTTCATTCCTTGGAGGACTGCGAGCTTTTGGTGGCAGCTGGTATTTTATTTCAGAGATTTCATTTGAAGTGTAATGGATCTGTGGGTAATCCCACATCGATTTCAGGGTTACTTTCTTATGATGTAGTTCACTGAAGCTGTTTATTGGAGCACATGTATTCTTCACGGTTATGTGTCTGCTAATATACTCCATTCTCAGATTTCTCATTCTGTCCCGTCTCTTTTGATATTGTTCAGTATTTCTTCTCCCCTTTAAAACAACTGTATGTAGTTTTGTGTATTTTTGCTACTTTGGAGCCCTCTGAAGTCGAATGAGTGCAATAAAATAATATAATCCACAATTTTTGTGAAATTATATACCCACTCTCTAAACTTCACAATTTTATTTCTCATTTTATTAATTTTAATTTTAGTTAATAAAATTTTTTGTTTAATTGAATTTCTTTTTAAATGTATTTAATTTGATTTCATTTGGTGTTTAATTTGATTAACTTGGTATTTATTTCGGTTTTTATGCCATTTTTTATTT
Organism: Enteromius thamalakanensis; assembly: GCA_032357475.1. Taxonomy (NCBI): domain Eukaryota; kingdom Metazoa; phylum Chordata; class Actinopteri; order Cypriniformes; family Cyprinidae; genus Enteromius; species Enteromius thamalakanensis. The sequence continues at coordinate 7,798,764 of JAUCMT010000105.1, read as the reverse complement.
TTATTTTATTTTCAGGAGCTACCATCCATGATATTCCCCCCTCTTCATTTTCTCTTAGCCTCTGTTTGTGTGTTTTTGCTTGCAGTATGTTTTATTTTTCAGTTTCCTGGCTGATGAAAGACTATATCTGTTCTGCTCTTTTATCTGTAAACACACACATTCACTCCAGCAAATACAGCCACTATTAATTCCACCTCCCTTTCTTTATCCACCTCATTACCCATCAATCTGTGTGCATGAGAGCTGAACCTGTATAGCTCATGTTACCTCAATCTTGTCTTTAATTTATCATCTTTGCATTGTTCTCATCTTCTCACATTCACTCCCTTGGCCATCCTTCACTTCTCTCACCCTTCTCCTGATCATAATCTTCTGCCCTGAGGTTGAGTTTTTCCATCATCACTTTTGTCGTTTACACCACTCCTGTCTATTTTCATTATCCATCCTCCCACCTTGCTCACTTTCTACTCACTGAGCAACAAAATTACTACACAGTATACAGATACAGTCCCCAGTACAGAGCAGACACTGCCATATTAGAATTATTCTTCTTTATGCAGCTGGTTTATTTGCCTGCGTTATCTGATTCCCCATTAGTTTCTGCTTTTGTGATCATGGTAATATAAAAAATAACTGTATTTATCATGGGAAGGGGCTTAAGTGTAAATTGCTGTGACTAGAATCTTCAAAAATACTTTTCACATTTGGTGAACCTTAAGAATTTGGCATTACACATGATTAATATTATGCATAGCTCCATAAAACAGAACATTAAACATTAATGATGTTAATCAAAAATGCCACCATCTCTTCTTGTAACAGCTATCAGAGTTGACCTGTTTAGTACTTATACTCTTACCCAGTGTAAATGTGTAAATCTGACATTAATAAATACTTTTAATATTGTTCATTGTTAATTAATTATGGTTAATTTTACATTTAGAAATACATATATACTACCAGCCAAAGTTTGGAAACAGTAAGATATTTTATATTTTTTAACCTGTTAAACTCTGCGTGCCTGCCGGCGGGGACAAATGTACAAAATTCAACTTGTGACTTTAATTTTTAACCCTTTGTGTGCACCAATAACCCACAAATGTGGTACCATTTGAAAGCTTAAAATTTTTTATGCAGATATAAATCACTTTGATACTGCTTTTACTGTCACAAAGTTATTCACACATAAATTACACTATGTACCCCCCATTGTGTACAATTTTACAATTGTGTAACTAATGGGTTGACATTGTATAGACAACATATATAATAATATTTATCACTTACAGCAGTTTTTTATGTAATATCAAAGGGTTTTCTTTAAAATGACACCAAGATATTGCATTTATTCCACTGTATGATGGGTATCGGGAGACTTAAAAATTGAGTGGAAATTTGGCAAAAAATATGATATTGTGAAATATTATTGGAATGTTAAATAAATATTTTCTATTTTAATATATTTTATTTATTCATGTGATGCAAAGCTGTATTTTTAGTATCATTACTCCAGTCTTCAGTGTCACATGATCCTTCAGAAATCATTTTAATATGCTGATTAATTATCAGTGCTTGAAACTGTTGTGCTGCTTAATATTTTTTTGGAATTTGCTTTTTTTAAGATTCTTGAGACAATAAAACATTAAAAAGAAGAGCATTTATTTTAAATAGAAATCCTTTCTAACAATATACACTACCATTCAAAAGGGTCAGTACATTTTTTTTGAAAGAAAAAAAAACTTTGTTTCAGCTAGGATGTGTTAAATTGATAAGTGATGGCAAAGATTTATATTGTTAGAAAATATATATATTTTTAATAAATCATACACAACTTTGCCAACATTGATAATTCTGTAACACTTTACAATAAGGTGTCATTTGTTAACATTAGTTAATGTGTTAACTAATATAAACAAACAATAAACAATGCATGTATTATGATATTTATTCATCTTCATGTTATTTCATAAAAATACAGTTGTTCATTGTTTATTCATGTTAGTTCACAGTTAACTAACATTAACACACACAACTTGCGATTTTAATAAATGTTAAAATTAACAATAACTAAGATTAATAAATGCTGTAGACTTAGACTTATTATTCATTCTAAGTTCATGTTTACTAATGTTGTTAACTAATGTTAACTAATGAACCTTATTGTAAAGTGTTACCTGTTTTCTGAAGAACTGTTAACATTGCAACATCTTATTTTTAATATTAGTTAATATAATAATTATTTGAATTATTCTGTGTTTATTTATGAGACACGCTTAAAATGAACTTGCCCTTAAACATGACATACTGTATGTAAAACAAAAACAACTTTTAAAAATAATTGGTCGCATGACATGTTAATTACATCAGAAGTCTCTTCCAGTCTAAGAGAGCAGACACTGGCCAGAATAGGCTGCATATGGATGAAGCTCATTCTATAGTCAGAATCCTGGCGAGCGAGACTAGCATCAGGGTAACCCAGTTTCCATTTCCATTAGGAATACGCTTTCCAATGGTCTTCTGTTCAGAAAATATCATCTCTACTTAACAAATTGTGCAATTTGTATTCTCAAGCCCCTGGGAAAAGATTAATTTGTTCACTTAAAACTGACATGTAATTTGCTGACCACATAAAGTGAAGGTCTCTGTGCATCACTGGACCTTAGTGAACAGTAATTTGTTTTCATGTGGGTGTAAATGGGGCTTTGCATTATTGTTGTTTTCTGCAACTGAAGTACTAAAATGACAGACAATTTACAGATTAGCCAAAAGTAGGATGAAAGCTGGCCCATCACAGGATAATATGCTGGTCTCAATGGTTATCTGATGATTACAGGTAACTGGACTCGAAATAAACATGAACAAAGTGGGTTTGTACTTCAGAATCATATACACAGCAATTACATATAACGTGCATCTTTTTAATGACATCCCAACATGCATAAACACTAATTATGCAATGCTATCTTGTCCCAGAAAAGCTTTGTGGCCAGTTATTTGTAGCCATGTGATCAATACTAATCTAACAGTGTGAGGAGAAAGAGAGAGCAGGAATCTGGGTCAGTGATAAGGAAATGGACAGAGATGCAGGAACGGAGTGTTAATGCAAAGAAACCTGCCAGGTCACGATGAAGGAGGGTTGGAGGAAGGAGACAGAAATAGATCGACACAGAATCAAGCCTCTTTGACTGAATGCTCTTGTTTATAGGGTGATGATACATCAAGCCCAGGCTGGTGCTAAAATAAGCGCTTGCCCTTCAGAGAGAGTGGGGCAGTAATCTGTTTTAGCATTGATAGTCTAAGCCTCCGGGAGAGCGCTGATAAGGCTAACATTGTACAAGTAACGCTACTAACACCAAATAGTTCACATTTTGCGAGTTTACTTTCCTTATTAAAAGGATAGTGCACCTGAAAAGTAAATTCTGTCATCCTCATGTCATTCCAATACGTTTATCATTTAACCGTATGGTCAAATTTTATAATGATTTTGAAAGTTGTCTCTTACAGAAGTTATATGTTTAAAAACACAGTAAACAATTATGTAAATAAAAACATTTATTTTGGATGCAATTAATCACAACTCATTCTTTAAAAGCATATATATTAGGGGTGGGACGAGATCTCGCGAGAACTTGGCGATATCCTCTTCATTGTTCCGTTCCTTCTCGCGCACAGATTTCAAATTATCCTAGTTTGGATGGACCAAAACAGTATCACGACCAATTCGTACTTATTCGTACCAGGTGCCAAATTTGTGCCAATTCGTACTAATTCGTACGACTTCACTCGTACAATTTCGCACGATTTGTGTAAGATCGCGGGCGGGGTTGTGTTTAGGTCATTGATACAAATTCATACGAACTGGCATCTCATAAAATACGTACGATTTAGAATAAATCGTATAAATTTATAAGAGTGGGGTCGTACAAATTCGTAAGAATTAGCCACCTCGTAAAATATGTACAAATTGCCGTGAGATCAGGTTGGATGGACGAGCTCGAAACGTTCGCAATGCCAGAAGCTGTTTTACCAAAAGCTACAATACCCAATATTTATTTGATTTAGTTATTAGAAGTTAATTAATAAATTAAATCTATTTATGGCATAATTTTTTTAAAGCATCCTGGTTTTGCAGCATTTTTGCATGCAAAAAACGCTGAACAGTACTGTAAAATTTGAACAGTACTGTAGCTTTGTAAGATGAATAAATAGTGTAATAAATGCAATGTTCGTTGTGTTCATGTTAATTACAAAATTAACTAAAGTCAACAAATGACACCTTATTGTAAAGTGTTACCAAAGTGTGTTTTTCTTTTAGTAAAAATAGTAAAAATAAAAACAAAACAAATAATAAAATGAAAGTATGACTCCTGAACATTGCCCTTTTTTTTGTGAAATATGCATTGTAATATGTGACCCTGGAGCAAATTTTAAATCGCTGGAGTATATATTTGTAGCATTAGCCAATAATACATGGTATGCAGGAACGTGCACAGGGGGGTTGCTCAGGTTGCCCTGGCAACTGCCCATATGCCCTTTTCGACTCACGTTTCCCTTCCAAAAAAAAAAAAAAAAAAAAAAACATCGTACAATGGATGCAGATTTTCACGTAGGTCTAGATTAATAATAATAATTTAAAAAAAATTGAAAAGCCATTCACTTCTATTCGGGCACCAAAAGTGGAAGTCAGTAGCAGCGCTGCACATGACAGGCACCTGAGCTG
>JAUCMT010000105.1:7766808-7781825 GCA_032357475.1 Enteromius thamalakanensis | reverse complement strand
TTGTAAAATTCCTACTGTAAACATATCAAAATGTCATTTTTGATTAGTAAAATGCATTGATAAGATATTCATTTGGATAACTTATATTAAAATTTTTAAATTTTAATATTTTAAATTTTTTGCACCCTCCGATTCCAGATTTTTAAATAGATGTACCTCAGCCAAATATTGTCCTATCCTAACAAACCATTCATCAATAGGAAGCTTATTTATTGAACTTTCATATGATGTATACATCTCAATTTTGTAAAATTGTACCTTATGACTGGTTTTGTGGTCCAGGGTCACATATGTTAACATACAGGAAGGGAGAGAACTGCTGGGGCGGTTGAGCTGTGCAATCATCGGTTATGTAATTTACACAGGCAGGGACTCATCAGGAACCCATTAATGGGTATAGTGTACTCTGGCACAGGGCCACCTTAAACTGGGCTTAGCTCTAAAATATGTTCTGATTAATAGGACTACAATACTGCACTGTATGAGTGCCATTAAGATGGCATAACACACAACCACACACTGGGAGACCTTCTGCAGTACAATAGGATGATGAAAGGCCATTTCCATTTAGACTGTATTTATCATTCTGCTTCATTCGTGCTATATAATGAATTTCACAGCAAACTTTTATGATATGTGACCCTGGACCACAAAACCAGTCATAAGGCAATTTGTTGTAATTGCCTGAAAGCTGAAAAAAAATTTTTGCAAACATATACATTTGTTTGTTTGAAAATCTGGAATCTGAGGGTGAAAAAATATATAAATATAGCGAAAATCGCTTTTAAAGTTGATAAAATTAAGTTCTTAGCAATGCATATGACTAGTCAAAAATTAAGTTTTGATTTTTTAACAGTAGAAAATGTTCAAAATATCTTCATGGAACATGATCTTTATCTTAATATCTTAATGATTTTTGGCATAATCTAACATTTTGACTTTGCTACAAATATACCCCAACGACTTTTAAATATTCAAATATTATTTGATAAATATGAAGTCGACATTTTACCCTGCTTTATTTGTTGTGAGAACATTTTTTAACAGCCAATGTGTGATTTTTAACCAAGGAGAAAAATTCACAGGACACAAAATCACAAATTTCTTAGCACTTGCTCTATATATATTATTTGTACAGACTGATGTCATCAGATTTAAGTTCTTTTAACTGTTACCTTGTAAACCTTTGAGAAGAAGCCACTGCCAATCAGCTCATGTGTGAAGTTTTCCCAGAATTCTAGCTTGCGGACGGCTGTGCGTAGTTTCTGCCAGCGGTCCACATGGCAGTATGTATCAGAAGACTCTCTGTACAGCGTCGGGCTGGTGGGCTCAGACGAAACGTCCACCTCACACATCCTGGAGATCTCCGCTGAGAACCCAACACACAAACACAATGTTGAGAAACACACAAAACCCTCAGAAATGGTTTATCAAGCAAAAAGATTTAAAAATCAGCAGCTGGTTTCTGAAAGAAGCTGCTTTTATAAATGAAAGTGAAGCTCGGGTTTAAAGCTCACAAGTACTCGATTAGCTGAGGGAGTAGGAAGCTCTTGTCTGCCACGGCAGGGAATAAAAGACTTCTTAAAATAGTCATGGACAGCATGCAGAGGAAAACAGATTCAACTGTCCTTAATCGAAACACAAATGAGACATCAACAAGCAATTAAGACAAAGGTGAAGACTAGAGTTTACTGTTGGGTTTATGGAGGCGCAATGTACAGATGCAATTAAAAATTTACCAAGTAAATGAAGTTATCTTTTACCTTCATGTCATTCCAAACACATGACTTAATTTTTTCAGTGGGACAGGAAAGGAAACATTTAAAAGAATGCTCAGTCTGATCTTTTCCACAGAGTGAAAGTGTACCACAGACAATTTATATGTGGCTGTCATTTTTTTAGTTTAATAGCTCAGAGCATTGTTACTGTTAATCTGACCAAGAATGTAATAAATCAATTAAAATTTAGAATATTAAAAAAAATACGAAGAAAGAAGAATATTCAAAGAAGTTCCACATTCCTCATTATAATTATATTTAAATATTGACTAATCTTTATGTAAATATTAATGTTTATCTTTTAATCCAATATGTAATATTTGCAGTATTTTTTATTTATAATAATTTTTTTGTTTTTGTTTACCACAAAAGAACAATGTGATCTAACAAAATAAATATAGTCAGTTTTGATTTGATGTCAACTTCAAATAAACAGTGGTTTACTGAACAAATAGCTCTTTCTTTAAATTAAATTCTAATTAACTAGGGGATAAAAATCTACCTCATTTTGTGATATAAACTGTAGTGAGCCCTTTTACATTACTATATGGTTACAATTAACAACAGAGCCCAAACATAAATGTAATTACTATTTATTTTTTTAATATAATAATTAACAAATAACTTAAAAATTGTATGCAAGAATGTAAATTGCACATAATGCCGTTTCTAAAAACACTACTACATTCTACATTACTATTGTTGTTAAAATATATTCATTTTCACAGTGGCTTCAATACCTTGTGTCACATCACGTTTATTTAAACATACATCAAATAATTAAGACATCACTGACAGGAAAAGTAAAATATAATAACATTTTACAAAATGCTCTTCTCTTAATTTCTGTAACAATCTAATGAGCTGTGGACACCCATGACTTAAGGCCACGTAAGATTTTGGCATCTTTCCACAATTGAAACACTGATTAGGTGATTATATGAGGAATGAGATTTATTCATGTTTATATCGAGTTAAAACTAGAAGTAAATAGGAAGGGATGATCATGCTCACTCGTGCTGTCGATTAAACTGAGCTGCTCAGCGATCTGTCCAACACAGTCTCACGATCAGTTCGTATGAATTTTACGAGGTGGATAATTTGTAAAGATTTTGTACGATCTGTCTAAACCCCACTGATGGTTAAGTTAAGGGGCAGGGTTAGGTGTAGGTCATGCGTACAAATTTATATGAATTGGTAACTTGTAAAATACATATGATTTAGCAAATATTTTATAAATTTGTACGAATTAAATCCTCTTCATCAAAGAGTGTCAAAACTAAACTTATTGTTTAAATTTCTGAAGAAACTGACATGATTTGAAAAATTAGACTTTTATTCTTATCAGGAGTAACATGAATATATGAGAATGTATTTTTCCAGTGAAGCTCCAGTTGTGCAGTGGTTAACAGTTTAGTACCGAACCTAAAGTTTCAGTACAAATTCATGCACTGTTTGGAGCTTAATTCTTTTATTGTATTAATAACTTTTATTTAATAAATGTGTTATTCCTTCTAAAACTGATCTCTGACATAGTAATTTACTCGACTGGATCTCACTGCATAATTTCCTGAGCACCAAAACAGCATACAGTCTTGTGGCACTGTTAATGAGTCAATTACATTCTAAAATATATTTTATTATGTTATTTTAAAAGTATAATATTTCATAATATTCCTGTATTTTTAAGCAAATAATGGAGCCTTTAATCAGCACAAAACTTTTTTTCAAAAACATTTCAAAATCTTTCCAGCGACAAACGTTTGAACAGTGGTGGGCTTGTGTATATGGTGAATCACAACCCACACAGGATATTTGCAACATGGAATCAACATTGTGACACATCAGTGTGGTTTTCTTATGAAGCTGAGCAGAAAGCAGAAAAACTGCAAATATATATATGTATATATATATATGTATATATATATATATATATATATCTTACAGCATAGATACTAAAACTACAATCTGTTGCGTGTCATCACCGTGTAATATCTGATAACACACTTGATTATGTTTATAGAATTTACTCTCTGTGCATGTAGGATTTGCTGTTTAGACCTGCGCTTGCAACATAATGAATCAGTATTTCTATGTTGGGGAGACACTGAGAATAAAGCAAGGCGTTGAAGTCAATGGGGACTTTCTACACAGGCCACTGATGCTGCTGGGGAACAGCACAGAGTGGCACGCTTACACAACCCACAGGAATCATCTAGCAGTATTCATCATAGCTAGAGCGCACACATGTGGTCTTTGTGTTTTCAGCAGCAGATGCACAATCAAAGCCCTTTCAGTTTTACAACCTCACTAAAATGCAAAACGCTTAGAGTGCAATCCTGACGGGTGTCTGTCTGTCTTTTTCATCTGGTGTTTTCTGCTTATTTACAGAACTATAAATAAAACCGTTTTATGAGTTAGAGTTTTTGTGCATGCTTACATAACCCTTTTCAAAACAACATTTGACCTTTAGACCTTGAGTGCATGATACTTTCTAAAAACAACAACTTTGCCATGATACTACAACACGCTGATTTACGAGAAAAAAAGAAGAAGAAAAAAAAAACAAGCTACAGGTCAGGCATGCAAGCTGATTCACCACAAGTTAACACTGCAGTGGACTTGACCTCCTGATGTCTGGCACTGTAGAGGAGACTCAGGCTTTGTGAAATATGCAGGTCAAAGGGAGACACTTAAGTTTACACAGTGAACAGCACGTCAGAGAATGCTGTCACAACCCTGACTCCACATGTACGTGAGAGGAAATCAACCCTCAACTTTTACAGGAAGACTAATGCTTTAAGACTAAGCTTAGTAGCTACTAAGTTAAGTAGAAGCTATAAATTACATTAAAACTCTGAAATACTACACATGGATTATTTTTCAATAACAATTATAATTTATAATATTATTTTTAACTCTTAAACAAACAAATAAACAAACAAACAAATAAAAAAAAAATATATATATATATTATTATTATTTAATTATATATTTATATATATATATATATTAGTCTAGATTTAGGACTTGTATAAGCACAGACCTGGCAATTATTTTTATCTTAAATGAATGATAGTGCAGCAGGTAGCTACATGGAATTTATTAGCATTATTTATTAGTGTAATGACTCTCCTCTCCAAGGGTCACAGATCTGCTCTTTTCATCACGTAAACACGCCGTTGTTGATGTGATTCACTGATTAACACCAGAACAGGAAACATGTGGCATGTTTACAATCTTCAAAGGGCAGATGTGAAAAACCTCCAAATTTATACATACAATATCTCATTCAAACTAATAAGAGAACAATATCTTTGCATAATCAGTAGGTTCAGATCTACCAGAGCCCTATAATACTACATTTCCAGTATGACTGTAAATTGTCAGAAATAAAGGTACAAAAGCGGTCACTGGGGGGTGGTACCTTTTCAAAAGGTACATGTTTGTACCTAAAGTGTCTGTTTTGGTACCTATTGGTATTTTAGTATTAGTACATATTTGAACCTAATAGGTACAAAAGTATACGTTTTTTTAAAGGTACTGCCCCAGTGACAGCTTTTGCACCTTTAATTCTGATAGTGTACCATATTAAATATTTACATTAAACAACTGAAAATATAACAGCAGAAGCTATTCTTCCTAAGGAGACTGTAGCAAGAGAAGTGGACTGACACAAAGTCCTGAACTTCCTCAAGTCCAGGCCATAATGAACATGAGACATTGCTGAGAACGTGTGAGCAGACTACATGTCCAAGTCTTGAAATTCACACCACTTGCACTGTACTAAGTATCTATGCATGCCTTGCATTTGTTTTTGTGCATTCATTTTATCCACATCATGAGAAATTCTCTCTTTCTCTCCTGTTTCTCCTGTGGCTGATGGGATTGGTGTGAACTGCAGGGGCAGAAGCTGTAGTCTGTTCCAGACTGGTTCTGTTGGAGAAGAGAGAGCTTTGGCATTGCTCCAGAGATCTCCCCCTCACATTCTCTCCCACTCTCTTTCTCTACAAAAAAACAACATTCAGTGCAGTGGCATACCAAACATAAAAAATGTCAGAAGCCTTGCTGTTGTCTTTCTCTTTTCCATCTCTTGTCTGAGTTTTGGGAGCACTGGTTCCTGCACACTGAACTGATCAAACTCACATGCGTGCATGCACAAACTCAATTCTTTAACTAATTTAGGTGTGATGGCTAATTGTAATGAGTTTGTTAAGACCGGATTCCACCTGTCTGGGAAAAATCGATCAAAGGAACAGCAGGAGAAATCTAGTTTCCTAACAATGACTCTAAATAAAGACTGCTTTGTGACAAAGATGGGCTGCTTAAAAGGCTGCCGTTGCAAACAGTGGCAACATAACTATGTTCCAGTGAAATGTATTTTAGCTGAACTCATGTCTCAGTGACATATCAAGCCAAAGCTGAAGCAGGGAAATACTCAACTTATGTGCCAGAAAAAATAAACATGATGTGGGAAGAATAATTAGCTTCTTTGCAAAACAGACACTAAAATATACAAAAACTATGTATAAAAACCAACTATATCAGATATTATGAATCCTGATAATTACATTAACTGTATATTAACCAGCACTGTAATATGCTGATCTAGTGCTCAATAATCATCTCTTATTATTAATGCTGAAAACTGTTTTGCCGATTGGTATTTTTGAGGATACCATTTACTTGGTTAAGGCTAAAGGTTAAAAAAAACATTATCATTATTATCATTTTCAAAAAAATAAATTGAACAATTATATATGTGTGTAATTGCTGCTATGGCATTTTAGAACCAACCATCGCACATCCGGTTGTAAAAAAAACACTGCTTTTATTTTATCAGAAGATATCAGTCACTGTTACGCATGCAACTGGAATTCAAGCACATCTGAAGGTTTGATCAACAAAAGCATCAGACACTTCCTCAGATCATCTTATCTTCTAAAGTTTTTTTTTTTTTTTTTTTTTTTAAATCTACCCAATTAACTTTGACTTATTACATTTTTTTGTTTCACAAGTCTGTGCTCAATATGCATCAACATTAACAAGACAAACGAGAAACAAGACATTATATGTGGAATGAAGAAATACTATTGAGGTTATTATTTTCAGAACTTCTCTAAGCCCTGTGCTGTTTCATATGAGAGAGACAGGACTGGGCAGTGCACTTTTGGAAGTAGATGGAGGAGGAAAACTATCTTTTCCTGTCTCACACCAAAGAACAGGGAGGATATCAGCTACGTCAACACAAGGGCACAGACTGAACGACATACACCCTCATGAACAAAAAATAGTGCACTAATATCCACCAAAAGCAAAGAGAACACAACACTAGAAATAATAATCATATTTAAAAAAAACAAAAACTAAAAACTACTTCTATATGTTGTATATTTAAATGCCTGAGACAACATCAAAACACTGAATAATATGACCCTGGCCAGGATTGTTAGAGTAAATCATAAGAGCTATAAGCATCTATTCTCCATGCTTTTTTTCATGACTTTCTCAATGTGAATCCACTAACTTATTTCCCACCATACTGAGATGAGAAATGTCAAGTGCAGATTATAAACCCCCCCTAATGAGTTAGACATCTCAGTCAATTCATTAAGCATTCAATGCATTAGGAGAGCAAAGTAATGCCTGCTCTTCATGACACATGCAGGTGTATAGCAACATGTCTTCATGAAAAGCTCAGTTTCATGGAGTCACAAAAACATTGGTTAATTCCTAAGCATTGTTACTTACTGCACTGGTTTAATAAGCTATTCATGTGCATCTTGAAGTGGGTGGATGGGCGGTCCGCCTGAGCTCACAACACAGACAAGCTGGGAAGAACCTATATGACAGAAGCTACGAGGAAAAATGACACACATAGAAGCAACCATGAACAGAGACACAAACACAGAACTGCGCAAACACTTTAAAACAACACACACTGAACCGACATAACATTTTATAATAAAATAAACTCTGATAAAGTGTAAACATTACATTGCATACACAGAGGGAGAGAGAGCTAGATAGCTCTGAAACAGTTTATATCTGAAGCTTAACATATTATCTGTCAAACTTGTAAATGAGAAGACGCAAATGACAGACGGATGAGTGGGTGGAAGGATGGAGCGAGATGCTATTAGTAAGCAAAAATGTTTTAAACATTACATTTGCACGTTTAGTTTACAGTTACTTCAAACAGACACAAAAAAGTATTAGAAAACCATCAAGATGCAACCGAACATCCGATAAAAAAAAATAATTAAAAAAAATCAATCGCTTACTCACAGCAGAAAGCACCCGGCGTCTTCACCTCCACTGCTGCTTATTGACTGATTGCTCACCGATCAATTAAAATCGACTACAAACCCCCAAATAAGTTCTGCTCGGAGACAAACCGATGGGATCGCTTCTGTCTCGCTTCTTGAAAGGACTCTATTTACCGTCACTCACTCATACCGACAATCCTCGCGCATAACGAAACCACCCTCTTCAGGCTGACAGCTCTTCTCGGTAACGTTGAGTTTAAAGCAAGCGGTCTAGCCTAGATGAGAAATACATGCGTAATGGACTGTGTGTAGTGGGAGCCAGTTGCCATGACGTCACAACAGTTAAGTTCAGCCCCACCTACCTGTAGGTCCACGGTCTGTGCTTCAGAACCACTTGATGGAGATTTTGATTCAGTGACTCGATTCCTTTGAATCTTTAATCAAAAAGATTTATTTAGTGGCCATTTGCTTGTACGCGAATGTAATAGACTGTTAAAAGTTTAAGAATCAAAAACGATTCCCTTCAAATACCAACTTTTAAGACAGCATCCATTTAAAATCTTAAAAGTCTTTGTGTTCATCTGACTTGTTCACCGCTCGCCAGTCACTGTTCAGTGCCGCTCCGAATCGTTTAGACACCGATTTGCTTTAAAGAAATTTAAAGATTCGTTTAAAGAAATAGATCGACGAATAATACAAATATGAATCATTGATTCCGTTTTCTCAAAAGATTTGTTCAAAACACCAGCGGCTCAAAAACACGCCTTAATCACGGTGCTTGGCTTAGGAAGCTCACTGCAACTTTGTAACTGAGCCAATCTACTGTTACACAATTGCATAACAGCAACAAATACAATACTGCGCGTAATCATCGTCCAGTATAATTAAACAGCCTGAATTTACTTTTCAGTGGTGTGCTAAATGCTTTGTTTATTGTTATGTTTGAGCAGCTGATTTCCAGGCACAAACTGCACCAGCGGCTGTAAATGCAAAAGAAAGTGATGACAGCGTTAATCAATAATGCTTTAATATTCAAACAAATAGCTCTGTGCTTTGAGCAGTACATTTACTGGACGAGACCATATAGCAAGTAGTTGGATTGTAAATGGATAAATGTTAACCATTTCATCTAAATAACTATTTTCTTACCAGAAAAATAAATTTCCACTCTCAAAGCTACGTTTCCTCTACTCGCCATTTTCAGTGTAACTGCGCCCCCCTTTGTTTAAACCACGCACAGGCATCTCAAAATGTAATACACAGAAGAAACAAGTATTTTTCGCCATCAAAAATAAATAGTTTTATTGTTTAAATTTTGTTCGTGCGTGGTAAATAACATTTTTATATGGATATGTGCTACTTACAGGAAAAAGGAAAATAGCCTAAAGCTTTATCATGCTTTGTTCAAATAGTGAAATTTGTTACACTACCATTCAAAAATTTGGGGTCAGTAAGATATTTAATGGCTTTTAAATATGTTTCTTATGCTCATCAAGGCTGCAATTATTAGATTAAAATCCAGAAAAAATACTGTGAAATATTATTTTTAATTTAAAATATCTGTTTTCTGTATGAATATCTTTTAAATGTATTCTTATGAGACAAATCATCATTGCTCCAGTCTTCAGAGCCACAAGATCCTTTCAAAAATCATTCTAATCTGCTGATTTATTACTAGTATGGTTAATGTTGGAAACAGTTGTGCAGCCAAATATATTTTTTGTGATTTTTCTTCTTCTTCTTTGTTTTGTCAGAATACTTTTATAAAGTAAAAAACAAATTTTGTTTACCAAATATAAAACATTTTAAAATGTAAATTTATGCTTTAGACTTTTTTGTTCATTTAATAGATCATTGGTTAATAAAAGTATTAATTTATTTCAAAGAAAGAATAAAAATATACTGATCTCACACTTTTGAACAGTAGTGAAACAGTAGACTCTACTGTAACAGTAGTTTATAACATTATCTGTTTTAATTAAGTGCTTCTCTTTTTAATATTTTAATGATCAAAGAATCCTAAAAAAAAACTATTAAGCAGCTCAACTGTTTCCAACACTGATAATAAAAAATCAGCGTATTAGAATGATTTCTGAAAGTGACACTGAAGACTGTAGTAATGATGCTTTACATCACAGGAATAAATTACATTTTAAAATATATTCACTCAGAAAACATTATTTTAAATTAAAATAATATTTCAATAATCACATAATATACGTACTCAAACTAAAGAAAAAAATACATCACAGCAGCATCTCCTCTCCAGTAAGTGACGACTCTCACCCAATTCCAGA
This sequence comes from Enteromius thamalakanensis, assembly GCA_032357475.1. Taxonomy (NCBI): domain Eukaryota; kingdom Metazoa; phylum Chordata; class Actinopteri; order Cypriniformes; family Cyprinidae; genus Enteromius; species Enteromius thamalakanensis. Next base: position 7,771,481 of record JAUCMT010000105.1, on the reverse strand, counting down.
AGGCAGAAGAATAAAAACACTATGAAAAAGGTGAGGGATCACTTATAATACCTGAGGTCTTTTTACCTGAGGCCTATTTATCTGCAGTCAGAATAAAAAAAATAGTCTTTAAAATAATTTATCTAAGAAAGCATTTTACATAACCTCTTTCACTTTCATTTATTTACCTTCCTCCTCCTCTCTCATATTTTATTGTTTTCTGCATACCACACCTTAGCTGTCTATTCCTCCTTTTTTGTAATTGTTCCTGACTCTTTCTGTAAAACAATATTTTGTTCTTCCTAGCATATGTTACAGTGCTGGATCTCAGTGATGTGAACTTTGTTAAAAGAACGGTATAGTACACATAAGTTTAGCAGCTTCAGGGTACTTCAGATACAATTGTAGTTATTTCAATTGTATCAACATGCAAAATAAGACATCTGGAAGTCATGCCAAATGCGCAGAAGATTCTGCGGCTTAAAGCCATTCACTATAATGCGCTTGGCAAATGTGCACCTTTCATATTTCAGTCTCCGCACCTCAAAAAGATTCCTAAATCCCAGAAATTTTGTTGCATAAACTGGTTTTACATCCAGGACGTGTAGGCACAACCCCACGTAGACATCTTCGAGTGGAATTGGTTGCACAAATCTAGAGGCCCAGGATATTTTTCTGGCCAAGTCAGTAGAAAAGACATATGCAGCTCCAGACACGTATGGAGGATACCAGGAGTCTGGGTAAAGATCCTCTGAGATGTACCATTTGTTATTGTGGTCCCTGTGAGGAACAGCATCTGAGATGACTGATCCAGTGATGTAGTCTTTCCTCGAGGACTTGCTCTGCTCATGCAAGTAGTCCACCAGGTAACGTACATTGAGGAAGATATCTGCATCGATCTTCATGGCATACCAGGCACCCTGGCAGTAAGTTGCTATCCAGTTCATAATTACCATGGTCTTGATGGTGAGATTCTGGTAGCTGTCCACAAAGTTCATTTGAATGATGTCACCATATTCTATGCTCTCCCTCTCAAGGTGCTCCTGCTGCACTGGGTCACTTTGAGCTGGCTGACCAATGACAAACAAATGCAAAATGGTCACACCATGAATCAAGCCATCTTGACCCCATGTCCTTCTAATCGCAGTCCTCGCCTCTGTGTCTTTTAGAGTCACTGGGATCATAAGAACCAGGTAAGGACTCTTCTTCTCACACACTTCTGGCTGGTTCAGAATGAATTTGTAAGTTGATGGTGAGATCACGCCATGGAGCTCTTGAGGTGTTGGAGTCCTCCTCGGTATAGACGGCCGTGTTTTGCAGTTAAAAACGAGGATAACTGCAAGTGTTATTAACCCAGCTACAGCAAAGTATTTCAGAAGTTTATACCGCGATCGTTTAAACATATTTTAACAGAATAAAACCACAGCACAAACGTAGGCAGCCTAAAGTTGCAACACTCGAATGCCCGGTCCACCCATATTGCCTAGACGCGTTTGTTTAGCCCAACCCTTCCGAAGAGGTCTTGTCTCGCTCTCATGAGGTATTTTTTAGCTTTAAACCAGCTGCTACTCACTTTTAAAGTAAATCATTGTTCTTTGTTCATTTAGTGTAAGTGGATATTTTGCACAATCAAGCTAAGCTACAAAGGTTAGTTATTTATGATATTTACAATGTACAGTATCACGGGGGAGTGTTTTATTCAGAGTTGCCAGATGACTCTGGGATATTCAAAAGCGAACGAGTTAATCTAATGTTTTAATGCGAGGATAAATATTTGTTTCAGTTTAGTTCCGCTATTAAAATAATTAAATATATTCATTTAAAATAGTAAAGAACCCCACATAAATCAATACAAATATCCAAATGTTCATCACGCATTTCTGCGCAATCTGGCAACCCATAACGACGCTGGGAAAACATCTTGTTTTCGTTTTGGTTGAAAACCCTCACAGCCGTAGAGAAAGTAATGAGACTGAGATTCTGGGTTTGAATAATCTCGTTTTTAGTGTCCAAAGAAGCGCACTCTGCTAATGGGATTTATTAAACAAAATCTGTTTTATTTTAAGAGGGGTTACAAAGAAACACCTGTTGTACACCCATTTAATAAACAAACAAACAAACAAACAAAAGTATTCAAATACCAAAACGAGACATAATTTACACAGGTGTTGTATAGGGTCAGTGGTTTAGTCGATAGCAGGGTAGGGGCGAACACAAAGACTTATTTTGTATATTAATTTTTTTTTGCAAACAGAACTTTCATACAAGGCTACGTTTACAATAATTTCAATCACCTGGCCATTGCTTTTCTTTTTCCTGAATCTTGCACATTATACAAGCTCATAACTGGCGAACAAAGTATCACTTCAACAAAAGACTGAACATAGGCCCTGCCTTAAATTTTGTTTCATTTAAATCTTTTTTAGAGTATAGCAATCAACAAATCAAGATTCTTATGCTCTGCGACTGAATGCCAATATAGTTATAGGGTACAGGAAACACGACAAAAGGTGCATATAAATGAACACTTAGCAGTACTGTGTATGTACCGGTTCCAGAAATGTGCCACTTCTGAACTGATGAATGCATGAGTTGTGGGAGAGAGAAAACAAAGAGCATGGGTACTTAGATTTGTCACAGACGAAAGAGATGAATAAAAAAAAAAAAAAAAACTGAGCCTCCCCACTAGATATTTTTTATGCAGTCCTGTATTTTAAATGCCAAGTTTTTATCATGTGCCATTAACCTTCTCTCTCTAATTAAGAAGTTAAATGATAAATAATTCTTGAGGTGAATTCACAGCCTAGGGAAGAGGCTCTGAAGCAAAAAATACCACACACAAACATTCAACTCTTCCCACTGTAACTGTATGGGATATACAGAAAGAAGAATATTATTATTTATTTTTTAACTGGAAAGCACCGAGCCAAACTCAAAATCTCCTCTCCGTAGGCATTGTATCATATAGATGTTACTGGAGTGTCTGTCTTTGGTGTGCTTATGATGTACAGGCACAGTGTGTAATGTTAAACACTTCAATATGAGTCTATTGGTTTACTGTCAGATTGACATGCACAGAAGTGGTACACACACAACTGTGTATGGACTGTAGCTTTGAATGAGAGGGTGACAACTTTTTTGTATCTGTTCTCCATGATTAGGAGAGCATGAAGAGCTGGCTGGGCTCCTGGCAGTGACTTTGGTAGATGAAGGGGATGAGATGATGCAGGAGAAATAAGGGGCGAATGGTCAGCAGTGGAGGGGTGGTTGGTTCGAGCTGGAGCACACTGGTTTACGATCGCTTTCTCCTTCCCTCGAAATTCCTGAAGTTGGCGGGCCTGATTTTCATCTCTGCAAACTCGATGGAGTGCTCATGACCCTTCCAGTGGAACCAGTTTACACCCTGGAGATGAAACAGTTTAAATCAATCTGAATCTGGCTCTGCTGTGTAGTATCAGACAGGTGAGAAAGCACAAATTAAATGTGTACCTTGCTATGACTGTTGTCTCCATATCGTCCCATTATATTCACTCGATGACAGTTTTTATACCAGAAAGCTCCCTTGTAAGACAGAGCACAGTTGGTGACAGCTATATCGTGGTCATTATCGTAGGTCGAGAATGGACGGCCGTGGTGGTATGTCATTGAGTCACCTTTAAAAAAATTTATTACAAAGTCATATACATTACTTTTCAAAAATATATAAAAATGTATATAATGTTTCATAATTGTTTAAGCAGAACAGCTGTTGCATTATGGCTAAATTACTTTGCTGACACAAAAATGACATTTTTAAATATATTTACATAGAAAAGTTATTTTACACTAATATTTCATAACATTTAACTGTATTTTTGATCTTCCGTATGATAGAATAAAATATATTAGACAAAATGTAATTATTTAATTATTAATACTTAGTTAAAATATACTTAAAATATTCATATTAAATATTACTTTAATATGCATAAAAATGAATATTACACTATACATAAAACAACAGTATAATAAAATGTGTGTATGTATGCCTGTGTGTGTGGATATGAAGTGTCTATTTACACTAAATGCAAGTAGCCCTCTTTGTTAGCAGGAACTATTTACACTAACTCTATTCACCAACATGTGATTTGGGTAGTCAACATTACAAAAGATGCTTGACAGTTGTTATCTATAGGGGTGCAGATGATAAAATATGTTGTACTCATTTTGACAAGATCAAATCTGCCTTTTGCAGTTAGTTAAATCCTGCTATTTTACCAGTGTAAATAGAATCTTTAGCTAGTAAATAACATCTATCTATAAGAAAATATTTTATTTTCATTGTGTAAATAGGATCTAATTGCTGTTTGCATAAAGTGTAAATAGCCTCTTTTGCCACATATATGTTAGTTAATATATATATATATATATATAGTAGTGCTGTCAAATAATTAATCGTGATTAATCACATTCAGAATAAAAGTATTTTGTTTACATAAATGTACATCTAATATATACATACATACATCTAAATATGCAAAAAATAGATACTGTATGTGTGTGCATTTATATATACTTAGTATACACAGTTTACATTCACATAAGATATTATGTAAACAAAAACATTTGTTTATTTATTTATTTGGTAACACTTCAAAATGGGGGTCAGAATAATGCATTAGTTAAGCATTAATTAACGGTTAATTTGTTCACAA
>JAUCMT010000105.1:7730224-7754767 GCA_032357475.1 Enteromius thamalakanensis | reverse complement strand
AAGATGAATGAATGCTTGAGTTGGGTGAAGTAGGGATGCTAAGAAGGAGATACTTAGGGAAAAGGGGGCTTGTACTATGTATAGGAAGTATCTAGATGATAAGATGATAGGATAATTAGGAGGATAAGGAACCAGCCGTGATTAATTACCTGCGCGTGCTCCTCCCAAAATTAGTTTGCAAACATCAAGTCACAAGTTCATACTTACTGGTAATTCATGAAATACAAATCGTGTTTGGTGAGCTGTCCGGTGAGAGGTCACAGAGCCTGGCAGACTGCCAAACAATAGGGTTATTAACCCTACTGGGCACGAGGAGCAAAATGCCACACCGCCTGGCCTGAACCTCGAATGCTCCCCAAAAAAGCGAGAATTGAAGGACAGCAGCCAAACAAAGTGAGCCCCGCCAAAGATGCAGAGAATTGGGGGTGCTGGATGATTAGTGAAAGAATAGAGGGTTCCTATCTAAGGATGGAATGTACAGTATAACGTAAATGTAAGTGATAAGTGTGAGACCCAAGCTGGAGCGCTCCATGCAGTGGGTGCAGTACTCCAGCTTGGGAGATTCCCTTCGTAAGGCAACATGCTTGTACAACCGTCTCTGGCTGAAGCTGTCCACGCTGGTGGGTGCAAGAGCTCTGACTTTTGAGGTGGAGGTGAGTAAGCATCTCTTGCTGGAGCGATCCACACGATGGCTGCAAAACTCCAGTTTGAGCCATCCTACTGTCGAAGCAGAGTGTGAAATATGACCTTCTCTGGCGGGAGCCACTGCAGTGGCTGAGTTGGGTAAAGGCAATAGCTAGGGGAACTGCTGTGGCAGAGGATGGGTGATAGGTTCTAACTACTGTGCCAATGCCGGGGGGGTAGTTTAAATGTGCGGAAGTTGGCCTTGAGGGTTTATACGAGTTTCCAGCTTGAGCTGGGGATTGTGCTGGCCTTTGTTGGGGAGGCTGCGGGGGGCCGATGGGGTAGCTATGGTTTTTTTGAAACTGGATTGGTCTGAGCGGATGTAACTATTAAGAGGTTGGAGATGAATTGGGTTAGGATTTCCAGGTTTAGAGTTTGCCTGGTATCGGATCGGGGAGGATTTGCTCTCTTGGACGCCCTTTAGTAAGGTAGATTATAAGGTAGTCTGGGTGTTAGAAATGCGGAGCCGAATAGGAGTTTGTGAAAGAATTGGATACCGCTTAGGTACCCTTTTATGGAACTAATTTGCAGATTTTTGATAGAATTGAAAAATGAAATGAATAAGGGTGATGGATAATAGGGAAAAGTCTGGAAATTGAAGATTAAATCTTTCAAAAATTTGAAGGTCTTCCATGCAATAAGGTAAGAGAGTTAAGCTCTGGGGGAGACCGCTTGGAGGAGTGAGGCTTCGAGGAGGGTTTTTAATTAGTTGTCTCCGCATCTGGAGCCAGGAACGATGTCCTCTGGCTCGGAATTTCGAGAAGAGTACTCGGAGTCGGACATGCCTGCACAAGGGATCTTGATACTAAGAACGAGATACTTAGGGAAAGGGGCTTGTATTATTTATAAGAAGTATCTTGCTCTGATAGGATGACAAGATGATAGGATGATTAGAAGGATGAGGAGCCAGCCGTGATTAATTACCTGTGCATGCTCCTCCCGAATTTTGTTTGCAAACATCATATAAAGAGTGGGTAACACTTTATTTTAATGGTCCCTTTTGAACAAGCTGTTGACAATAACTAGCTTTGCACCTACATGTCAACTAACTCTCGTTAGAATATTAGTACACTCTGTAATTAATATCTGCTAACTCTTTATTGTGATGGTCTCCCAAAAGACGCTCTACTGACTATAAGTAACTTTGCAAGAACATATAAACTTATTCTAACCCTAACCCTACCAGTCTACTAATACTCTGCTAGCACTCTACTGAGAGTTAGTAGATATGTACGTGCAATGTTACTCATAATCAACAGAATACGTTAAAGGGACCATCAAAATAAAGTGAAACCCATGGATCTACAAGGTATGTATATATATTTATGTGCCAGCCAGAGCACATTTGTGGGGCACGTGACAGATATCGTGGTGCATCAGAGATTAAAAAAACTAAACATCTATAATACGGTTTAGTTTCCTGCACAAACCAAACGTTTCACATCTTAGAAGGGTTTAATTTGGATTTGTCTGTGCATGTTTTTATATGCAGTAAGCATATGAACATATTTTGTTTTATTTTTGACTATCCCTTTAAAGGTGTTTGGATAAAGCCATTGTTGTATGCATGCACAAGCCATAAAGGTGTGGTCACAATTATCATTGCTTGTGAATTTTCGAAGGCAAATTTCAGTTATTTCAAAGGGTCTCCATGTGGGAATTTTGTGTGAGGCTGAATGATTTCCCACAACGATTTCGAAACGGGTTCAAATTGGTCAAAACAGACTTCTGTGTAAGCTTTACTTCATAAATACTGTTGAAAACAGACCTTTTTTGCTCACAAAAATTTGCTGAAAATTCAGTGACCATACCTTAACTCAACGTAACAAAATGCATGCAAATGTGACTGCTCTCTCCTTTTTGGCCGGGTTGTGTCCTCATATGTATCCTTTGAGGTGGTCATCAGGGCCTTCATGTTACAATCTGAAACCCTCATAATCATGCCAGAGAGGCATTCAGTGAACAGAAGAAAGCCAAGACCTAAAAGTCTCCCAGCCCCCCACCTTCCCATTTCCATCGGGTCTGCATGCCCATGTTTGTGTGCCGTGTCTAAGGCCGATAATGGCTGCTGAAATAAACGCATTGGGATTATAGTGCTGGTGATTTCAGAGACAACATTTTAACAGGCGGCTCAGCATGTGTCCTATTTATCAGTCCGCCCCACAGTTCATTGTGGTCAAATCTTGCAAATCCAAAAGGGGAGTGGGCTCACTCTGACGATTATCACATGAATGAGCTTTCTCTGTGTGTGTGTGTTTGGGATCTTGAGAAACACTATATCTGTTGTCTTGCCTTGGCGACCAAAGCAAACAACTGATGTTATTTTCTGCAGCTTCTTGGTATTAGTTAATGATTATTTTGTCACAAAAACAAGAACATTTGGTAAAAAGAATTCTGGAAGTTAAGTGGCATCCTGCCCCCAGAGATTTGGGCTTTCTTTAAAAAGAAATATAAACCCACATGCCATTAATGAGGGCAGAGAATAAGCATATAAAGCTTCAGTTTCCAGTGTATGGTGCTATTTTGAGGCCTTTATGAAAGTTTTCTCATGATAAAAAGCTACAAAATGTTTCATTCAAATTTATAGAACAAGGACTGCAGTATCTTCAAACTCCAAAAGAAATATTAAAGGGAGGAAAATAGTCAAGATAATGAATTCCAGAGTTGCCTTTAGATCCCCAGTGGCCTGCTGAATAAATATATTTATGGGGTGAAAAAAAATTTAAATTACATTTTTGAAAGCTTATTTTATGATCCAAACCAATATTGCTTTTGTCACTCTAGAGGTAAGAGAAACGTGGGATGTGTAGATGCATTCTTCATATCTAAATGAAAATGTAATGATGCATTCTAACCTGTGGATGCTGACAGAGTGGCTGGCGCACTCATCTTTCTTCCTCTCTTGGCAGTCAGGCTGATAGTGTACAGCATGCCGGGACTCAGGTCAGTCAGGATGTAGGTACTGGCAGCACCGGGTACCTCTAGTTCAGTTTCTGTGCCATCCGCAGATGTAAATACTAGCACATAGTTATCGATTTTGGCGACCGGCCTTCTCCAAACCAGTGCCAATGTGGTCTCCGTGGTCTCGCTTACTTCAAGGTCCTTGGGAGCATCAATATCTAAGAGGATATGTATTACATTAAAAGATATATACATAAAAAAAATGACAACTCTGTCATCATTCACTCATCATGTTGTTCCCACCTGTTTTTTCTAACATTAAACAGGAGAAACTGGTTGAATTAATAGAAATCGGAGCACCACATACGTCATAAAAACATGACTTGTTTATTATATTCAAGCTACTATTGATAATCCAGGGTGCTATTAATCATTGCAGCCAGATTATTGAGGCTGTGAGCTTTTTGAAGTAAAAAGAATGAACTATTTACAATCCAACCAAAAAGTGCTATGCTGAAAGTCACTATTTTGGGAAAATTACATTTTATATTATTAATCTGTTTGTCACACAAATGATTTAGATGATTCTGATTATGGTACAGGAGTCATATGGACTATTTTTATGATACCTGAGCACTTTGATATGATGCTTGTTTGTGTGAATTAACTTTTCCTTTCAGAATTAACATTACATACCTACAAATGGGTTTAAGAACTCACATGTACTTTGAACTCAGAAAATAAGAGGAGAAATGGGTATATAAAAAATGTTTTTTAAGCCTTACCAGTCACAGCATTGGTCGTCGCAGGCAAACTCTCACGCTCTTCCTTGATTGACGTCACTCCCATTCCATACTCCGTCCCAGGCCTTAGGCCTAAGAAAGAGCCCAGCAAATTCAGTCCTCTCAAATCATTAGACAAAACGAAACCATTAATCTCTCACATTAGTTGTTTTTGGAGCCTCCGTGGTAGGCAATTGTTTTCGTTCTTGCCACAGCGCGGTTTCGATTTCATCTGCACGGCATATCAATCTAATGCCTTTCAGTGGCTGCATCAAAGAGCTTCTCCACAGGCCAGAAACAATATTTACCATCATACAAGAGATTCTCAGATCCACAGCCCCCATTCACAAGAGCCCTTAGCCCAAATCCCACACTTTACCCCTCTAAATGCCTGTATTGGCTCCTGCAGAGGTCACTGTAGAGGAGTCCTCCAGCATGAAATTACGCCTAATGCAGAGGAAGCTCATTATCAATAAAATCACAGGCGTGACGGCAATTACAGATAATAACTGTGTGAAAGAGACAACTAGTGAGATGTGTGAGAGAGAGAGAGACTCTACGTTATTAGTCGAACAGATCGTTCGCCTTATTTACAGGGAACAGGCCTCCCAAGGACAAAGGAGCAAACCAGACAAAGAATCTATTATCCATTTTGAATATATTTTTCTCCCAGCCATGATAATCCCTGCTTGCAGTAACACATGGTTGTAGAGAATAAGAATTAGCACAGGAGATTGCCTCAAAGCACAAGTGTATAATAGAAGTGCTGCTGCGATGAAGAAAGCCTCCGCTTTCCCTTTTTGACTGGGATTTTCACATTGAAGCACCAGTGTTACTTCATTTAAGGCATGAATAAGGCATTACCAACAAAAGGGATAGCATCTCATTCGCTTTTAGTCATGTAAACACTTCACGTTACTAAAACAAAGGCACTCATTTAGAAATAAAGTGCTTATAAATATGATAAAAAGCCATTTTGAATTAGCCTATGTATATTCAGACCTACAGTGTTTTTCCAATTGTTTTACATTTTTTTGAGGCTGGTTTCAGAAACGACTTTACACTTCAACACCTGAGAACCACATTTCTCATTTCAACAGGATACAAAAGGCTTGGATGTGCAGATAGGTAATTTCTACTGAAACTACTGCAGCTGAGCCTAATTTTGTTCCAGTTTTCACACGTAGTTCTGTTTGTAATTGATGGAGTTTGTAATCTCTGGAGAGGAATTATTGTGGAATTCAAATTGGCCTCTCACCAGTGATTTTAGCCTGAGTGGTATCTTTCGGGCCACTGGGGAAGACCAGCTCTCCATGCGCCCCTCCAGAAATTGGGCCGTATTTGATGCGGTAATTGAAGACATTGGCCTCGCTGTTTTCCCACTCCAGAGTTATGCTCTCATCTGTCTGTTCAACTGCCCTGAGGTTCTTTGGGGCATCAAGGTCTGAAACAAGCCAACATGTGGATGAAAGAAAATACTTCCTGTACAGTTATCCTCCAGGGCAAGACAAAGAAAATTGCTTCAAAATGCAGGTCTAAGTACAACACAATTATCAGTAGACTAGCTGAAACAGACTGAATTTTCACTTGAAGTTATGAAATGATTTCTAGAGAGTTTGTACCTGTTGTGAAGCGCTCATCGACCGGAAAGCTGGTCATCTCTCCCCTGCGGGCCATGAGAGAGACCTCATACTCTGTGTCAGGGTACAGCTCAGCCAGATGGTACTGAGTATCTATGGAGGAAAGCTCTATTGTTTTTTTGTCTAAATTTGTGATGGGGCGATAGGACAGAGAGATCCCGTCCACCTGAGCGACAGGCTGAAGCCAGGTGATAAGGGCTGTAGTGTCTGTCACATCACGCACATCCACTTGGCTGGGAGCATCAATCACTGTGGATGAAAAAAGAGGTTTGAGACAGCTCGGGGGGAAAAAGCAACAAAATGGGAACATTTATGAAAGCAAATGAGTTAAAAACAGCTGCTATACAGTTTTTGTCATTAAGAATCTCAAAATAAGACGATTAAATAGTAGCTTAACATTAAAACATTTATACTATGTATTTTTCACAGTGTTTAATAAAAAAAAATGATTAAACTAGTAAATAGTGCATAAAATAAAACTATTACAACTAATTTTATAACTAAAATACTTCTAATTTAATCAATGAATAACATATTCAAATATATATATATATATATGTTATATATATATATATAACATACTGCTATTACAAATGCATTTTTATCTATATCACTACATTTGACAATAAAACCAAATAATTGTATCTGCACACCTGCTTCTCCAAGACTAAAATGAGTACAAGTAAAATAGCTAGGCCCTTATGTTCATGGTTAAATCAGTTTGTTAAATTAGGAACTGTACTGAGAGCTCAAACTCATGTAAGCGTAAGATAATATAGAGGAACTGCATGCGGCTTAGAGCAGATTTGTGCATGTGAGATGCTCCAATGCGCTAGTTATCTCACGGGAGGACAGCCTCTCATGTTGCTGAGTGGTGCCTCCCACACACAGTGAGTGAGGGAGAGAACTACTTTGAGCAATTAGTCCCCCTTTAATGCAAATCCTATGTGGCACAAGTTGAAGAAATGGAGTAGATGGAGCATTAAAGGCATGCTGGGAGATTTTTTTAGACATTTGTAAGACAGCAAAAACAGCCTGTCATGAAGGAAAACTCGAATTACTTGCACTGACAGCATAAGAGGCCAATGTTATAACAGCACATCTCTTTCCGAATATAATCTTTAGTACGTTGAAAGGTGAAATGATTTTTGGGAAATAATTATTACTATAACTGTTTTCTATTTTAATGTTTTTAAAAATGTCTGAATTTTTAAAGCTGAATATTTAGCATCAATTTTCCCAATATGATCAATTGACGTGTCAGAAATCATTCTAATATACAGTTTTTCTTTAATATACTTATGAATAGAAAGTTCAAAAGAACAACATCTTGTTGAAAAATAAATCTTTTGTTAAAGTGTAAAAAAATTTCACTGTCACTTTTGATCAATTTAATGTATTTTCACTGAATAATACTTTCTTGTCTTACTTTCTTTAAAGGAAAAAAGTGACTCCAAACTTTGGATTAGTAGAAAGGCATATGGCTTTATCAAGTGAGTATAATAATTCAAAATAATAACTTGAAATGTTGAGCACTGCATATAACTGCCAATTAACAAACTCCTGACTGCTCTTTCTAATTTCAGGTAAGACATCCTGTCTCTTTTAAAGACAAATAGCAGACTGGTTATGGCCGCCAGTTAATTGCTGTTGACAGCTGCTTACTTGTGACAACATTCTTGCTGGATGGGGGTCCACGGCTGTTGTTCTTTACGACCTCAAGCTTGACTTCATACTCTTGTCCAGGTCCAAGACCAGACTGCTCAAAGGTGGTCTCAGGAGGGGTGAGAGAGTTCAAAATCTCTCCATCCTCTTCTTTCTGCCATTCAAAAACAGAATTTTATTTTTGTTGGTGAACTGAATAGGTGAATATATTAAATCTAATCGCTGGTCAAAGGTTTTGCTGGTTAATAAAAGAGCACCACAAAGCATCAAAGCACCAACCTCAAGGAAAACTAAGTCAAGCTCCCATGAACTACGGGGTAATGAGAGGGTGTCCTGAGAGTAAACACTTTGGTCTATTAGCTGATTCTACTTGGATGAGTGTTTTAATTCACAGTGAGAATTATTTTGGCATTGACATCCCTAAACTTGATGCGTGAAAAAGACTGCCAAGCTGTGTTTTGAAAGAGGGATGTAGGGGAGGTTTGCATGTTCTAATGGTGGTGTTTTTGGAGTTCGCATAAGCCCTTGAGAAAGAAAATAAAGCATTACAGAGACAATAAGAGTTCTGTGGCACATGGTCACGCATGCTGTTGCCAGGAGCTTCTTAGAGGGCTTTGTCTTGCAAAACCGCAGACTTCTCGACAGTAGCTTTTTGCTTAGTGGCACCACTCAGCTATTTTCCACTGGGCGCCTTTTGAGCTTCTCATTTTAAACTATTACTTGAAACAGAACGGTTCTTTTATATTACATCTTTTAGGAGAAAATATGAGGGCAACGGTACTCTTCTGGACCACAGCCACCCTTGAGACTTAACAGAGCATGCCAGGACACTCACTGTGTTTCTGAAGATGAGGTTCCAGCCATCAAACGGGATGTTTAAGGGGTCCCACTCAACCTCCACTGAGGTCTCTCTAACCGATTTGAATTTCAGACCTTCGGGTTCAGGAAGATCTAATTGTGGGGTATAAATCAGTTTCACAGAATGCACTCAGGACAAAATAACAAATAATTTTCCTTAGCATGATGATGGGTGACTTACGTGTGGCTATTCTGGCACTGACAGGGACACTCATCTTGCTGTTCAGGACAGCAAAGACACTGATTAGATACTCTATGCCAGGCTCAAGCTCTCTAATAGTTGCTGTCTTCTTTTCACCAGTAACTCTCATTTCCATCTCCAAACCGCCAAGAGCCGTAGGTGTATAGGTGATTAGATACTCTGTCACAAGCATCTCATTGACCCAGGCAACGTCCACTGTTTCTGGATCAACCTCAGTCACAGTCAGGTCTCTGGGTGGGGAGACTGTGGATTGAAAAATGTTCAATTATTGACATCATTTTAGAAGAACCTCTGGATTAAAAAGGAAAAGAGAAATGTTAAGACAAATTCTGAATTGCTGAATATGCAGAAAAAACTAAATAAACGATTCATAGATTGATACTCTATGATTCTAATAACATGATTTTAGGGTGGGGCTATTGTTTAGTCTGATCAAAGGCAGATGGTGAGGAGTGGTTTGGCAAACCTGTTTGAAAATTTTTATGACGTGTAATTTTAGGGATATTACAATTATTCATTTTGGCTGACAGGAAATCGTCATCTTCATACAAATAACTGCAAATATTGGTTTAATTATGTTTTGTTTATGTCACTTACTGTGCAAATACACATACGCCATGAGTCATTTATTCAAAATTAATTAATTAAAAAAAAAAAATTAATTCTATTCACATTGACATATATAAAACTTATATTTCTTTTTCCATTCACATCATTGTGAATATGTAATATAATGCCAGGACAGGTCAAAATTTGGCAAAAATACAATTATTTGAGGAAAAACCTAAATATTGAAAAATAAGCCTTTAAAGTTGTCCAAAGGAAGTCCTTAGCAATGCATATTACTAATCACAAGTTACGTTTTTGAACATTTACAATGGGAAATTTACATAATGTCTTCATTGAACATGGTCTTTATTTACTATGCTAATGATTTTTGTCATAAAAGAAAAATATGTATGTTGACCCATACAATGTATTGTTGACTTCTGTGCTACTTATGACTGGTTTTGTAGTCCAGGGTATCATAACGAATCATATTGTATCCCATTGTATCGTATCGTTTCATATCGCATCATATCAAAAGACATCACATCAAATCATTTTTTATAAAATATAAACATTTTATTTAGCTGCACATTACTCGATTAGCTCATATTAGGGTTCTATGAAAACCATAACAGATGTGTGTAATATAGCCAAAGGAGTGTAAGTATAACCTACACACATGAGTTGTTACATATTCCAGTGTAAAATATAGTGACTTACTTTCAGAGCAGTCGTCGCCAGTGAAGCCTAAATCACATATGCACATTCCATTCAGACATTGGCCTTGGTCATTGCAGTTTTCTGGGCAGGTCAGAACAGAGCAGTCCTCACCAGTGTAGCCCTCAGAGCAGATGCACTTTCCATCTTCACAGTAGCCACGGTCCAGGCAGTTGTTGGGACACATCTTTGTACCACAGTCCTCCCCGGTGAACCCGCTGTTACACACACATTGGCCATTTACACAAATTCCTCGGTCATGGCAGTCATTGGGGCAAGTCAATTCGCTACAGTCATGGCCTGTAAAGCCAGTATGACAAACACACTTGCCGTCCACACAGTGTCCACGCTCATGACAGTCATTGGGACAGGTTTTGATGCTGCAATCTTCTCCAGCAAAACCATCAAGGCAAACGCACTTGCCGTCCACGCACTTTCCACGCTCATGACAGTCATTGGGACAGGTTTTGATGCTGCAATCGTCTCCAGCAAAGCCATGGTGGCAAACACACTTACCGTCCACGCACTTTCCATGCTCATGACAGTCATTGGGACAGGTTTTGATGCTGCAATCGTCTCCAGCAAAGCCATGGTGGCAAATGCACTTGCCATCCACACACTGTCCACGTCCATGGCAGTGACTGGGACAGGTTTTAATGCTGCAGTCTTCTCCAGCAAAGCCATGGTGGCAAATGCACTTACCGTCCACACACTGCCCATGTCCATGGCAGTGATGGGGACACATCTTGATGCCACAGTGTTCTCCAGTAAAGCCATCATGGCAAACGCATTTGCCGTCAACACACTCTCCGTGTCCATGGCAGTCATGGGGACATGTCTTGATGCTGCAGTCTTCTCCAGCGAAGCCTACTTTGCAAATGCACTTCCCGTTGACGCATCTGCCCCGATCGTGACAGTTATTGGGGCAGGAAAGCTCGGAGCAGTCGTCACCTTCATATCCATCATCGCAAACACACTCACCATTGACGCACTGTCCCCTGTCATTGCAGTTGTCAGGGCAGGAAAGAATGCCACAGTCCTCGCCCTCGAACCCAGGATCGCATATGCACTTCCCGTTGAAGCAGTGCCCTCTCTGATTGCAGTCATTGAGGCAGGTTAGCTTGGAGCAGTCATCTCCGCTGTAGCCAATGTTGCAGACGCACTGTCCATTGATGCACCTGCCATGGTGATTGCAGTTTTTGGGGCAGGTAAGCTCCCCGCAGTCCTCTCCAGTAAAGCCTTCTTCACAATAGCAGGTTCCATTGTCACAGCGGCCACGGTCATAGCAGTCGTTGGGACAGATGAGCTCGGAGCAGTCAAAGCCCGTCCAAGGCTCGTCACACACACATTCATCATCCACACAGCGCCCCCTGCCCAGGCAGTTGTTCAGGCAGTTGGTCATACTGCAGTCCTCACCGATAAAGCCCTCCACACAGATGCAAGCCCCGTCAATGCACTCTCCATTATCACCGCAATCCACAGGGCACAGTTCGATGCTGCAGTCCTCACCGCCGAAGCCCTCGAAGCAGACGCAATTGCCATCTTCACAGCGGCCTTGATCTTGGCAAAAGTTGGGGCATTCTGGCTCAGAGCAGTTGACTCCCTTCCAACCTGGCTCACACACACAGCTGCAGGTTTCTGTGCTGTAGTTTCCGCGGCCACTGCAGTAGGGTTTGGTTGTGACTTCACCTGCAAAAGAGGTTTTTAGTCATTTTTGGCATGTGCTGAGAAACAATTTCATGTTGGTTTAGACAGGAATGGGAACTGTTGAGAATTTAACGATTCCTTAGTGGTTTCATTAACATTTCTTTTAGCACTTTTCAAGAATAAATACTAAAAAGCAGGCAGTTTTCTTGCCAATTTCAACAATAATAAAAAAGGTCTGTGTAAATAAATGCAATCCAATAACTGCCATTTGACTTTAACATCAATAGCAGTACTGCACAAACAAAAATAAGGCAATTAATAAACATTTGTACAACATTACAGACAAAACACTTGTTTTTAACTACAGTACATGTTGTCATATAAGTGTCACAGTCAGCTGAAAGCTGTATGTGTTTGATTCACTAAAAAGAACCATTGAAAGAATTACAGTCATTACAGTCGATTCAAGCACATGATATACAATGATACACTTCTTTTTTTTTAATGATACTAATTTTAAATAACAAAACCAATTTAAACAGGTTTGTTTTATGAGAGTGGTTATGTATATGTCTCCATATATATGCACACAAGGGGGAAAATTTAAATGTAGCTTTTCTGCCAGAATTTGGATGGAAGAAAATGGTTTTGTGTCCTTTGGATATGCATTCTGATTGGTCTGTTTATGCTATCAGCCTCCTCTAATACGTATGTTGAGTTCATAAAAATAAATATTTATATCTATGTGTTATTAAAAAAACAAAAGTTAATGAGATAGTTCATCCCAAAATTTAAAATCTGTGACCATTTACTTTCTTTGTTCCAAAACTGTTAGACTTTATTTTTTCTGTAGAACAAAGGATGACATTTTAAAAAATTTCTCAGTGTTTATTTTATTATTTTTTTCATTTATTCTAAAATGCAAGTCAAAAGCCCAGATGTAATATTTGTAGAGCCAAATATCATATTCTGGGTATTACAGAAGAGAGAAATGAACGCTGGTGTGGAACAACATGAAGATGAGTAAAGAATTTCCATTTTTGGGTGAGAGTTTTTCATTTAAGATGAACAATCATTTGAAACTTCTTTTGAATATATTTGTAATAAAGCTCAGCCTCCTAACAGACTAACAAAGCATCTACAGTATGCAATATTTTTTCTTACCTGCAACTTGAGCGCTACAGCAGCCTGTTCCACTGGTGCACTGCTCTCTTAGACTGGATACCTCCGCCTCCAGCATTTCCAGCCTGTTCAGAAGATCCTTCAGGTCAGGCATGTGGTTATCACAACCGCAAGCTTGCTTGGGAATGTTAATCCTATGCGTAAAAACAATCTGATTCTCTCCATCCGTGGTGTGCTCTATATGTTGGTCAGACTGCAGATTGGCCGGTTTTGGCTTCACTGGTGTTGTTCCAGGTGAATCCAAGTCCACAGAGCACAGGGAGCCAGTGGGAACATTGATGTTGTACACATGGTTAAAAACCACAGGCTGATCAGGACTTGGGAGGGTCAAGTTCTCAGTGGTCGGTGACAGTGATTCTCTTCTGTGTCTAATTACTCTTTTCACCAGGCCAGCACTAGAAAGATGAACTAACATGGCTACTGCCACACAGGCCAGCAGCAGGCCTCGCATCCCCATGATGATTTGCTCCTTGACTCTTCTTAATTGTGTGACTGTTCAAACTGTTTTAAGATAACGGAGATGTGGGTTTGATCCTGCAAAATGGAATTAGAACAGTCACTCAGATTGCTTTCTTACACATTTATTTCTAATGCATTTCCAGTGTGAAGCCAGTGTCAAAATTCACCCGCAAGATTGAAAGTGAAACATTCATATTACATAGATAATGAAAAATTTTAATGAAAAATCAATACAAAAATAAAAAATACAGATAGTTTATGTAATTTCTTAAGCATAATTAAAAGACAAAATGAATGTTAAATTTAAAGGGGTCATAAGATGCAATTTAAAATTTTCCTTTATTTTTGGAGTGTTACAAGCTGTTAAGATCCCTAAAGTTACAAAGACTAAAGATTCAAAACCAAAGAGATATTCTTTATAAAAGTTATGACTTGTCCACGCCCCCCTAAAATGGCTCGTTTAAACACACCCCCACTTTTCTACATCATAAAGTGAGTTTATTTTCAAACAACACCCAAATATTTACGCAAAGAAAGAAGGCAGAGCTATTATCCTTGCTGTAGTATTGCTGTGGGCGCCATGTTCAGGAAATTACTTTGTTTGAACATCTAAAAAAGGAAATAACTAGAAATCAGTGGTCAAGTTGTATTCACAACACTGTTGCAGAACAATTCAACCCAAAAAATAGAGCGTGTTCAGCGCATTAAGTACGGACTCCTAAAACCTGACAGATCAGTCTATGTCGGCTGTGCACAGAGATTTTAAAGTGGGTAAGGTCTAACTGCAAGCACAGTCTGGCGCTTCTTACTCACAACCTTTAAGTTAGTTATGTTTTCTTATTAAAAGAACCTGCTACTTACTATTCAAATGCAAGTTTTAAGCAGTTAATGGTAGCGCTTGTTGTTTGTCATTTCTCCAATCCCAAATGCAGACAGTAACATGACATCTAAAAAAAAGACTAAGTTTAATGTACTAAGTCAATAAAAATGAGTAATTAAGTCCCCACTGGATGCAACAAACGCCTCGTTTGTAATGGCTTTTATTGGTTTGGTGTCATAGCATCACCAACATCATATGACTTAGTTTAAAATATCAATTTTAAACTAATATTAAAAATAAAATATGAAAAATATTTAAGGTAAGTAGTAGCATATTTGTATCATAGACTTTGCATAGCAAATAATGACAGACATAGGAAAAAGGAAAATTAAATGTTTTAATCCTTGACACAAACGTGTTTCCTTTCCAACCAGAATGAATTATATTCAACTAAAGCAAACCATCACCCTAGGGAGTGTTCATATTCAGAATAAAATTTAAAAACACACACACACACACACAATTACGCATAGATGCCAGTCAGCAGCAGTGCAGGATAGACAGACACTAAGTACAACTCAGGTTATGGTTGCCTTGGCTTCCAAAAAGATCAGCTCTGGCCAATAAAAGCAAGGCAAACCTCAGCTCAGAAGTGAAGGCTCCAGCAGCGTTTCCTATGACAGGCTGCCATGACACACAGCAGGCAACACCTGAATCTGAGGAGCGTACTCTCCTCTCTGACGCTCTGCCCACAGCCCATGCTGACAGATTAATACTCGTGCAGAGGAGACCATCTGCAGCGCTTCCGCTAGCGTGGGTGTTCAGAGTTCACACTTCTCATAAAAGTTCGCATTCTTTGACCATTCTCCAGACAGCAGCAGAGTTATGCATTAAACCACAACACTTTACTCATTAAAAGAGAAGTTAGAAATATAGTTTCTGCAGGGCTCGGGAGGCTTTTCACCTCACTAAGTGCAATGGTCTGTTACAAATTTAATTAAAATAAAATGCCTGTAATGCCTAATAATGCACTGCATTATGGGGTGTAACAGGGAGATTGCTCTGATGCGCGTGTCATATGGTAAAATACTTGGCAACTACATGATTGTAGATTTAGTTTTCCGTATAGCTGTTTTCCTGAATGCTATGAAAACCAAATGTGACCCATTTAGGATGGAAATATTCACCTTCTCAAAGTGCTGACAAACTGACTTTTCAACACCATAAAACACCCTATGTTTGTCAAATTAAGTGCACTTATGTTTTTCAGCTGGCACCTATTCGAACACATTTAACCCCTTAAAATGTATCATTTTAATTTGATTAAAAAAAATCTTTATATTTTACAGTCCTGAATTTGACATGAGAGATTGCGCAATTTACAATAAAATAAAATAAAATAATTTTTTTTTGGTGAACTAGCCCTTTAAGGAAAACCTTCCACAGTCCTTCAGTAACAAAGAGCAATACAAAGTGGTTACACAGATCATCATTTTGTCATGGCTGCAGGGGGAAGACCCAAAGCCACAGCTTGCAAGGTCAACAGCAGGTAATATCTTTTTAGGATCTGTTTAGTAAGTGGAGAGCTCGCTTTGACATGTGATTAGCGGGACTGACAGATGAGCTCCAGCGAGAGGAATCCCACGCTGCTGCCGCCCATCCATGATTAGACAGACAGGGATGAGCGCCTCTGTGATGGAGCGCTTAAGGGGGGCTCGATGATGGGAGACTCTCGATCTGGACCCTCGGGGGCGAAGGGGACCTACTCGGCTTCTTGTTCCTCACATCTAAACCCTGGGATTAAATCAGCAAAATAGGCAGAAAATTGCTTTGAGTCGCTTTGCGGTTTTAGTTCTGGATGGGTAGCTGGCTTTTTCACTTTGAAACCTGGCTTGTCGCCACAAGAATCGAAGAAAGAAAATGACTTTGAAGGACCAAGCTGGTCTTTGTGTGAGCACTGGCCCTTAACCTCTGGCGAAGATGGACTGTAAATGAATGAAAAATGAAATATGAAACATAATGAGGACAGCTTGGGTTCATGGCAGTGATGATGGATATGCTTGGCTATGAAAGAATTAGCAGTTATTAACATTAGATTGGAAAGTTTTTTTTTTGCATTTTGAACAGCGAGAAATAGACAAAGCCAGTCTCTTTTATTAGAGCTCCATCAATACAGTGCTGAGCTCATGCTAATGCTGCTGCTTACTGGCACTTTCAGATAAACCAGACACAATGTGACTGCTGCTTTCTCATGCCAGGTCTAGTTTTTATACATTGTTACTTTCTCAGACTCTGGAAGGGCCAGTTGGCTTCCGTGTTTCTAATGTGAGAGGAATATCAATGGGGGGTGAACCTGCTGGCACACATATTTAGTGCCAGTGATCTAAATTGGTCCTGCGTTGTGCTAAGTGCTGAATGCTGACTAGAGCGTTTGAAAGGCAGAATGCCTCACACAGAGACCAGATGAATACTTTTGTAAGTCATAAATTATAGTGACAGTTGAAACGTTTCTTCCACCACTCCAAAGTGCCACAAACAAATTAGCTTACTTGCTATTTGTTAAATTAGAACTTTGCAGCTCCTCACATAATTGAGCAATTAGCAAGTTAGCGGTTTGGGACCGTGGCATAATTAGCTGTGATTTGATGTATACCGCAAAGGCATAAAACATAAATGGAATATGCCAAAAACCAGATCACAAACTCCAAAACATATTGTTAATATTGTAAAGTACATGGGAATTGGTAACACATTTTACTGAGATGACAACTGTTGATGTGGCAGAGTCTGTTAATGTGTTATAAAAAAAAATAAATTTAGTCTTTTCTTCCTGACTTTAGAGGACTGATGAGGTGGTAAATTATCTGTTAAACAGCTGGTTATTGAACTGTAAAAAATCCTGTGGTTGCTTTAACAGATGATGGCTCTGTTTCATATTCAATGGTTAGAGATAACATTCATCTACAGTCTGTTGAACAGAGGGGAAGCACAACTCTTCCACAATTTATTCCTATGAATTCATCAAGCAGACTCAGTTTTGTAGGTCACCCATGACAGAAATCACTTGCCTTCACTGGAACGCAGCCTTAATATGGGTCACCCTTAGTAGTGAATGAATTGGTATTGTCTAAACTCTATTCACCTTAATAGACGTCATAAAACGCCCTGACAGTTTGTTTAATACTGGGAAGGAGTCAATGATGAAAAAAATATTTCTCCCAGAGGTATAACACATCACTGTAACATTCGTTCAATGGTGCTTAATTAAAAATCAATATGATGAAATAGAGTAAATACTTCTTAATCCAGTCCGCAAAGCCTGCTAAGATGTATCTGATCTGTGGTGAAGAGTCAAAAAATGCTGATAAATCCTTATTAAAAACATATGAGAATGCTGTCATTGAGAAGTGGATATATATCGATGGCATGGTTTTCCAAGGTCATAATCAGACAGAGGTCTGCTGAAACCAGCACCATGAAGAAGCTCATAATCATCCTACACGGAGATGGATTTCCAGACCAGCTCATAACGCCGCTCAATGGTGTGTGCTCTCAGATCGATGGCAAGGCATATAGCCACTGTTATTGTTTCATAAACGGATTTGTAAGTCATCGCCTTCCTGCACAATGCTCATTTAGGAGGAGTGGCTCAGTTGACCATTAGACCTTCAATTTTATTCCGTTCTTTCTTTCTACAGTTCTGCAGTTCCTCTCTCTTACTGATATTTTTTCATCTTTTAAGCTGTGATGTGAATGCGGAATGTGCATTGTGACTGTCCACTGGCCCCAAATGAGCTGATGATAGTCTATGCCTCGCTACTCTATTTTCCTTGGCTTGTCTGTGCTTCAAAAGTCAGTCAGTCATGGCTTGCAGTGGGTTCACCGAGCAGATTCAAACAAATGAATATGTCTGGCAATCATAAACACGCAGACGTGCTGTCTCACCACTGTATGTGCAATGTGAGCTTAAAAGGTCTCTCAAATGCCACATAAAGTGATCTCTCACCCGACGCATTCTCTTGGCATTTCTCCCATCAGTGGATTGACAGCAAGGTGTGAAACCAGAACCTAAGAACACACGCCAACGTGTATTATATTTCCAGCTATGCCAATCTCATAATAATGAGATTAAGTAATTATTAATCTTGCATCTGATTTCACTGCCAGAGTTTAAGGGTGTTTCTTTGTTAATTCAATTTTAAACCGAAACCGGCATGCTGAATTTTTTTGTTTTTATTACTGATCATTCCATTCCCGTGGGCTATTTTTATCTATATATAGTAGAGGCATAAGATTACATGCAGAATGATAAGTGAAAGGCTATGTAGGTTGTTTTCACAATGAAAAAGCTGGGTTTCATGACAGTCGAGCCCCATTAACAGAGCTCTAATGATGCTGGGAGATCTGATTGCTCTGATAGGGGTGTGTGTGTGTGTAAGTCAGCGATAAGCTGGGCTGGTGTATGGGCAGAGATAGAGGGGTTTGCAGTGCTCTGAATGGACCTGTGGTTCGCTGACATCGCTGCACTTTCACCAAAGAAGCATTCAAAGCGGACACGATAATGCTAGGATGACATTGCCAAAGGTGAACTCCATCATGCTGATTAAGGAGAAATGGAAAGTTTCAGACATGTCAGTCAACATCTGAGACCAGAGACACTAGAGAAGTCTACTGGGAATGAAGTTGAATAATTCCTGACTTTAGCTTCCATGTGTGCTTTCTCTTAAAGTCCAGATGGAAGGAATGAAGCAGGAACATTTGTTACTTGCCGTCTCGTTTTACATTTTCAGCACCGGTGACCTCGTGTTTATTAGCTTAACCCCTGTTACAGCCAAAAAAGCAGCCTCATATGTTCAGACCTTAAAAGCACAAACTCCTGCTATTTCTGACTCCTGTTTGTCGCAACAAAGTTCAAACACTATTCCTGCACCATGCAGACAGTGCCTCACATATTTGTCTTAGATAGATAAATTTGTTTTTGTTTTCTAAAGGATATATTGCGGTCTGGGAGGAACTGCAAAGAATAAAAGACCACATTTTAATCCAGAAGTCAATTTGCTACAGAGCAAAAAGACTTATTTGAACATGGAGGCCATTTTTTTCATAGGCACAAAGCAATCCCTTTCCAAAATGGAAAGCTATTGATCATTCTTACCTGTTCCAGAAAGAAAGCCAGTTTGTTTGTTTGTGTGTTACAGGAAATAGCTTTTTCTCCAACACTGAGAAATTTATTTTTTCTCTTGCTGACATAAAAAGATAAGCTATGATCAAGTGTGATTTAGCATGGCAGTTCTCTAAAAAAAGACCTATAAATTACATGCTGCCAGATCCAATTACTTACACTACATACCTATAGTAATTAGCTTCATCACAGTATGATCTTCTGGGACTGAGCAACAAGCTCTTTCAACTTATTGACCCTATTGAACGTTCTAGAAAGAAAAAGAAGTATTTTCCCACACTGAAACGCAAGAATATTGACTGGGAGATTAAGAGATCTATTTTCACTGCTCATATTAGAAGCAGACCTGTCATCGATTCTCTTATACAACATCCCAAACTATTCTTCTAACTAAAACCTTTCTTATTCCGGGTTTGTAGTGACACATGCATTCTAGCATGCTAGGTCACTGACAACTAACCAAAGTTCCTCACTTCTGAGGAAGACACGTGGGCTCATCTCTTGGCTGCCACTGATAGGGACACTGTCTGTGCTTTGAGCTCATGGTTTCCTAGCCATGTTACATTAGCATCAGAGAGCCATTAAAACCATCTGGGGCTGTGACACTTTAACACACTGAAGTCCACTGAGGAAATCTTTGTTCACTGATGCCGACAAATCATTCTGAATGGCTCTGTGGCTAATTTTAAATGTGGAAAAAAAGAATCCTTTTTTACAGAGCATTTTTCAAAGAGACTGACAGATACTGTCTTTTTAAAGGTTTAAACTTAACATAGCATCATATAAACACTCTAGTTGTCTGCCAAAAGTGACTTTGAATTATCTTATAATTTGGTTGCATTCCTTAGCAAAATATTGATATATGTGAATAATTGTGATTCGTTTATTCATGACTAATTAATCTGCATTTTATGTAGTTAATTCAATTAAAATATTTGAAATAAAACCTATAAGAGAAAAACAAATCGATACAGAGACTGAATGACAGACAGACAGACTGACAGACAGACAGACAACCACAGGAGAACACAGAGGGTCCAAAAGCCCCTCCAAGTGCATTGCCAGGCCAGGAGCAGAGCTGACAGCTGTTCAAACAAAGGCTAGTTTCCCACTCAGCTTTGTTCTGAGTGGCACTGTCAATGAATACACTGCACATAGCATCATAAAACATTTAAACACTCCGTCTAGGCAACAACCATGTGTGGTTGGCACTTCTAATGTCTTCAAGATAATGATGGCA
Organism: Enteromius thamalakanensis; assembly: GCA_032357475.1. Classification (NCBI taxonomy): domain Eukaryota; kingdom Metazoa; phylum Chordata; class Actinopteri; order Cypriniformes; family Cyprinidae; genus Enteromius; species Enteromius thamalakanensis. The sequence continues at coordinate 7,734,239 of JAUCMT010000105.1, read as the reverse complement.
TAGAGCACTGAGGAGATTTGAACAACCTAGGAGGCATTGACATCACACAACAAAACAGATCAAATATAAGGGCTATTGTGAAACAGGAATGTCTAATGAGTTCAGTCAAATTCAGTCGCATCACGTTTCGTTTTCGCGAAATAGAACTTCAAGGGAAGCAAACTTAACCATGAATCCTTTATCCAGTCACAGGCTTTACTCTTCAGTGCTAACGACCAAGTTTCCTTCATTCCCAAAAGAACCTCCCTCCCATTTAGGACCCTTGGATCCAGGGGGTCTCTGTCATTGACCCCCACCTCGTTCACTATACGCACTCATAAGGCGTCTCTCAGCCCTTGCGTTTCCCAGCCTAGACCCCTCCCCCTACTGCCACACACACGCACATCTTCTCATCACCTCAGTTTCTCCATTCTCCTAAACGGATACAACCCATCAGTAAGGACAGCGCACTGATCCGAGAACCGCTCAATCTCCCCCCCCAACCGCGGATGAGGCGAGAGAAAAGAGCTGGCAGCTGACAGCGGAGCTACACGAGGAGCAGAGGACTACAGTGAGAAGCGCTAACACGAACGAGCTGCTGCTCTCCCTGGCTGGAAAGAGGACAGAGATCCTGGAAAGGGATAACACCGTCTGCCAGGTAACGGACACCAGCTGACCCGCAGCTGCAGACAAGCCCACCACGTGTAGAGTTACGCCAAACTATCAGTGCTACTGTATTCCCCCCTCAAGTGGAGCTGGAATAACTGCTGAGCTTCAAACAAATGAGGACCACTTCCCCTATAAACCATAATGAGCAGCCTAAAGCAAGCCAATGCATCAGCCTTAGAAGTCCCTAGCTAACAATTACACTGCCAGAAAACATGTGCAAAACCTGTACCTTTAGGGATACAATAGATTTACCTTTAAAAGGTAAATCTTTGTACTACATTTACCCCTAAAAGCTGCATGGTAGTATAATAAGAATGCATAGCACTACATCTACAAATATGCACCATTAAGGGGTAGATAAAGTTGTCCTTTTAAGTGTACTGCTTCAGTGATAAGCTGCTGTACACAACATTTTTGCACAGTGTACAATATGACTCTTGACATATTAAACCAAGATTCAGATTAAGCATTTACACTCATAAAGAGCACAGAGTCATTTAACATGCAAATCTGTCACACTAACAGGTACATGGAAGTGACTTGAAGCATCACAGCTTACCTTAGTGAGACCAATCCTCCTCTACACGCTCAGAGACGTGCCTCTGTCTAGGGAACTGCAATGTGTTGCCAAACGGAAGGTTAAAAACATCAGGAACTCTTGAAGTGCTTTTTTAATTTTCTTTAGACAGATGACAGTCCTGTCATTTCCTCCTGTCTCTCTGCTTTCAGTGAGAGTGCTCCATCCAGCCAGTGTATGTCTGCTGATGCTGAGAGGGAATGAGTGAAAGAGAGAGAGAGAGAGGGAGAGAGAGAGGGAGGGAGAAGTCCCTTTCTTTTAAACAGTAGACACTTTGCGGTCAGACCCCACTCCCACCTACCACTCTCTTATATACACCCCCCTCCCCTTTCTCCCTCTGACTGGAAGCTGAGGAGCTGAAACGGGATGCCTCAAGGCTGAGTCGCAAACTCATACACGCACACACACTGAGAAGAAAAAGAGAGAGAGACCATTTACTATAAACTAGAGCAGCCAATGATTGGATGAAAGGGATATATCCCAAGCTGCATTAACATACATTTCAGATTAGAATTAACAGGGAGGATAAAGGAGGAAGGACCTTGTGTGTTTGATGACGAGCATGACACGGCGGATGATGGGATTATGTACGGTGATCAGCATAATCAACCTTTAATCCCCTAAATCCAACCTCGCCATGGAGAGAAACCCTAAAAGAGTCGTTTTAGTCAAGGTTGGTTCTCCCTTTTTTAAACCTTAAACGCCTCTCCTAAGTGGAACCATCTCTGTGCCACAACCTCCGGCTTTTCATGCTCCCCAGCGCTTCTGTAAATACTCTTCCCTTTCAGAGTGTCAGGTTATTCACCTTTCCATCTGCACTACCCACAAACACCTCCCCCCACGTGCACTGCAGGTAGAAGAACATCCAACCAAGCAGGCTGCAATTACCGGACTATATGGCACCCGGCGTTTCGTGCAAACAGCAGCTTTTCTTGAAATAAGCATGGAACAAAGAACCAGCAGATCAGATTTTTCACTCAGGGTGAGAAATATATTTCATTAGCAATGAGATGATGTCTCTCGTCGTGTCAAAAACTGACCTTTAGTCCTCTTGGGGGGCAACACGGAGGCACCCGTGGAGACGGGGCGCTCGAACCCCCAGAGAGGAATCAAGAATGTTTTTTTCTGGTGAGAGAAAATCAACCCCCATCAGTCTGTGCTCAATAAGTCATGAATCTGTGATGATATGCCCAGTCGACATGGGATTTTAATCTAGGTCTCATTTCAGAGACAGAATCACCACATTTCAAATCAGGCCCAGCCACCGATCAAATTCAAGTTTTTTTTTTTCTGTCGCAAGGCAAAAATGATATCAATTTCAGGTTTGTCTTGAATGGAAAAGTACAACGCGAGATGAACAGGCATAGGATATTTCCCAAGGTGAACTCCACAGAGGGATGCTCTTGGTAATGGTGTGCATGTTTGTGTTTTTCTGCAAATGTACAGTATATATGTGGTGGGTAGTGAAGGGAAAAGCTGCCAGAATGAGATGTCAACTCCCAATGCTTTATTATACACTTTATAGAATTGCATTAATATAACGCCCACCATAATGTCATATATCCAGTCGGTATGTCTATCTATTTATGTCAGCCGATATGCACAGAACATAACATAACTGAAGTTCATCTGAGTGTGTGTGTGTATGTGCACACATCATTTTTCTCAGGGTCTCTGTCTTTCTGAGAACACTATCACCGCTCTCCATCTGTTCGTACTCTCACCTTTCTCTCACACTCTTTCCTTCACCGAATCACAGTGCTTCGCAGGGAATAGCAGTGGGAGCGGGAATACTCCAGGTTCGTCAGACGTCCCTGTGCTGTTGACATCCACGGGAAAATGCATCCACCAACTGATTTCCCAGATGACAACAGTGTGCGCATCGTTCCCTCAACAGCCAATATCTTTTAGACGTAAGCAGACACAAGCTACAGGAACCCAGCTTGTGAGAAGATGTTTATACTCATTGTAGTGTTTAAAAAGAGCATTTGGATCCTCTGAGTCAGAGGAGAAAAACAGACAAATACCTGTGTCTGGTTGTTGGGGAATCTACTTTGAAGTAGCTACTCATAACTCAGACTACAGTTACCTCCATGCAGCAACAGCAGCAATACAACAAGTAACTAACAAACAAATATTGAAGCTATAAGGGGTTTATTTCTTAAAAGGAAAACATGGTGTTTCTTTGTACATTCACTTTTGTTAAGATTTTTTAGATACTTTAGTGAGAAAACAAATGAAAAAGATTCAAACACTTCAAAGCGGTAACATGCAGTTCTTAGTGTCACTTAGTGGAACTACAAAAACAACCTTTGTGTGTTTGCCACACCTCACTCTCCTCAAACAGCACTAACACAAGTCAACAGATAAAAGTAGATTTCAATAAAATGTCCTCATATTTGATGTTCAGCTCACTTGTCGAGAACAAACTTTGTCAGTTTGTTGTATTGAATAAAATTAAAAGCATTACATCTCATTCCTCTCATTCAATCTCATTCTCATTCAATCTCATTCTCATTCAATCTCATTCCTCGATCTTGTAAAAACGATGCTGATGTTTTACTTTGTTTTTATCCCGTTATGCATCTCATATTTTGGCAAGTCTTCAAACCAGCTAAACACTCTCTGGCTCAGCTACAGTAGCCATGCCCCAAACTCTCCCTATTGGCTGTGCTGAGACATGCAAAAACATAGGCTAGACAGGCAAGTCATTCAATATTGGATGTAATAACTGGACAAACATTTTACTGTCAACTTTATGAGACTTGCAAACAAGATATATATATTGCA
>JAUCMT010000105.1:7716840-7730192 GCA_032357475.1 Enteromius thamalakanensis | reverse complement strand
AACAAGATATATATATTGCACACAATATATATATATATATATATATATATATAAACCCCTGTAAAGATTGATTGGTATCAGGATGGAATGAAACTTTCAACCAGCAAAAAACGTTTCTGCAAAAGAAGTCAGTTAAAGGAGTGATTTCCAACATCCAAAAAAAGTGTTTAAATTAATAAGCATCAAACTTAAGCAAATTAATTGACATTTAAAATAAAATGGCAGCATATAATGAAATATTTCAGTATCCAAAATAAGGAACTCAAATAATTGAATTCTTGATTTTATCAGTTCACTTAAAATGCACTGACATAACGATTAATTAAATTTATTAAACAAGGAGAAATGTTTCGTTTTTTTCAGCTCACTTGGCAGTGAACCTGTATACACAATCAATATGCCATGAAAAACAATTACTTTTCCACTTGTTGGAAATAGAAACTTGCTACTTAAAACATTTTGGTTTAAAAACATTGAAATTACTGCCGAACATCAGAAAAATGTAGCTTAAAAAGAGTATTTTCAACTACTTCTTAAACACAAAGCAACAGGACTACACTTTGTATAATTCTAAACATGTAGTTTTTCTTACAAGTGTCTCTGTACATATTTTTCCACATTACTCTACATTTGCTGGCTATAACTGAATCTACCCAGAGGTACAGGCTCTACAAATTAAAGAAAAGGTAGCTGAGAGCACAGCTCGCATTCAGTTCATTTACCCACGTAATTGGTGGCAGTCCATTCACAGAAGAAGCGAGGGCTTGACGGCTAGCAGGGCACTTTCTATCAGCACAAGTGAGATCTAATTATGAGCGGAGAAGCCCTGCCCGAGGCTGGGTAAAGTGTCAGAGGAGAAGCAAGCAATGATGAGACAGGACTCACAACTCACAGTCACCCTCATGACCCGGAGAGACCTGTTTACCTCATTAAAAATGAATTCACAGGTAATATTGGCTCGCGTCCCATGCCCTCCCTCTCCTCCCAAGTCTTAGCTTTATCTATTATGCAGGAGGGAGTCCGTGCAGGACGGGTTAACTGAGGGAAGGTCATTTGGACAGCTTGTAGAAGTTACTCTTGGAGTGCTGCAACCCAGACTTAGCCACCAGGTCTGGGAAATTAAAACACTAATGGCCTGTGTGAGTGTAAAAAGCATAGATTAAGTGGAAGGAGAACCAGTGAAATAGCCATCAGTGAAATGGGCCTGCGGTCATAATTGGGCTTGATTCATAATTTATAAAGCAAAGATAGGGATTGGCATGAATAAAGAACGGCACAGGAAGAGGTGAAAGGCTATTTTCTACCCTCCACATTTATGCATTAATCCAGCATAGGCGATGCATTGAATTATGGTCATTAGTCTTTGGGAAATGAAAAACAGCCATTACGGCCCTCAAGGGTAGCTTTTTACAAAATACCAAGACCAAAACGAGAGAGGGGAGGAAAGAATTGTTGCAGACACATGTGATTTGGTAATATAGTGAGAGAAAGGAGTTGTTTTGGACCACACACAGGTCACCATCGCTGTGCACATACATAAAAAGCCTGTAAATTTCTCAGGACAAAGACAGGAGATTAGGCTTTCGGTGACCCCGGTGACCCGACAACCTCTGAGGGGGTTCAGACCTCAGGAGCCACGGAAATTGTATCAGACTTTGCTTCTGCTTTTGTTAGCCAATAGTAGATGAGCATCTCTCTGGCAGCGAGGTATGTGAAGATCCATAAAAATGAAAGATTAACATGCTCTCTGAAAAAAACCACTACAAACACTATGTAAGATTACACTGCATAATCTATTGTTTTTACCACACATACTGAAGGTTCTTTTATCCATTTTCATGATAAGATGGAAAAGAATGAGGCGCAGCCTCAAAGAACATTTACTGTCGTTCAGGGTAATTTACAGAGTAGAATCTGTATCTTTCGTTCTTCTTTGGTTCTGTATGTTTTTACAAAGACATGGAAATGGAAATGCCTTTAACACCAACAGCACCGACCAAATTATAGAAAAACAAATAAGCCGTATCCTTCAGAGCAGCTCACGACATTGTGCATCCAGTGAAAGCAGTGGGTTGGGGGTTGACAGAGATATCAGTGCTCAAAGAGGATTCTATAGAGTGAATAAGAGATGGACGAATACTCAGTTCCCATAGCTCCTGAGACACAGGCAGCACAAACACTTATACATCATTAACATTTATGCAAATGCAAGCAAAGTTTACAGGCTTGTTAATGAATATTCATGTTCTTTATAATGCAGGTTTAATGCTTATACATACATATTCACAAATATTTAACTATGTCTAAAAAGACACAGTATTTTTCAGAATATACTTCTTTTCCACATACAAGCAGACGCACAGAAAATCTACAGAATGTCAAAATGCCACTGAAAACATTATTTAGCTACAGTAACTATTTAATAAATGAAAAGTTCATATTAACATTATCGTAATTTTAATTATTTTACTACCAGAGCAGAAATAACTACATGTTTACAGCAGACAGGGGTCAAATTTGAGGTTTTGATAAGTGCATGAGCTCAAACTGTCAGAGCAACAGATTAATCAATTATGTCATACCATACATATTTTATGAGTATGCAATCATCAGGTCTGTAGTAATGTCAAATTTCAATATTTTTCGAAATAATCGTCACATTCTAAGAGTAAAGCTACAGTTAGTGCCCACTTACCTTCCTTTCAGAAAATCAGAACTACTGGGTGAGCATGATGTCATTAATTAATTTTCACGAGCTAGACTGATAAGGTTTATAATGTGTCTCTTCTACTTCCCTACTGAGCAACTCTTGCTTTAGTATTCGGTACTTCATTAATATGTGCCTCTTTAAACATCTCATGCAATACAAATTTTACAAGACGCCACTCGTTAAGACTTTAATGAGTCTGATTTAGACTTCTTCTCTGACAGGCTTTGGTGATTGATGTCCAACTCTCCCTGAATGTCTGATATTTCACTCCTCTCTTCATCTCCCCTTCTTTTCTTTCAAGACACCCCATCCCTCTCTCCATCCTCCTCCATCTGCCTTTCCGCAAACAGCTCTGATGACATTGTACAATGTCCCACAGATACCATGTAATCCCAAACCCACCATCACGTACAACTCTGAGGAAAAAGTGTGTACGTCCTCTGACTTTCACCACTTGTGACAAAAGACAACTCTTATCCAATGTCCCCTGCCTCTCCTTCCCTTCACCAAATAAATGGGGTAATACATCAGTTAAGGCATGTTGTGGCACTTTTATCACAAATGTGCAGTCTTCTCTTCACCCTATCGACTCAGGAAATATTGAGCTCAATATGAGCGTCTATCTGGGCCCGCAGAGTATAAAGCCATATCTCCGGCAGTGCTGGGAATGAAGCACCGCTGCCTGTGCTGAGTACAGAGACAGACCGCCAGTTTGGACAGATGATTTATTCATATGAAGCAGGTAGAGGCACAAAACTGTGTGTCAGGGTGTATTTCTGCAGAGATTAAGGTGTCCTAGAGGTTTATGTCTCTGGATCGACAAGCTAAGAGCGCAATAACGCATGTTGACTGCATGCCACAGACGGGACTAAGCTTTGGTACACCCAGCAAGGCTTTACAAAGTTGTCCTTTCACAAGCAATGGACTACAAATCCTGTAGTTGAGTATACACCTTCATCTTCAGTTGATAACTGTCTAAAAATAAATCTATAATTGACACTTTGTAAGCCGTGAGGGCTAAGGAATTATATTTTTCACATTTAAAATCAACATCAACATCAAGTGAAACTAAAAATACATTTACATAATTTAAATACATCTGGCAAATAATAAAATTATTAAAAAATATTTTTTTTTTTTTCAAAATAAATACATAAAAAATATAAAGAAATAAATTATATAAAAAATAAATGTCAAATAAATATTTTTGGTCTACAAATATATTATTACATATACTAGTAACTAAATTAAACATCAAATCAATGTAAAAATATGTACAATTATTGGCAGAGGGCGAACCGATGACTTGTCTAAATGCCTCTGATTGGCCATTGAATTTATAAGCTCAGACTAATTTTTGAGTGGTTATAATGCACTGTAAAAATATGTATAAAGAATGATTATGCAATGTGAGCATATCTAAATTTAATGTTGCAATCAACCCCTGACACATATTAAGTTTAACTGTGCAGCAGCATTTTTGACCCAGTCCTCCATGAATTACCAGCTCGCCCTGCCTTACACTAGCTCCGCTTATGGTTAAAATCTATGCTAACTCTTTATTCTGAAAGGGTATTAGTATACTTAAAATCTGCTAACATTTTAAGTAACTTTTTAAGAACATCAACACATTCCATATGTCACACGCCATAGTGAGGATAGCTAGGAACGCAATGTAGGGCATGACAAGAGATTTCCTGGATAGTCTCTTTGTGATCAGTCTGAACTGTGGATCGTCTTCTCTCTCACTGGCTCTTTGTCTCTTTTCTGCCAGGCATCTCTGCTTAAATGAATGAGAGGGCGGGGAAGCAACAAAGAGCAGGATAAGGGGTATTTTACTGGGCAGATGAGCTGAGTTGAGGTTATGGCAGCTATCTCTATGGAGAACTGCTGGGAATGCTCCTGATGGATGATGGATGTCTTTCTTATGCTGATCTTAGACCAGCTCCATTCTTCTAAAGGTATACAATACCCACTACGAGAGAGACGGAAGAGCAGATCCCAGATCAGTCTGAAAGTGTCTTCTGTCAACTCAGTACTACATACAGTGTCAGCCTCTGCAAAGTGTGTGTGTAGCCTGAACACACCTCATTTATATCTGTCTTTCTGCACCTGTCTCAGCCAAATGCCAGCTCTCGTTATGCTGATTAGGCTGTTTTATACTAGACTTAAATATATATAATTATATATGAGCTCATCTGCAAAATTAGCAAAAAAACATGTATTTTCATCGTGCATTGCAGTTATTCTCAATTAAGCTGCAGTCGAGTTGTTTTGTTAAGGTTAAAAAATACCTGGACAGCTAACACAATCTTCATCCTCATATCTTCTAAATACATAAAATGCATTAAAAGCTGCAAACACGATTATAAATTATTACAGATGAGATCCCTGTTGCAAAGAAGTTCTAAAAAACTAGATAATGCCTTAATAATGCCATCCTTTAAAATACTTGTTGACCAAACTTTAACGCAGCATCACATGGATGTGATTCCAGAATGCATTGTGAAAAGTTCAGTGGGAAAAAAAGAAGAATATAATAAATGAAGATGAATGAGAAATGTTCAATACATCATCCATCTTAAAAACTTGTCCTCTAGGGTATCAGGATGTTGAATACAAATATACATATAAATTATGAACGTAAATTAATAATATTATCTCATATCTCATTGCATTCTAAAATTTAATGCTTAAAATGTCATTTGTCAACAAAATTTGTATTGCTTACTAAATAAATCCATAAAATAAATTATAGTAATAAATGCAAGTCTATGTTATGTACTTTACTAAGTTCTGGATCAGAGCTATATGTTTAACTATGAAATATTGCAGAAAACTATTGATATCTACAAATGTGCTCTTGTCAGTAAGGTATATGCAGCTCTGTGTTATCTAGACTGACTGTAAAATGTCATATTCTCACTGTGATAGCTTGCCATTTATATATCTGCTTTTCCAATGTGTTCTTTGAAATATCATTCCCTGGCAAAGTCACTACTTCATCCTACCTCCAAATAATGTCCGTATTCAACAACATCCTGTCCTTCACTCTCTCTCTTTTTTCTCTGCCTCTTATCACTTCTTTCTGTCATCTGCATATCCACATCCCTTGTGTGAGTAATCCTGCAGGGTGCTAAATAGAGGACAAGTCACGCCTCAGCACGTCATCCGGTTCTGTCAACTCCTCGGAACAAACTCTCCGTCTCACACACACACACATTCGCTTTCACACATCCATGCACTTACATTAGTGTATATGCAGCACAGCACACTTCAAATGTTTTGCATATTCCCACAGAGACCTGCTTTAATATTTGACTATGTTTGAAATGTGTTCAACAACAAACTCTGACTGCATTCCTCATTATAAAATGTGAAACAATGCAAAGTAGCAAAGTTCAAACATTTAGTTATTCAATCAGTTGATAGGATCTGTGTTTATCATTTATATGGATCAACCTTAAGGAAATGAAAATAATGTCTTAAATTTCCCGTTTTAAACCATTATGACTTGTTTTCTCATGTGAAACACAAAAGAACATATTTTAGTTTTTCTTTGGTTACAATGAAAGTCGGTGGGGTCCAAAACAGCACCGCAATTTCCTTTTGTGTTCAACATAAGAAAGTCACGCAAGAATTTAGTCGATGCAGGAATTTTCTCTTCCTGGGTAAATATCCCTTTAAAAAACACAGCCTGTAGTATGAAGATGCTCAGAATATTATGCAAGTCAGAAATCAAACTAATTTATCTTAGATAGATACATTCTATCAAAGTACAAACTATAAAATCACATCAGAGTTAAATTGCTTTATTCACCTTTGAAACTTTAGCTTTAAAGCTGAAAGAAAATTAACTGCCACATCTTCATCTATTCAGAGAGAAATATGTGAAGACAGATGACCTTCCTATATATTGTCCTTCAAACTACGATTCAATTATTTGAGTCAGCCATTAGTCTTTCTGCATTTTTCTCATTATCTTATGAGTGAAGTTTTATTCTATGGAACTATGGAAAACTGCAATACAGTGTAAAATGCGTAATGTATTAGATTTCTTTGTTTACATCTCATATCTGGACATCTGTGTCTTTTCCACCATTTGTTCTGCTTCAGTGGTTTAATAACAAAACTAACTCTGTGTGAGCAGTCAGCTCTGTGTTCACAGGTCATTGGGCTGGTGGGGTGAGTATGATAGGAGAGCCTCACCCAACAGAGCTCTTCTTGACACTCACCGCAGCAAACATAAGGACACTTAAAGCTATACTAAAGGCAGAGGAAGTGCTGGTGAGCATTTGCTATTGAACAATATCCTAAAGCCATAATAAATCAGGGATCAAGTGTGAAGCTCATTACTTTGAGGCTTTGAACAAACAACTTTAGTTTTCCTTGTCGAGATCTGAGGGTAACAGATCACGCTGTGATTTTTAAAGGATTGCGGAATGAGATGGCTTTCATGAAAAGCCTGTGCCATTAGATCAATGCCAGAAGAGGTCTTGGGTAATGTGATTTTCAAAGTACATGACATTTTAAATGTACTCGAAGTTTGACTTAAAATATAAATGTACATGACATTTTTAAACCAAATGCCAAGGCTGATGCTTCTAAGAAATCGCCTTGCTTTTCCAGAGATCTAAGATTTACATATAATGCTTAAAAGAAATAGTTCAACCCAAAATGAAAAAGCTTAAAATGTCTTTAAAAATACATATATCAAGAAAGTGGTCTATATAATGTAACTTGTGTGCTAAGATTTCTAAAGCCATACAGTACATTTTGATTGTTATTCACTAGAATACAACATCTACAACCATTATGGCTCTCTTCGGCAGGTCCTTAAAAGAATGTTTGATTAATTAAAAAAAAATATTCAATAAACTGATCACACTGGTTGACTCAAGAAGACTCAGAAGACCTGGAATGTATCAGCGTTACTACTTTTGTAACAGCTAAATATTACAATTTTTACTTTTTGTGTTCCACAAAAGAAAGTCATACAGGTATCACCAACCTAAAGATGAGTAAATGATGATTCTATTTAGTTTTGGAGCAAGCTATCCCATTAAACATCTTTGTGTCAAAAACAGCCAAAACGCTTATGTGCAATTAAAAGCAAAAAGGTAGCGAGTACAACAAAATCATTCCGCCCAGGTGTTACAGTGCAACCGCAAATATTTTCAAACTTTCACATTTTGTAGACTGTCATCAAAATCATATTTGCTGCCACAAGGAAATACAAGGATACGCTTGGCTAAGTCCAGATGTCTCACATATATTGTTCCTTCAGCTGTCTACATCATTTCGTGGAAAAGTCTATATTTTATATCATTTTCATTGAACAGGTAAACATCTCAGGTCACCTTCAGGTGCCAATCACACCTATTGTTTGTGTTTAAGTTATCCCCAAGGATAAAGCAAGTGCAATTACAGCTTGAAAAAATTTCAGCGGCAACGCTCCACAAATCTCCATGGGCTCTCAGGGGACCCAGGTGTTCTAAAATAACATGGAGAAATCTGCCGTGCATACCTTAATAGCTGCGTTTGCATGGCTCTCTAGTTGTAACAAAAGTCCAGAACTGAAAACTGCAGCGAATAACTTCTTTCCCTTCACCATGTTAAATGACTAGTTCTCCGGTTTTTACAGGGGGGGCCAGCTGCTGGAATCCCGCTAGTGTTCCCTTACAATAAACTACCAGTTCAGATTTCTAAGAGGCCTCACAAACCTCCCGGAGTGGTGCTGTATAGGTTTATTCTCTATTTTCATACCCTGCATATGCCCTTTAAAAACCATAATGAAGCATGTTTTGAATTTAATACATTCAGTGCAGATTTGCCAGTACTTTCAAAGCACAACGATAATGGTCAACATTTAAACAGAGACAACAAAAACAAATGGCACCACAAGAACACAAAGTATCAGCACTTCATCTATCAAATGCTTTAATTCAAACATAAACAGATGGAAAATTGTGTTGTTTTAAGACCAGTGTTGTTTTATACCCCACTGATTTTTATAAATACTACACACACATATAAATATATATATATAGGCATATTTATTATTGTTTAAACAGGGTTTTATTTGAAACAATGCCTCTTTTTTTGCCACTTGTGCATTCATAACACGATTCATATCACTCATTCATAATGAATTCATTACAGTTTGGACATGGAGGTTAGGACACATTGCAAGTGTATCTCTATTTATTAACAGTCAATCAAAAAATGTACTAGATAATAAGTACAAATTGTTCCTTTTCTATTTTGCACCCAAGTAATTTAATAATGTACAGCGAATTGTGGGTTTATCTTTCATGACTGTCTTGAACAAACTGTTTTGTCATATTGTAATGAGTCTGGCATTCTTTTATGTTTCTATTTCTGGAACAGGTAACGTTTGTAATCTGTTGTTCAGAGATTCAGGCTGTAATTACAGCACTGACTTCTCTTCAATAATGGAGAGCCGAGGCAATTTCCTCCCGAAGGCTCCAACGCTTCCACAATGTGTTTAAATGCACCGACAGGAACTTTGACAAATTTAGACCAAGAACCAAATTCCTTTCACCAGGTATTAACGGATTAAAAAACAACGTATAGTCAAAGACGTTTTTGCTATAAGGAATTCTGTTATAACGCTATAGAGATGGGTTTTTAGAACATTGTTCACCTCTAAAGCACTTTCAGCCTCCCCTGCTGAACAAAGCAGATCAGTATCATTGAATCTCATTTTTCAAAGACTGCATCTCTCTATGAATCACTGGATATGTGGTCTCTGGCAAACACATACCCTCTAAGCCCTCCCTTTTGCAGTAACTGGCAAAAGGTTAAAGCATTGTCTGAGAAACCTGACAATTTATGACATCTGAAAGTTAATATATAGTCACCTCCTGTGGCCTCTAGAAGCTCACGCTGCCAAACATCAAGCCCTGCATGAGAGAAACAAAGAAAAACTGCTGGGCAAATAGGTCTTCCACATATTTTTCATTGATATATCGATGCATGATGTCATCAAGTATACTGGTCACACTCACAAACATCTTTTCTGTCTTGATACGAATGTAACATATCTGCTGTGCTCTAATAGTTACCAGCACTTCACTTTTAGAAAAAAACTGCAATATGCAAAGCGCCCTGCTGTATGGTTTTGTTTTAATGTACTGACTGAATAGACTTCATTGTAAAAGTCTCAAGCTGAGATACGTTTAGAAAAAGGACATTTATATGCACATGAATTTATATTCCCGCTACGCTTTTTAACTTTAAATATATAGAGAAGGAAATCAGTAATGAGCCGTTTTTGACCAGGAAATCACTATTCTTAGATGTTCTATTCAATAAAGTAAAGCAATTGTGGGAAACATATGGTAGTTTTTTTCCTGCGTTATATAATGTAATGTGTAGGCAAATTTAAATTCCACTTCCCATTTGGACAATTTAATTTTCTACCCCTCCAGGCAAATTGTTAATGAAAATATATTGAGAAAATACCACCTGCTTTTCTGAGGAAAATTCTTATGTATTTCCAAAGCAATCACAGAGAGACATATCACCTACCATAGTTACCATGACAACATATTACTTTTGTGTTTTGATTATTCAGGGCAACCAGTTCAACACTAGATCTACAAACCATGACAGATCTACTCCACCATAAACACATTCACAAATACCCTCATCCTTATACATATGTATATTTAACTCTCAGTGCTAAAATAGTTTAATGGAAGATACTGTTGTACTACAAGCAGGGATTAGAGAAACGAGGACTCGAAAAGTGCTATTAGGTGTAATTGGAGATGCACATTTGCTGGAAGCCATGACCTTTGTTGTATATTCTGGGATTTACTAAAGTACAATTGGCCCAAATAGCCTTTCTTTCAATCTATCATCGTACAGACGCTATAGTCATAACAATGCACCCAGGTGAGTCTGAATCCTTAAGTTGATGGATCTCTGAGTAATGCCATAAGCCCACAGAGATGTTCATGATGGCGTTTCATAGCAACAAGCTGACACCGAGCAAAAATCTCTGTCCTTAAAACAACAAGCCCTTGAAACTCCCCAGTAATTTAATGGCTAACTTCAAAGCTGAGGTTTGGTTAGTGGAGATGGAGACATAGTGGTGGCCAGAAACCATAGCGCATAGTTTAATGATGGAGTTTTCTTCATCCTACCGCACAGCCATATTCTCACGGTGCTTCACAAACTACGGTAGGAGACACAAGAGAGATATAAGTGACTGAAGACTCTTTACTCAAAAACTCATCAAACGAGTCTGAGCTATTCAAACAGTAGTTAAATCAGCAGTCCTCATTGACTGACTGCCAGCTCAAACATTTAAAGATATGCAGAGGAACAGAACATATCCGTGAGCAATGGATAAAACAGCATGAGTATTCTGCATTATTAACTGTACATAAGGATCTCATCCTTTCATTCTTGAATTTGAATATGAATGCAAATGGCTACACTCCCAAAGAAGTGGAATCTTTATTGAAGCAACAGAAACTACGTCATTAAATTAGTATTGTCAAATGATTAATCACGATTAAATTGCATCCAAAGTAAAGGTTGTTGACAATATGTGTGTATACTGTTTTATTTATTATGTATATATAAACACACACAGATAAACATACATATTTTTTATATGTTTAACATTTATAATTTATAATAATAATATTATCATTATATATATATATATATATATATATATATATATAAACCCATAGATGTAAATATTTTCATAAAATATCCTGTATATACACAAAAAAATATACACAGTACACTCACATAATTATATTATATTCACAAAAACTTGTGTGCGATTAGTCACGAACAATCGTTTGACAACACTAGTTAAAATTAAACAATTTTCACACTTTTTGTTGCCCTTAGATATAATATTAATATAAATTAAAACAATTTTAATTGTAATTTTGCATCTATAAATTCAAAACTAAATTAAAAAACTGACTGATAAGACATTCTCAAAGAAAAAATGAGAGAATTCAATTGAGATATGGTTAAAAAAAATGAATGAAATTATAGATAAATCAGTTGTAAATCAGATGTGTGTAACCCAAGTGCATTTCACAATATGTAAAGTTGTGAAATAAACTTGGAAACTCACAAAACCTCAAAATTTGTACTCGGCTCGGTTAGGTCTATAAGCAATGCAAAAAACAGAGCCAAGAACCACGTCTCCTGGAGCCAGTGAAACCACCTAACATCTGTAGATTATTCGTTCTCAATGAGACAGCAAGTTCGAGGAAAGAAGTGAACATCTCTGAAGGGCATTAAAACCAGAGTCAAGAATGTGAAAGAAGCCCTAGACAGTGAGAAAATGGAGATCAGAGAGGAAGAGATTTCATGATAAAGTGAAAAGATGTACGAGTGAGAGAGTGTGACTGACATTAGAGCGCGCTGAGGCAGCTCGACTCTCACCTCGGCTGTCATCAGCCGTCCCCTCAGACCGGTCAAAGACCTCAACACCGCTCGGATCCTAAATTACTCTCCCTCTTTCCTCCGCTTCCCTTATTTCTCTTTCCGCCTGTCAGTCAGCAAGTGTTTCCGACTGCAGTTTTAAAGCAGGGATCGGTCTAGGAATACGCCGAGGAAAAGTTCAATCAGAACATCCTCAGCAGAGATTAACAGAGGTGAATAACTTAAAGTTCAGCAACTGTCTTCCTGCAAAGCCCAGTGGCAATGTCTGGAGTTTTTAAAAAAAGCCCACCAAACTGAGTTGTATAATAGAACTAAGAAAGAAGTATTCACTGCTGATTTTAACCCCCACCCAGCCAATCTAATGACTGGTGCATCCATTTATCTCAATATTCACTCCGTGGCATAAAGGAAGACTGAAGGGGTTAGGCTTACAGGGTTCATTCATGTGTGACTGACGTGCACAGCAGACCCCCGATTCCATTGTGGGCCGGGCTGCAGACGCCTGCAAAGTCCATTAGAGAAAGGGGTGTGCATTGAAATGCTGGGAGAGTATCTCGCAAGGATGAATGGACATGGTGGCCCTCTTGTTTTTGTTTCCGTAACTTCAACTGTGTGTGCCACTAGGCAGTGTTCAAGACAAAGAACACACTGTTTCAGTCTTAAGGTGCAAAAGAGAGGAAAGAGAAGACACACAGAAGCACGTACACATTCTTCTGCCGCTGATGAAAGATGCTTATTACTTCCAGCTTACTCCTGGAAATCCTGCACTTTACACTTCAGTGCACGTGTTTGTGTGTCACCATATAGATAAGTGAAGAGTTTTGGTAATTTAATATGCACAAGCATGATGGCCATTCCAAATTATCTGTTCAAACTTTAGTTTTATATATATATATATATATATATATATATATATATATACACTGTAAAACATTTTTCTACTATGTCAGCCTTTAACACTTTAAGTTAAGTAGTTAAGTACAATCAAATTGGCAGTATGTCATTTTAACTTTTTTTATTAAAGTAGTCGTTTAGATTAGTAATTAATGACTGAATTTTCATTTTGGGGTGAACTAAATTTTAATTTGTTGCTCATTAATAATAAGTAAGGTAAAGTAGTTAAAGGGTCACAACACCCTAAAACACTTTTTTTGAGTTGTTTACAGATATATACATGTTGTACATTGCTTAAAAC
>JAUCMT010000105.1:7705641-7716740 GCA_032357475.1 Enteromius thamalakanensis | reverse complement strand
CCCCTTTTCAGAATGTTTTTCAAACCAGAGGTGTGAAAAAGCACTCCTGAAACAGGGGGGTGTTGTGACCCTTTAAGTTTAGGTATTGGGTATGATTAACGTTGTAAGGTCATGTAGAACAAGGCATTCATATGTGTTTAATTAGCACTAATAAATGGCTAATAATATAGTAATATGCATGCTAATAAGCAACTAATAGGTGTAACCGTAAAATAAAGTGTTACCGAAATTTTAATACCATTTTTACCACCTCTGGTAAACCCTCAAATAAATAAATAAAAAGATGCATGACACCCTTAATATGCACATTTTAGTGTTTCCATAACAACTGCTGTACATTTTTAAAGATTATCTGACTCAAAACCGAGTTTGTTGTCAAAAATGGCAAGTAAATCCCGTCATGCAGGATTAAACTGAACATCTATACTGGTCTGCATGACCTCCCATCGCTTAGCACTGCAACATCACATCCCTCCACAAAGCATTAATGAGTCATCCGTATTCAAAAAAGGTAAATCATGGATATTCATAGTGCTGCCTTTCGCAGTCAGTCTCATGTAGTGCCTCAAACAGCAGGTTGCAGCCCTGGCCCGACGCTCCAATCATGCCCTGAGAGTATTAGAGCGCAGTCTGATTGAGAGACTCTGGGATGTCTATATGGGCTCATCCAGTCCCAGCATGACATGTAATACGGAGCTGATAGAGATCGCTCAATGTCTTCTTGTGTCCAATAAGCTCACGCCTGGGTTCAGTCTCCCACCAAAAACAATCGACTACATTGTGAAAGCATTTATACTAGTAAAGGATCTGCAATAAATCATCAAATCCGGAAATTTTACCCACCGCAAAGACTCAGGACCCCCTCCACTCCTTCTCTTACCTCTCCACCTACAGTGAAAGAGCGTGTCTACTCAATATCCCCCTTTCTCCACAGCCCTGTTTGAGACAATTTTATCACAAACCCTCCTCATGAGACTGGCATATGGTAGCACCATACTGGCCGTCTGTGATGTGCCCTGCTATTGACACACGGAGTTATTATTGCCTCCTGGGAGCTCTTAAAGCAGCAGCAGTAAACACATCTCCACGCTCTATTAATCAGCTGGTATGATTGCTTGTATTTGTGCAAAAAAACAAAATGCACATGAGCACCGTACGTGCATATAACTACAGCAATATGCAGATTTACATATTAAGATGATTAGGAGAGTGCAAACCATTTCTCTTTATTTTTTAGGATCATTTTAATCTGTTGTCAATTCAGTTGTAGTGTTAAATCCTAAAGAAAGTCATTATTAGTTACTTATGTTAATTTACTTAGACCAGTTAGACCTTGAAAATCAAAAAGATGGAATTTTAGTAGCAAAAAGAAAAAAAAACATCCGTTCTTGCCATTAAGGTCTAAAACAATATAAATCATGCATGTGTGTGAACTTGCATCCTTAAAATAACAGACTTTTTTTCCAACTTATTCAGCAAGTAGGTTTCAAAGAAATAATTCAAATAAATGCTGTTGTAATAAACTTCTTTCAAAAACATTAAATACTACAATATACTTACATGCGTGATTAAATGTGTCCACCTGAAGAGATGTCTAATTAAGATGCAAACAGATATATACACACAAATGCTACGTTTCTTCAAGATATTCTTAGAAGCCTTTTCCTCAGAAGTTTGACCTGAAGGTTCTTCCTGTACAGTATCTTGACGCAAACAAGCAGACTTGACAGTTTTTGTTCATTAACACCTCATCTTTGCCCAAATATGAAACTGTCTAATGGTTTCTACAGCCACTTATTTTTAACATTACAACTTCAGAGCAAATATTACTGTGTCATATTACTTTGACAAAAGAGTTGACTTAATCGTATCAATATTATCTTGCTGAATCCATTTGATGTAGAAGCATGATCACATGAACATATGCTGACACACTCCTGACCCTGGGCGTATCACCTTTTCCAAAACTTCCATGTATAATCTCTGTGGAGAAAGGGCTATTTGTCCAAACATTACCCGACCATCCTTAATGCTAAGCTACCTCATCCTGTAGGCATGAGTCACAGCATTCACTTTGTCTTTCTTTGTAAATCAGGGATTTTTTCAATGAGGTTAAACACTTTGACAATTGATTTGCTGCTGTTGCAATCCTCATGTCTGGTCAGGTCTGACTATCAGATGAAGGATACCTTTTCAGGAGACACTTGGAAAATGACCTCACTGTTTTAGTCTGCAAGAAGAAAGCTGAGGAGGTTGTGCTTTTTTTGTAATTTGGAAGAGAGCAAGAGTCCAAGCCATGCTAAATCCTATTTGTCCTCCAAGGCAGACAGGCTTCTCTGATTACCACTGGACCAGGCCAATGTCTGGCCATTTTGCACAGTTCAATGGTGGATTGGAAAGAAATCCTTGGATGAGGCAACACAGGCATCAAACACAAAGCCACAGAGTAAAGAACATGACAGACTGGCCTGGGCCACAAATGGACATTAGTAATTTAAAAATGAAATGAAAAATTAATTTAAAACATGTACTCTGGATGTTTTTCCTAATGAGAGAATAACAAACCACCTACACCAAACCCTTACTGATAACAGTGTTAAAGTACTTAAAGTATTATGCCCATTTTTACAAAATAATAGGTAAGTCTTTGATATCATACACGTGTGTATGTGAAGGTCTATAAAATACCCAAGAGGTCATTTTTGAATAGTTTGTTAAAATTGCCACTTTAATGGTATCAGCTAAAATGCGAACTTTTTGTGTTTGTCTCTTAAAACGCAAATGAGCTGGTTCTCCTGGCCAACTTCGTAGAAGATCGCTTCAAGAGCACATGTTCCAGCAATATCGATGGCAACTTTTGCAAATAAACATTCCTCTGTTAATACAAGTCTGCTATCTTTACAGAAAACAAACTCGGGTTAAAAGACAGTCAGCTGACTTCATAGTGTAAGACTCAATTGTAACTATGAGTTTAACAAATACAAGTGGTCAATTGCTTTCATTTGCAATTTTTAACTACCACATCTTCAATTACGATTATTCTGGTAGCATGTGAAGGCAGCATCGTGAAAACTGCACCATAGTAGTTTTAGCAACATTAGCCTTACAGTGCCAAGAAGCTCTTTCAGAAAAGCAATTTGTAAAATTTGCAAAATATGATTCCTAGGTTTATTGGTGGAACCCAAAACACAACACTTTGCATATAGTAAATAGTAATAGTGAATTGATTTTTGCATAATAGGTCCCCTTTAACAAAAGATTAGAAATGCATTTACTGATGCAATTATGCCATTTTAGCTGCCTTCTACAATTCTTTTAACCATTTTATTCAATGTCTTGTGTTTCACAAGACTCATACCCAAGTGCCCCATATTAAGTGCAATGCTGTACAAGTTTACAGTATGAGAAATCCATGAACCTGGTGTTGTAATGTGATACCAATGTCAAAATGTATTAGTCTATAAATAATGTGTAATGATAAAAGTAGTTTGAGGTCATAACATCTTAATGGATAATCTACCCTGTAAGAATATGTTTTTTGCCAAAAGGAGTACAAATTTTGATTTTTACTGCCACTTGTATTCACTTCAGATGGAAACTGCAATGAATTGTATTGTATGGGTATGCAGATTTTTGAGGGTTTCCTAAAATATACATAGAGGCATGTTCTTCCACTGAGCCATGGTTTAAAAAACTAAAAATAAAGAGTTCACATCTAATGGAACACTATTCTGCTGATGTCAGTGTTTGTCCTCAAAAGTATGACCTTTCAGTTACAGTATCACATGGTCATTCAGAATTCCTTGCAAGTAGCAGGAGTTCACCTGTTTCCCATGGGCTGTTCTCATCCTCAGCAGAAGTTCCTTCTGTCCTGTTTACGAAGTGACAGAATGGTCATCTGTTACTTAAGAGCATCTGAGAGAGTATGATGTCAGAATGCTTAACCACGGTCCCATGGATCTGGAAAGCTGAGTGTCGTTGAGCATCGATGGGTCTGTTTTTAGCAACACAGCAGACTAAATAATGCCATCGGTTGTTGTGAAGAATGAAAAGGAGCTGGCACTAATGCTCTTCAGCTGGCACTGGATCCTATAGCAGAATGTTTCACTCTCTCAGAGAGAAGAAAAGGTCTTCAAGAGACCCTATAGCTGTAAATAACACTCAGACACTCAGTTTCAAAACTCAATTTCTTTCCATTTTCTTCAAAGAAAAACATTTTGATTGAGCTTGGAGGAGTTTGATGCATTACCTGTTCATTCTGATGGCTAATTTTCCTCTTGTCCAAAGAAACAGCCACAGCAAAAAAGCGCTACGGAAGGTGTTTTTCTCCACATCTTTTTGTCATTAATTGGCTGCCAAGTGCACTTGACTGTGGAAAGATGAAGCCCCCTCTCCATGGACACTGTGTTGAATTCAGGGGAGCTGAGGCCAAATGAGTTTTGTTTGTGCCAGTGCCCAGTGGGGAGCAGCAGGACAGCTGGGTAGTGTGTATTCTGTGTGTTTTCAGTTGCTGTAGCTGGCCGTTAAGTGTCACGCAAGCTCAGCTCACAGCCCTTTTTATATTCATTTCAGGAGCCAAGACGGGCATGTCATCAAAGAACGGACATTTCATTGTGAATGTTTAGTCTAATACAGTATCTTACAAAAAGCCAAGAGTGTTGTTCACAGAGACTGAAACAAAACAAATCAAACATCCAGAGAATGGTCAACTGGTCAAGAAGTTTAAAAAGTGAAGAAAAAAAAAACTTAGCAAAAAAGTACATATTTGCTTTTAGGGTGAGACTATCAAGCAAATTTGAGTTGGGCTTAACCTCTTGGATTATTTTCTTAAACTATGCCCTCAACGGACTGTTGTCTATAGAGCTGGCATGTGCTGACTTAGCAGTGGTACACTTAAAGTCAAGCTTATTTGCTTATTTAAACCAGGGATCTTCTGTCCAAACAGACTCCTGTCACTTTTCGGCTTTTAAGGGCAATTATTTTCTTGATCCCACTAACTATGACCATCCCATTAGGGTCAGTTTACAGAAAGAAGCCTTTGGCAGTCAGGGAGGAGGTCTGGACAGATATAAACAGGAGTCATGGAGCCAAAACATCAATTTAACACTACAACAGGCTATATCCCTCAATCAAATGATGCTATTAAGGCTACTCAAATGCTCTATGGATGATAAAGCAATTCTTAATCCTTGAATTTCGTATTTTAGCTAGCTGAACGCACAATTAACCCCGAAACACTTTTAAAAACAGAAGTGCGTTTGGTCTCATCTGCATTGCAGACTATGCCTTTTCTGGTTCTGCAAAACATATTACATATAATTCCCATTAAAATTTTTGTCTAAGCAAACTAATTTTTAATGCCTGATATTTTGACTTATATATACTGTAGCTTTGGTATGGTGAGTCATGCATTTAAGAATTGTTCACATTAAATGATACAACCATATACAATAACAGTTCATAGTCATCAATGTCATCAAGTTTCAAAAGGGGAGGAAAAACCTTGAAAGTGTCATTAGATAGCTGTGTGCGAGGAAGACACAGAAATTATGGCTCTAATAGACTTTTATCATGTTCCTGGTCCTTTTTGGAGCTTGACAGATGTGGAGACTATAAATCATCCTTATAGACATAAATAATATAACATATAACATAAATGATGACAATTTTTTTATTTATGTAGGGACTGGCCCTTTAAGAAGCATAATTTTCTTACAGCGCTTGAGGTTGATTGTGTGCAGAAATGCAGACTAATTATCTTTCATTTAAAACACAATAAAACCTAACCACCGATGCTCAACATGCTCAGAGAGATGATAAAAGAAAAAGAAGAAAAGCCATTAACAAAACAGTAGGGCAATGTATTGCTTGCAAACACAATGAACGCTGCAAACATGATAGCATAATGATACCCATTGCTCTCCTGGCATGAGTTTCTTTCCCCATCTATGGAGTGCAACCTGCATTCTTGCCAAGGTAATTCAGGAGCAATTCTGCAATCAAATACCTCAGAAAACCTCTCTTGGCAAGCCGCTCTCCGCAGTGCCTCTGTGTCTCTCCTAGCGCATTGTTTTGCTTGTTATCTTTGGACAGCCAGCATGCTTATGGGTTTTCTTTGGTGAGGTTTAGCCACTGACTCATCTCATATATTCTTGTTTAGTTCAGTAAATACTAACAGGAGGACAAAATCTCCATCATATCTGGTAGCACTGAGGATGGAAGCTGGTTAGCCTTTAATCACGCCTATTATCCTGAACAGCTTTCCTTGGTTTGCTTATAAAAGTTTACTTTTCAGATGCGATAAGAGGACACACTCGTAAAAGTAGTTCATTGTTTGTGACAGCTCAAAGGCTTATTCAATAGTTGCTTGGCTATTCATTCTCTTCCCAGTATATCACAGCTAAATGAATGCATATAGGCAATGTCCTGGCCTTCTGTTCTTATTGGTATGTGTGAAACACATGCACTAGCCCTTACAAATAAAGTAAATCTTGTTGAAGCTTTGTTATTTCTGAAACAAGTACAAATGAGCCCTGTATAAAAAATCTATATAAATCATACCTGTATCATTGAACTTATCAAGGCTCAAAAACAGGGATAAAATCACTGTAAAAAATATTACCATGTCTCTGCATCAAGTATCTCTTAAAATATAGAATAAAATATTCACTTCATCAATTTTGTGCCAACATTTTTTTGGGACGTGCTAAAACTACTGAAAGGTTACAGTGACTCATAATCATTAAGCAGACGTCTCTCTAATTTTAGGCTAGTGAACTTGACATTTGAACGGAGAGCTACCATCCTTTCCACCCCTGGACCTGAACATCACCACATCCTACATGATGTCATGCACAAATCAGCAACGTGAGCACAATAATTTATGCTGAACTTCAGAGTAGGTGCGTGTGTTTGTGGTTGTGGTTGGAAGCATCTTCAACACAGCTGAAACCATAATGAAATATTTCAGACCATACCCTGGAAGCTTTGAGGGATCTGAAATCAATCCAACACAAATAAAGCCACAAAAAAAATTCCACGTGTTGGTTGGTTAGAATAGTTTAAGCCATGTATCCATAGCATCACACAGCAACACTCTACTCGAAACACAAACTCTGTAGTGTAAAGACAACTCTGAGCCTGATTCAACAAGTAACAGCACCACTAATACAGGGTTTGGTAATCACAACCAGTCCATTTATGCGTGCCGAGTCCTTGAAGATTTTGAGCGGTCTAAAAAGCTTCATGTCCCTCTTCACCCCTTAATCCCACATCCAGACAGGCTGATTCTAGCCCAGAGAATGACACAGCCTCTGCTCATCCATTGCCCAGCAACATGGTATCTGAGATCACTGTTATGTATAAAGTGTGCAGAATACCTATCCAATGAAAAGCAAGTAGCTTTAAATGCCCATGTGGCATTTAAACAAAATTTAATAGTGCCTTTCAATAAAATTTAAGTAAAACAACTGAAAAATCAAACGTCTCAGTACGTACAGTAAATGTATTTTGGGCACACTTCATTTTACGCTTGAATTCTTGCTATTAATAAACCATTAAAATTAAGACTTTTGGCTCAGCAAACTCCTAATTTGCTGCTTATTAATAGATTGTAGGGTATCTTAGGTATTGGGTAGGATTAGTGGTGTAGTATGCTTTCAAAGTACTAATAAACAGCCAATATGTTAATTACAGACATGCTAACAAGCAACTAGTTAATAATGAGGTCCCTAAGTGTTTTAACAGTATTATCAACACAAAAGCATGAAAATGTCATATGGTAAAAAGTAGATGAAAAAACTAACCTAAATTTTAAAAAAGGTAAATCAATGGAAAACTAAAACAAAAGTGGCCACAGATTAAATTTCCATTTACAAATTTCCATTTTCGATACATGGTATTTTATATAACGGGAAACTTTTACAGCTTGCCTGCATCAAGCATTAAAAAAGTCACTACAGAGAAATATTGTAACATTACACTGTCCCAGGAAATCATAACATATGATATAATATGATAACATGATATGATAACATATGTATTTGAGAAAAAACAGATTAATTTTAATCATTAATTACTAGTGTGTTTTTGATCAACTAATGCTTAATTGTAAACATAACCATTAATTAATGCTTAACTAATGCATTATTCTGACCCCCTATTCTAAAGTGTTACCTACAATTTTAAATCACCCAAAAGTAACAATGGGTGGGAAAAAGAAAACTGGCATAGATTAAAGAGTTGAAAATGAATCAAAATTTTAAAATAAATAAAAAATACACTTATAATTCTTAAACATATCTAGTTAATTTTATATCCCGATTTCTTTATTTTTCAGAAGAAAATGTCCAAGCTTGCCTCAGACCAGTTTGGACCCCACTCTATAGTATAAGCGACTAAAATCTCACTAAACCCACACTACACCATTGAAGTTTGTCCATAAGAGCCTTTACACTGAATCATTAATATGTCTGTGGTGCTCTGTTTTCATTTTAAACTACATCTAGGTACAGACTCACTGACCTTTACCGCAAAACCTTCTCTATAACACCAAATGCCAACAATGCCACTTTATTGTTTAAACAGAATACCAAAGAATCGCAATGTGCTTCTCTACCCTATTTGTTTTTTCCTTTCTCTTTTGCTACTCTGGGACCACAAAATACGATAAGAGAGCAGCAGTCTCTTTGTTTGCAGTAGATTTTTAGTTACAGGACATGCATAAGACCAGGATTCCATATCACTCCTGAGCATGCCTGGAATCCTTATGAGAGCTCTTCCGTCTGTCATCTCTCTCCTCATCTATCCTCACTTCCCACTATGCACCATTCCTTCAGAGATTGACCCACATCTTCACAGTGCCCCTCTGTAATCAGTATGGAGTGAGTGTCAGTCTTCCTGTGATTTACAGTCAGCATTATACACCAAACACACTCAGAGCTTTCAAAATATTCCCTTCGAGATGTTGCATGCATTACTGATCAGAGGGCTTTTTAATCTTATTATCCAGGTCAAGAGGGGGGAGAAATGAGTAGAATCCTGGCCAAATCCAACAAGAGCACATGAAATGTATGAAAACAGAGTACTGCTTAATTTTGGATGGGCATAGATCAATACTTCAAATGAGTGAGTAGGCTTTTGGGAATTTCTTTTTTTTCTGCCTGGTTAAATTTCACAAGAAAATGGGTAATGAAAACTAAATAAATAATTAATGAAGCATCTTATTGCTTTGTTGTGGAAATGACATAAACAGAGCAATTTCACAAGGTCGGAAATCTATTTATTTTTGGATTATCTGGAAACTTTTAAAAAAATCGAACATAAACTGTTTGACAGAAAATCTAGTGAATGTAAACATTTGTAAGGGAGAAAAAAAATGTGTTTAGCTAATCTTCATCCCCTCTGCCCAAAAATGCAATTCAAACAGTTTCCCACCTAGTAGAGAAATAAAATGTACCTTTTCAGATGGGAATAAAGTTCTTGTCTGTCCTCGTCTTCTGTATAGATAGAAGGTTGCTGCTGATCTGCTGGTGGCTCCCCTGAGAACTGAGGCAGATGTCGTGAGGACACCTGCTTGAATATAAACCCTGTCCCCTCAACAGCTTTAGGCCCACAGGATCAGACGCCTGTCCCAAAAATAGAGCTCATCCCATCTGCAATTTGGGACCAAATATTAGCAAAGTGTCTTTTAAATGAAATGTGTGATGTCATTTCAAAATGAGAAATTGTGTTGTATCCTCATCCATACCAGAAGTAACATACAGTAATCAATCAGAAAATCCTGGAAATGCAAAAAACCTAAAGGCGAGAATCAATCAGAATGGTTCATTCACAAGATTAAGAACCAGCAGTAAATTGTGGTGAATTCTGCATTAGTCTGGATGAAGAGTTTAAACAAATCCAAGGGGCTTACAGTATCTTACCAATGGTTTATTTTCGGGGTTTGTTGGGGGTGGGTGAGGAAGCCTCATTCTCAAGACACCAAGCCATCTGTTTGCTCGTTTCCTGGTGGGTCCATATCGAGACCAGAGTGATTGACTGACAGCTCTGTAAACCAAACCCTCTTGTGAGGTCCATGTACAAACCTGTAATTTCATGAAGATACAGTATCTTATTTAGCTCAGCAACACGGATATCCATGGACTATTTATGAAAATAAATGGCTGCACATTTATACGGAATTATAGGGAAACAAGAATGTAGAGTATATTAGACTGCCTGTTTCTTAGATTAGATCTTCATGAAGATATATTGCATTGATGTATTATTTCACACCATGATAACCTTAACCTTTAAGAGTCACAGAGATAACACGGCTTGCCTTATGCATTTTCATTCAGTGGCTGCAATTCTCAGCTGTTTAATTCTAATTAAAACAGCCCTCGCTGCACTCACCTCTATTAACTTTATTTTTAAAAAAATATGCTCTTGTTTTTCTATTCGTGTCTGTTCAGTTCATCAACAGATTGGTGCTGTACTGTATGACAAACGAGTTAATCGTTAAACGACATGAAAAGAATCTGGTTTATATTTAAGTATAGCAACTTGGTTATTTTAAAACATATGCTTACTGTAAATGAGTATTAACCCTCTGGGGTCTGAAGGGTGTTTTGGGGGTCTGGAGAAGTTCTGACATGTAATTTGTTCCCAAGACTTTTGAGAATTGGACCTTGCAACCTAGTGTTTTTGCTTCAAAATGATGTGAACATCATCTTGTTTACTCACTCACCGAAACAATAGATTGATTACAATTTTCTATGTTACTTTTTAAGTGGAAAGTGTCTATGCGAGAAGGTGTGAACTATCATTACTAATGCAGTGATTCACACCTGAGAAGACAACGGCCTGCATAATGAGCCATCAGACAGGTATGTGTCTGAGAGGGAAGAGTTACAAGAAAGAATGTGAGGACAAAATAAGTTTATATATTTTCTGTTTTAAGTTTATTTTGAATATATTTAGCTATCACACAAAATAACTTGAGATTCACTTGCGAGTGCAGTTTAACAGTTATGTATTACTTTATACAGGGTGGGCCATTTATATGGATACACCTTAATAAAATGGGAATGGTTGGTGATATTAACTTCCTGTTTGTG
>JAUCMT010000105.1:7692937-7705541 GCA_032357475.1 Enteromius thamalakanensis | reverse complement strand
CACTGACGAGCTGCGCAAAAAAATGTTCATTAGCGTGGATTTGCGCAGCTCATCAGTGAACAACGGCTGTATATAGTATATAAGGCTCAATGTGAAATCACGCACCTGATGGCATTTACCGCCGAATACAGGACCAGCTTTACTGACAAAACGCGCAAACATATTGGCCGATCTGGATTGGTGCATCCTTACATTCAAGTACATTCTGAACATTAGAAACGCTAGTTGGTGCTCCAGTATAATCTCATGCAGTGATACAAGTTTCGCGGTGCAATAATAAGTTTGATTAAAGATTTTACGCATTATTTTTGTGTATTTAATTAATCTAAATTAACGCGTTTAAGTCCCGGCCCTAGTTAGTATTTGTGAGGGGGGAAACTTTTCAAGATGAGTGGTGACCATGGTGGCCATTTTATTAAGGTGTATCCATATAAATGGCCCACACTGTATATTAGGAACAATCAAAGCTGACTTTTTAGCATTATTACTCAGTCACATGGTCCTTCGGAAATCTGTCTATTATTCTGATTTGCAACTCAGAAACCATTTGAAATAATAACCATTATTATATTTTTATTATGGTTTTATTATTACACTTGGAGTAAGACGTAGACTCATTCGGGAAAGTTTTTAAGCCCCAGTGTGTTGTTCTTTGGAGTTGTGTCCTGCTCTGGATTCAGATCATATTTAGAGGGCAGCCATTTTGCAATCTGCTACGACAGATGGCTGTTTGTAAAAATAAATAACCTGTCCCCTTCCCTACACATGTTTCGAGACTGATCCAAGAAAAACCGGCCAATCAAACTCTTGCACAATTTATGGCGTCCCCCCAAGGCGAATGACAATTTAACATGGAGGTCTTTGTGACATTTCTGTCTGAGATCATCCAGAATTACTCAAGAGACAACCCCTCCTTATCCCACACAGAAAAATCACATAGAGGTTTCTTTACTTCAAAGATTTAAGGAATAATTATTGACTACTTAAATTTCTATTTTATGTTCTATAGCTCAACTGGCAGAGCAAACACATCAATAGCAAATACATTAAGTTTCAGCCAAATCCATAATCATAACTCAATCATAACATATCTGGAAAATACCGTCCTTAGCAAAGCATCCATCGTGAACACAAAATAAACATTGGAAAATGTCTGTTCAGCTTTTTTAATTATCTCACCAAACTTTACCAAGAGATACATCCCTGCCAGCCAGGGTTGGAGGAAATATCTATTACACCAATATTCAAAGCCTCTCAGTTTCCCCAGGCTATACCCTTGATGTGGGGTAAGAGGCTTTAGTTTATTCTGAGTAAACTATCCCATTTTCTCCAAATATCATTCTGAAACAAATGCCCATCAGAAGATCAAAGCTTTTTTCATGAGCAACGGCAGCAATGTTTTACCATTCGTCAAATAAATACAAAGCCTTTAAAGATCATATTCCTTGTTTTATCCTACTGAATAGAATATCAGCCACGGAAACTTTTCAAATGAACAGACTTCCTTTCAAAGCTGAATTTTAGCCATGGGCAAAGGTAACCTTAGTAGTGCTTACTCTTTCATGCTTTCATTACCAGCAATTACATGACAGTAACATTCCGTTATGTATTTGTTTTCCAATCCCCTGTATCAGCACTAAAATCAAGTCTATTTACTCAAAGCCTTGCCAGCCTATCTTGACTCTGAGGAGTAACACGGAATTCTAATAAACTGCTATCACTGAACCACAGGGGAAGGCTCTTATCTGAAGGGGCCCAGCTTGTATTACCGTCAAGGGTTATTTTTTCCCCATCCTGTGAAAACGGACCATATTTCTGTCTTTGTTCAAATGCATCCATCCAAAACTCATAAAGCATCTCTCCTTTGGCCAGTGCACGGCATTTTTGTTATCCTTTCCTAGATTTTTTATTTGGTTGCCAAGGGAACAGAGGACACAAGCTCTAGAGGTTCTAGACGTCTGTGGGATATGAGGTTGAAGCAGGCAAATGCACATGTGCCCACAGTCCTTTAGCTTATTAATGGCAATAAGGCCAAATTCTGCACCTGTACAGACATGAGACAGCTAGAAACCAGAGATGAAATTAGGTCAAATTGGTCTGAATAGGAGCCTGTGCTCTATAATGTTGGACAGAGTGTCAGCGCAATATGTAAAAATCAGGAGTGACAGCTGCAATGAGCAGGGCCTATCTCCCAAACTCATGAAAATGAATGAGCCACTGAAATGTGTTTATCTGGAGACTAGGGTAAGACTAAACTGATTGAGGATCATTAACGTCTGAGAGCGGATAGGCAGGTGGAGATTCACACTATAGTCCACTGGGAATCATATTCCTGGCATCTCTCACCCCTGAATGTCCCATTGTAATCAAAGCATGAAAGGAAATTCAATCCTGTTCAATTTCAGCTTTTCATTGAGAAATGTCATTAAATGAACACGTAACAGAGGGTAGCTTGGTCTAATTCGAAATTAGCTGTAACATTTTGTCTCACTGAATTGTTTTCATCGATTCAGATTAAGGCCGTTGCTACTTTTTTCTGATTCAAGTCAGTTTGGGCCTCCTTCTGTATTAGATTATCAGCATTGTATTGTTCACGATACTATGACAGTTTTTAATCACTTTTCCTGATGAGGTCATATGTCATTTAGACATCTCTAATTTGTGCTAACATATTTATAGGATAACGTTATTGAATATGACCCAATAACACAAGGTTATAATCACTGCATTCAAGTGTATTGCTTCAGATACTATTAAAACAAACACATAGCTATTAGTAAGAAATGTTGGTTATGCCATTTGTTTTTATTTTTCTATCAAATGTAATCAAGGGAGCATTTATTTGCTGGAAAAGACTGTGGAAACATTACAATTGAAACATATATTTTTTATAGGCTATACTTTATTCATGTGATAATTAAGCTGATTTTTCAATCATTAGTCCAGTCTTCAGGAACCCGTATGCACTTATATAGTGTTTAGGAAAAAGTTCTTATTACTATAAACACTGAAAACATTTGTGCTGCTAAATATTTGTGCGGAAACTGTCATGCACTGTTCTGATGAACGGTAAGTTTGAATTCTGCAACACTGCAAATGTCCTTACCATCAGTTTTGACTGATGCGATGCGGCCTACCTGAACAAGAGTAGTACTTTGTGTTGCAAAAAAATATTGAGGGAGTTTCTGTCTTTCAATCTCTTGCTTTGTTGCTATGGCATCCACTGCGCAATAACAATTCCATCTGTGTACTTTTCCTCTCTTCATCTTTCAACAAGTCATACCCAGTAGCCAATACAGAGGCTGTCTTGAGCTGAAGGGAAATACCTATTAAATCCTACACACACACACACACACACACAAATGAACCCTATCTAGTGAAGGCTCTTCTCTGGTTCTGATCGAAGGTTAATACATTCAAGAAAAAAACTTTGCTTAGTTATTACGATTATTAACCACTTTTTTTGAACCGCTAATTCACTTCCTCATCATCATATCATTTCAAGTAATCAGCAATTCAGGCTGGTTTTCGCAGTTATCCCCTTTACATTTATAGCATGATTAGGATATCAGTGAGAATTCAATAAAATCAAATGAGGCAATGGATATTTATGCACTGTTTATATGATCATACAGTGGCGACATTTCTAATATGATGCATATTATCTCATCCAACCTGGTATGGCTGCCAGATACATGTATATGATGACACAAACTAGATATGAACCAGACAAAGTCTTTTGCTCACAGCTCTTAACAACAGCATCTGTGAAATCTCAGGAAGCACATCAGTAGATATCATCATAACTCAAGGGCCACCATCTGTTGTGAAAGAAAAGATGTTGTGCATTTGGGCAACAGTGACTACATTGCCAAAAATAAGAAATAGTTTCCACAGCACTGATTAATGCCTGTCCAGACCGACAACATTATATGTCTACACAATCACCATACATCTTCTTTAGTCCCTATCAGCCAATCTGATGCTAAATGAAGATGCAGTTTGAGCAATTGTGCGGGATTAATTTCACTTAGAGGAGCAGTAGCTATACCAGGAGTATGAATAATCCTATAACATCGTATGCCTACTTTTTGCACTACATTTTTGAGGTAACCTGGTTTCCTCATCATCAGACAAGCTGTCGAGAACACACTACAGGAACATCCCTCAGTGAACTCTGCAGACCTGGAGGAAGTTCACGTTCCCTGGGGAGACCTCCTGAAATTTCCTTCTAGAGATCAAGCTGAATAATGCTCCCTCGCAATCCTGTACTCAAAGAAAATCCCTAAAACTTTTCCCATATATGCTCTGTGGATGTACAACACACATGTGAAAATAAATCATGTAGAAAAACACTTTATACCACAAGCATTACATAATAAACTTCATTTGAAACTACATTTTTACATACTGGATAATTACTGATTTAGAGGATCACTAAATAGTTAACTATGTGCAATTTCCTAGCATTACAGGATTATTTTTTTAATATACTCTATTGTTTAAAAATGTAGGGGTCAATTTAATTCATAGAAATGAATCCTTATGTTCCAAAAGGACATGTTAAATTGATATTAAAAAAGCATTTGTTATATTTCATCATGCAATCCTGAAAAAAATGCTTTAAAAAAAATAAATCAATAAAATTAAGTTAATAATAAATGTTCATTGAGGATCAAATCAGCATTAGAATGATTTTGGAAGGATAATGTGATACTGAGGACTGGACAGCTTTCTCATCATATGAATAAATGTGTGTATATATATATATATATATATATATATAAACACATTTATTCATATGATGTATATATACACATTTATTCATATGATGAGAAAGCTGTCCAGTCCTATATATATATATATATATATATATATATATATATTCAAATATGAATAATGTAATGTAAAATGTTACCAAATTGTCTGCCATTGCTTTTACCTTCTGATTTATTTGAACACACATTGTAAAACAAAAAACAAAACTTGAAACCGCTACATAATCTGTCTAAAGGGAGTGTTTTGAAGAGACACTCGAACCACGTTTCCTGATGCATTACTTTCACTTAGGCCTAAAGTTCCCATTCAAACTTTTCCATAAATTTCAGATCCTAAAAATGTCCAAGTTGAACACACTTAAATGATCATTTTCTCTGATGAAACACTGCAATCCATCTTACTTTAGAGCTTTGCTGCCTCGCCGAGAGCTTTCGGTGCTTTGTTGGATAGTTGGGCTCAATAGAGGCACTGTGTACACGTGGAAATTGGAGCTCCCCAGAGATCAACCCCTCCACTTTCAGCTCCTGATTGCCCTTTAAGACCCTCAGGAGAGTGCAGCTAACCTCACGCCTCTCAGTGCACACAGATTTTATCATCCTCTGACTCTGGACCCAGTCAGTCATCTCAGAAAAAAGGTGCCACTTCACAACGCGCTATCAATTACAAACACCTCTGGCAACCAAACTCAGGCTGTCTGCCCTTTGTCAGACTAATTTTAGATTTTTTTGCATTTCTGCTATATATCAGTTAAAAAATAAAAAAATATATATGTATATTTACATTCAGTACTAAAATGTCCAATAAAACTGTATTTCAAAAATCTGCACAGATTTAAACAATTGTGTAGTATTACATCTTTCAGTCGCTCAGCTGTAAAATTATCTTAAATTCTCTACATCTGCGATTAGATATTAAGTAGCCTTCTTAGTATCTGTATATGAATACAATGCAAGTTGGGCAAGCAATATTTATACACAAGCCTCATGCTCAACACATTTAATTTAGAACTAATATGCAAAAACAGTCCAAATAATTCTTGCAGATTTTTTCTCATAGTTAATCAACAATCTCTAAAATACCATCTCTGAGTTATCAAATTCACATTTCAAGTGTTCACGTGATCATATAATGTATGAAACAGATGTGAAAACTTTAGAAAAGTTCAGCTTGCTATCCATAACGGATGGGCTGAAACATTTGACAATTTAAGGTCACTTCCTCTCCCATCAAAAGACGGACTGCAGAGGTGAATGAAGCATGCTGGAAGAATTGACAATAGGAATGAGCTAAGCAGCTGTCCATTTACCATTACTGATGTGTAACATTAAATATCTTTTATTAGGCTCTCTTTAAAGGATGTCTCTTTTTCGGGCAAGTATTCCTGAAATCTCACATACAAGATTTAAGACATTGATACTTTTATGACCTACATGATTTACACAACAAGAGGAATAATAAACTGATCAGTGGGTCCATTTTGCAATGCAGTCAAGGCTGTTAAGGGGATATTTCACCCCAAAATAAAAATGGGGTAACCCTCATGTCACCTTTATTCATATTCATAACACAAGTCAAGATATTCCTGATGAAATCCAGGAGATTTCTTGAATGGTGAGCAACAGAACTATCACATTAAAAGGCACTGAAAAGCAGTAATTAATGACAGAATCTTCATTTTTGAGTGAACTAACCTTTTAAAGTGCAGTGCAGAGAAAGGTAATTTAATTATTAAAATAAAGCTATTTTTCATGCTGTTGAGTACAAGTACTCATCTGATAAACCAGCACACATGTTCATCCTGTGCAGTGAAATCTTGTGTAAGGTCAGACTGATTATTTTAATATACTGGGCTTTTACGTTTACTCTGCTTTTAGTACAGAGATAACATTTAACTTGTAGCCAAAGAACAGAAACGAAAACCATCTCAAATGGGCTTTCTAACTCTGCAAGGGTTCTTTTTACATAATGGTCAATAAAGATAATTACGCCTAGAGCCACATCTGCTTCAGATAAATGTTCGCAGCTTCTGTTATCAACAGCTACACTGTGCTTGGGAGAGATTTTTAATCATTGGGAGATGTTATGGCTCTTGTCCTGTCATGGCTCCTGTTAAACGTTGGAAAAGGAAGTGAGTTTAAGTGCTTAAATTCTCAAAGATGTGCGCTTCCAAAACAGATCAAAGGTCAAAGGATACTCAAACCAGATGGTGTTTCTCATACTTCCCAGGTAGAAAATAATTGCTGCCTCTGTCTGAATAAATTACAGTTAGAGTCCTTATGTCTGTATGGTTTGTAAAAATAAACTTTTAGAAATTTGCTAAAATGTACAATAAGGACATATTAAAAGTAGAGATGTCAAACGAATAATCGCAATTAATCGTATCGTGGATATAGATTTATCTAAGCTCATTTGAATTCTGCCAAAGGCATTCAGAATAGTAAAAAGTAAAGGCCTATTATATTTGAGATATCTGTTTGTCAGTACTGCCAGTTTAAAAATAGGGTTGTAAATCTTAGTTTCACAATTCAATGCAATAAGATTACAATAAGAACACAATGGCCCAGTTTCACAAACATGGCTTATCTTAAGCCATGACTAGGCCTTAGTTAAATTAAGATATTAATGCATCTTTTACAAAATTTTTAGATATGTCAGAGGCAAGTTATTTTCAGTTGAAGCAGTTCAAACATGTATTTTAGTCTGTGACTAGTTTAAGCCTTGTCTGCGAAACCAGGAGAATATCACATTCTCCTTCAATATTACTGCACATGGCATTTTAAATCAAATTTTTTTTGCGCAAAATTTACTTTTTTTTTTAAAACCATTATATAAACAGGGTACTCTTTTAAAACTATTACTTATTTTAAAAAGTGCTCTTTGAGTATACGAAAGTTTACAGAAATAGTCTTGACTTTTAAAAGTTGGATTTTCCTTTTTTTTTTCTTTTGTGCATTTAATACCAATGCATCCCAAACGCTATATAAAAAACATATATAAATTAAAATGCGATGGATGAAAGCACACACTGTCAAGCAACATGCATGTGTCTCTGCGCAAATTCTGTGCAATGAAACCCGGTGCGTCTCAATTTTTTCTCCCACCCCTATTCACTATGGTATTTGTGATTATACTAATTGTAATCAAACAGAATGACTATAGTAATGCACACATATAGAGCGCGTGATCCAGCTCCCAGCCCAACTTTGTGAATAGATTAACGGTGATATTTCTCTTATCGCGCGATAAAACGCAGCGCGCTAACGTCGATAAAGGCCCACCACTAATATTAATACATAAACATATTTAGAAAATATTTACTTGTATATACACATTTATATATTTATATTTTATATTACATATATTTAATATACATGTTTTCTTAAATATATACATGCATGTGTTTATATATTTAAGCATAATAAATAATAATAATAATAATAAATAATAATAAACGTTACACAGATATATTATAATGTAAACAACTTTTATTTGGGATTTAATTAAAGGTGATTTATAGTTCAGCACAAAACATAAATATAATTTGTTAAAACAGCAAATACTACTGTTAAAATATTTAATAATGCATATTTCACTCCAAATATAGCATGTAATGTACATGTACTGGAATCGCTTTATGTACAAACGAGATTATACTGTTATCTGTGTTCCTGAAAGGCATCTTGAAAATATAATTAGTAGCTATTAAAATTAAATGGAGGTCTACTACATATAATTATAGCAAATGTATTACTATATTTATACATAGTGGACATTTATTTATCCTTCCTTGAGTGAGCACAGCTTATCTCACTCTCCTCAATATATTAATTTTTTTTTTTTTTGGAAAAGGGCTTATTTTCTGAAGTAAAAAAAATGTTATAGTGATTTAATTCATTAGGATAACTTAACCCAGTCATCTGAGTCTTGAAACAGAACAGAGAACTCCAGACGTTAATGCCACAAAGCTAAATGGCCCATAATTGAGCAGAGGTACTTCAAGTGAAAATCATCCCTGAGCACAAGCACAGCTGGACCTCTCACAAATGTTCTCACTCCAGGCGTGACTCCTACGTGAGTGCACCACAGAGCCTGTAAGGATAGAGGCCGGATCGAGGCGTTTCTGCGTAATTATGTATTGAACTAGCCGTGGGGAATGACCCAGTTTCATTGTAATTGCCAGCAATATTCTGCGTGTCCATGGGTGACATCTCTTCCCTGTCAACCCACATCTCTAACAGCTCAACAAAGATTCTCGATAATTGTTTGTTCTGGGTTGGAGGATTTTTACAAATCTGGAGACTCATGGGCAAACAAGTGACAGAACCAAACGCGAGCAAGCAAGTCGTGTGTCTAAGGATCATCACGGTTGACATTATCATCAAAGCCCTCCTCTAGTGAAAATCAAACACATGCTATTGATTGAGTGAACAGTGATTTCAATTAAAGTTGAAGACAGATTAATGATATCAGCGTGCAGAAGAGCCAAACTGAGAGCACATACAGCGCAGGTTGTAGTGGCCAGCATATGGACACTTTCACACTCGTGACAGTGGGAGATTGAGTTTGGGCTGGATGTGGCAAATCAATCCTGTCTCTTTGATTCCAAGTCAACTAATCCATTCATGCTGATAACAAATTATTAGATATATTACAAAAAGACTACTAATTTAAGACTATGAGTCATTTATACAGAAGAATCTTGTTACATACAGGTTAATTCTCTGATAATTAGAACCAGGTTTCTCTTACTTTTTCTGTTTCGTCTGTCTCTTCTGTTTTAGCTAATATTAGGATATGCCACTGTCAATGTTTTGAAGATCTATCTGCTATAACTGTCATGGCATTCATAACTACAGTAATATGTAATATACAGTAATACCAGAAGAGGGTCGAATCTAAATCAGTGACAATGACTTGGCCTCAAATAAGCTGATTACAACATCGCCCAATCGATAATTGAACATTCTCTTGTACTTCTAGCTCCTAGCTGGTGTTAGAAACCCATCTCATTCCTTCTGGGAACTCAATAAATGGAGACTGATATCTCAATGTTACCATCTAGCTTCAGAAGCCTTGGAATATGACACACAAGTCCAGCTGACGATTATATTGATACTTTATGGTGTTTGCGTGACCTGAAAAGTATAATGACTTACATATGCGGAGTGTGTGGAAAGCAGGGACTTGGGGCAAAAATGCCACTAAATTGGACAAAACAAGTTAAATCTATAATATCTGTTGCTAAATAAGTGAATATACAGCGTAGATTGTGGCAATCTGCTTAAAAGCATTTCATTTTAGGCGTTTTACAGTGTTGCGCATTTTAACCAATCAAACAGAATTCTGTTGAGGTTAAGAATGTAATGGCCACAGAGCCGTTCAGATGAGTCAAAATTGTCACATTAAAATAAAATTTAGTCCAAATTCAGAGGTTTAAGAGGTGGCTGCTTTTAGCCTTACCCCAGAGTTGGTTCACCCTCCACCTATGATGACCTCCAACATTTAAAATTTCTCCTTTAGTGCTCCACAGAATGATGGATGATATTTATACGCTTTTTTAAAATAACTTTTTAATTTCTCATCAAGGCTATATTTATTTGATTAAAATACAGTAAAATTGTAATAAGATTGAAACTTAAAACACTTTCAAATAAAAAAAAAAAAAAAGTTACATATACCTGTGCTAGTGAAACTATTTCTGGCAGCCATTACTCCAGTCTTCAGTGCCACAAGATCCTTCAGAAATCAGTGAGAAAAATAATATTTGGAACATTATGATGATTTTTTATTTTTTGATGATCCCCAAATGTTGAAAACAGTTGGGCTGCTTAATATTCTTTTTAAAGGATACTTTGGTGAATCTAAAGTACAAAAGAATACATTTATTTTAGTAAAGTATTCAGTGTCATATTTGATGCATGTGATCATATAATGTATGAAATTTAATGCATCCTTAATAAAAACTAAAATTATACTGACCCCATACTGAACGGTATTGTAACACTCTTTAAGCATCCAATAACAACAGTAGCTGACTGCCCATTTCCTGCCATCTCTTTCAATTACTAAAGTGATTTTTGGCTCCTGTGTCTGACAGATAGGTTTTGATTCTATCTTAGACTTCATCCTGAGTTATAGACTGTTGCCTTGCTTCCTGCAAAACAAACCTTTGTGTGTGTTGCCATGATGCCAGGAGAAAAAACATTCTTTGTCAGTGGACTTGAAAGCAATCTGGATCACTGTCATTGAACTAAGCATCCAAACATAATTGCATAACTGGCCATGAAGTGAGAAAGAAAGAAAGATGGATGCTTCTGCATTCAAGTGCATATACCATATATATTAATGCTTGGGCAAAAACTCACATGATCAAAGAAAGTATTGCATGCGAAGGCCAGGTGATTTATTCTCAGCAGCTTTTTAGGTTCTAATCACAGGAGCAAAGCACCACTGGAATGTGTCCCAATCACCACCAGCAGAAAACGCAGCTGTCTCTTTCTGTCTCTTTACGCTTGCTCTGGATTTTTATGACTTCTGCTGCTCCTTACTCATAGTCTGTTCATTCATTCTCTCTTGTGCAAGCAAGTTCTAAAGTAAACTGTCTGTGGAAAAAGAGAGGCCAATACCACAGAAAAACTGACTCATCGAAAAACCAGCGCACTCCAATTGAAGCCACTAGACAAGTCTCGATACAGTGACGCATGGACAATAGTGCTCTGTTCCAGGAGGCTGGGCTCCCATCCTCAGGCTTTGTCTGAGGTCAGGGCTTCCCCGGTGACATCACTGCTCAGCTGATTTTAAGCGCCGTTTTTCATTATTTCGTTGGAGACAAAAAGACTTCCTCACAGGCTCCCCATTCACATTTGGCGAACAGACTTCAGCCTGAATTTAAGTCCAAGTCACAAAAGGACTCAAGCGATGGCCGGGCTGATTCTGAATGTCAATTTCTGTGAATGGTTCTATATCACCGTTTCTTCATTAGAATTCAAAACATGACATTAGTGCTTTGCGTAATTATGAACTCAAGGCTTTGAACAAATAATAAATCCTTAAGAAATTGTATCCAATATATTAAACTATTATCCACATTACAATAAGTATATTCCATGGGTCATATCCTATG
Source organism: Enteromius thamalakanensis (assembly GCA_032357475.1). Lineage (NCBI taxonomy): Eukaryota > Metazoa > Chordata > Actinopteri > Cypriniformes > Cyprinidae > Enteromius > Enteromius thamalakanensis. The sequence goes on along the minus strand of JAUCMT010000105.1, from coordinate 7,693,639 downwards.
GTCAGCATGATTATCTAATTCTGACAGTTTTTGCGATTTTGGAAATATAGGAAGCGCAACAATAACGTGACCCAGCTGGAGTGTTCCTGCTCCAGATTTGAGAGCTTTTAAAAGCTCAGGCCTGGAGCCATAGACTGCTTTCAGAAATACAGAGACAGGAAGAAAGAAAGAAAAAAAGAAACTAGGGAGTAGATGTTGTAGGAATGATTCGGTATGTAATGAAAGCACACTGCAAAAGTTAATCGATACCACTGCCTCTGAAACCCATCCTCACGGTAGACTGAGTCTAATGATGTCTCCAGTGCATTCTCAGTACTATAGTACAAAACATCAATCCTGATTCAAGCAGAATTTGATTGGACATAAAAAAAAGTTACATGTATGCTACTTAATGTTAAAAGTACATAATGCTTAAACATACATTTTTTGGTAACACTTTATAATAGGTAACATTCGTTAACTATTATATTAACAACGGCTTTTCTCTTAATTTTAGGGATGGAAAATAAGGCATTAATATGTGCTTAATTAGCAATAATAAATGGCTAATATTCTAGTAATATGCTTGCTAATTAGCAACTAATACAGTAGGTGTAACCGTAAAAAAGTGTTACCCCTTTTTGTACATTATTGTATAGACGCTGTAGTATAGAATATAACACACTGCTCACACACTGACAGCATCTTAAAAAGTCTTTACAT
>JAUCMT010000105.1:7669012-7682868 GCA_032357475.1 Enteromius thamalakanensis | reverse complement strand
CCTTTCTTTATGCCTTTTCAGCTCGAACAATGCGATGCAGAAAAAAACAACATTCAGACGAGCCACAGCATCAGAATAAACCGTAAAGACTTGACTAAAATTGTGTGCACGCGCTATGCTTCTTTGACTAAAAGTGCATTTCCAGTGGTATTTTATCTGTTTTTTCAAGTGTGTTCTTATGCATTTTGTATCTTACTGTATCTAAAGGGAAGTGCTTTTCAACTTCCTCACTTCCTCAAATGTGTCTCCTCAACATTAAGAGTATCCCGAGCACTACTCTGAACAGGCTTTTCTTAAAGTGTAACTAGTGTACTAATATGACTTTTACTTGTATATAAATACTGGCTCTTAACAAAAAGCAATACGATTTTTATGTTGTTGTGGCATGTGGCAAAAAGTTCTGAAAATCCTTTTTTTTTTTAACAAGAAAAGAATCAAGATTTATATAGTCATTAAGGGTTGGCTGAAGATAAAAAACAAAACAAAAAGGAAAATACCTTAAATAAATAATACAAATGCAACATATCTGCCTATTTAAGGTTATTCAACCATGCCCCCTTTTTTTTTTACAGTAAGTATTTAACAAGACATAAGTAGCAAGACAAAAAAGGTCAACCACTGTAATCATGGTATATTTCACCTAAACATGACAACCTGGTAGGGTTAGGATCTGCTGTCTTATTGGGGGAAGTTGTTGCATTGCTTTTAAATATACAATATACACATTCCTTTATTTACAACAGACTATATGCTTGTCATAAAAAACTGTGAATTCCTAATGCTTTCTTAATGCACGTACCGCTATTGAGCAACCAGTCAGTGGCGGATACAGAAAATACTGATGGCTATTCACATTACTTGGGTTCACTTCAGAGGGAAGCAGGGGTGATTATTACACCTTGTTTAATTATTTTTTTTTTTTTTGCTAATGACATGCAAATGAAATGTGAGAACGTATGGCAATATGACTTCCTCCATACACTTTTGCCAGTTTATGCACAATACAGACACTTGCCATCATTCCATGATACAGTACAAGCCCAATCTACTACTAAAAGAAATATGTGGCAGGGACATAATAAAACCATAGAAATAAACCACTTTTTTTTTTTTAATTATTGTTAAAAACCATATTCTTAAAATGGCACCTAATGGCTAAGAATTAATTTGCATTTTCCTTTCGAACCAATGCAAAAAGAGCAACAAGTACACAGGCAATATGCAAACGTTTCATTTTAACGTCAACATGAAACGGCTTGGGATTCATTTTAAAAACAACCCCTTTCAATGATTCAGAGTCAGTTCCTTCACATATAGCCATGAAAGATGATTTTGGTTTTTTTATCCATAATAGGGTCACTTTAAAATGCAACATGAGTCCCTAATTCAAGCACCCATCTCTGCTTAAGAATTGCAGAAGCGCATCAGAACTTTCAGGACACTGTTCTTCTATGCGGCATGAGGGGAAAACTTTCAGTAATTCCAGAATCACGCATCACTCATTTGTGAAATCCGTGAATAACAGTGGTGCATTACACACACTTTTTTTTTTTTTGAAAAGCAAATTATGTGTTTTATTTCCATAGATTAATGAACCTTATTGGGGGGCAATTGCCTTTAAAAAATCCACACTGGTCATTACAAAGCAGGATGATGAAGGAGGTTGGATTTTAAGCCTTACCAAATCTTTTGAAGAACTACGAGGTAGAGCCACAGACTGGAAGCAGCCTTGGAAGTGAAGTGAGCCAAGAAGAATGCATGAGATCTGGAGGTCCACCACATGAAAAGATCTCCCAGGGTTTAGTGGAGAACTTTTCCCTGAAGACAAGCCTCCTACAGTTTTAAGATGCTGACACAAAACTTACCAACAAACTATAACAACTCTTATTTCACACAGAGCAATGGACTCGCCACTAAAGAATAATAAAATAAACAGTCACATGATCTCACACTAAACCTATTCCTCATATTTGAGCTGCTATTTGTATCTGACTATTTGTAAGTTCCATGGCACATGTACATGAATTACAGGAAAGGGCATGATTACAGAACACACATTTTCCATCAAACACACAAATGCTGACTTTTTAAAGCTGCCATCAAAGGCATGGAAACCTCCATGTGGTAAAAGACTTAGCAAACCCAGTCACTCTCAGCATGCCTCCTTCAGCGCAGAGCATGTTCTCAGCAGGTAGATCCATTCCAGTCATCTTCCCTAAAAGACCACTCCAGCTTTCTCCACTGTGAACTGTAATCATGCCTCAGAGCCCTGCCTCTATGATGTAAGTGTTACACCCACGTGGAAGGGATAATTCACTTAAAAATAAAAGTTCTGTCATCATTCACTCTCTAGTTGTTCCTAACCTGTGGTCCAAATAAGATTGGACCCTACGGATCACTTTACCCCACAGACTTTACATACATCTTCATTTGTTATGCACAACTTTGGAACAGCACGAAGTAGTGTAAACAATTAAAGTTTTATATTTAGTTGAACTAACCTTTCACCATCGAGAAGGGGTGTCAAACCTACTCAGGACACCTCTGCCATAAGATGATGAACTAGTTAGTCTTCTGGCATTTTTAGTAAAGATACATAATCAAATTACTGTCAAAAAGATGTATGAGGCAGTAATATACAAAAAGTGACTTTTTTGTAACTAATCAAATGTGGTTTTGGTTGACCAGTACATACTCTGAAATAATTGGCTGTGGATAACATCTGACTGCTAGTAGGACCTCATCATTAACTCTGCTACAATGGTTGCTTTGTTATTTTTTTTAGTCTTATAAATACAAAGAAAGAAAGAAATATATATATATATATATAGTCAGTACAATCAGTGTAATTGTCTAATTTAAAGCATAGTTGATATTTTGAAATTGTTTTACTACTAGATTTTAGTTTTTATTCATATTGTTGTGTGCCTTATTTTTATTACTATTAATAATTTTGCCCCTATTAAAATGAAAGGTTCATACTTTGATTTCATTCACTCTCACAAAGTTTTTTCTTCAAAAAAAAAAAAAAAAGTCACTGTATGAAAGATAACAATACGAGTGGTTACTGCCTTTTATTTTTCTAAGCATTACGACAGTTCCTCTGAAAGGATCTGCTGGTTGACATTGGCATCAGGTGCAATACTTAAAGGAGCCAGTGGAACTGCAAGTGAAATCTGTTACAGCACAGATAAATCAGCAGTTTTTGGGCTCCAGGAGAATGTCTGAGTCTGTTTTCTCTAGTGGGCTAAAGTGTTCTTTGTACATCCCTAAATGGTAACCTGAGCCCCAGCACAGGGATGGCTTTAGGGCTACTGAGATGATGGGAAATCAGTATGTTACAGGGGACATGGACTCGGAGGAAGACTCTATGCTTGGATGACGCAAAAGGACTCAATAATAAAGCAGATGATTAAAGCTCCAGTTCATCTGTCTTGCGCACAATTAATATGCCAAAAGAAAAGAAACACTATACTTCACATTATTACATGCAAAAACAATATTCAAATAATATCCTAAACGGGCTAATTTGGTTAAATAAAAATTGCTTCTGTTTGACATGTAACAATGCACTGAGCCTATAATCAAGCAAAATTTTAAACACTATAAAATTTTAACTTGTGAGTGACAAAGGGTTGAGCACCAATCTTACCATCAACATATTTAACTTATATTTAAATTAATTTCAGATTTTTATTCAGTCCCATTAACATTAATATCAGGTTTAAAATTATACCGATTTTGCTTTGAAAATTAAAGCAATTTCTATGTTTGTAATCCTGACAACACTGGTCGCTCAATTTAACTTTGCACAGAGAGAAATCAATAAGTCTTTCTCATTACAGTCCTTCAATGCATTAAATTCAATACAGACTGTGAACAACTCCGCTACAATGATTTCTGAAGATGGTGCTGAGAATGCCAAATTGAACATTATGGCAAACTATGCAATCAAGGGGGTGAACGCAGTGACATCTGCAGGACAGACACCGCTACACAAATACATTATCATCCCGCTACTAAAATAGCCATTTAGTAAAAGATAGTAATTTTTAAGATTCAGCACCATTGAAATGAAGCAATTGCCATTAATCCGATTTCTTTTTTTTACCCAGCTGTACTGACCAGCCTCGAGCATTGGCCAGCTTTGTTTCTTTCAGACCCATGACTTTCTATCTGCTGACTACACACAGAGAGGAAGCTGTGATAGAGGGAATGCCCTCTTGCTAATCCTCAGATTAGGGTCTGTTAACTGTGATACAGGGCTCCAGATTTGCCCAGGGGAAAATCATGGACAAAAAGCCTAAGTAAACACGGTCTAGTGAGAGACAGGGGGAGGAATTAAGAAGCATGTGTGTATGTGAAATATACTGAGGTACTACAAAAATCATTTTAATAGGAATACTCACCTAAAAAATAAAACTCGGCCATCATTTGCTCAAATGGAAATACTTAAGATTTCAACGAGGCTCGGTTTATGGACATATTTCCTTACAGGAAAGCCTTTTTAGGCAATCTTCCATCATATACTTTTATTCAAATTGCTCCAAAAACCAAAAGACTAAAGCTGTACTATGACAGAAATGCGGAATTTCAATTCGTAAAGCCTACACTTGATCCACTGTAAGCTATTATGCTTCATGACTGGCTATCTTTAAATATTTTTGTTTGTGTGTGTGTGTGTGTATACATGTCTGGAGATTAACACAAAGATCTACTAAATCTGTCTTCTACTAAACTACAAAAGTATTTTTTCCAAAGATTATATCACTTTGAGGAATTTCGGCTGAATACTTTTTAACCAGATAAAACAAACCACTTTCAGCTGTGCTTTCTCTAAACATCAAGTAATGCAGTGTATGTGAGATTGGCTTAAAGTGCCACTGCTCAGACATCACTCTCTTCACCTCTTACTGTAGCTCTCAGTCCAACAGGGAAGCCCTGAACTCAAGAGCACTTCACTGGACTCTGTGAAAGCCATCAGTCTGAGAAGCCCTTTTATTACACCCCCATAACAGCTCATGTTTCCTGGAATAGAGAGGGAGAAAGGCCTTTTTGCGAGGAGAGATAATGTTTGGACACATAGTGTACCTTTGATATGCTCACTATTATATATACAAAATATTAGTTAAAAGAAAACATATCTCTGATAACTCAACTCATCTTCCTAAAAATGACCCCACAGTGCATAATGATCAATGGTGCATGAGCACCCCCATGTGGTCATACAGATACAGAACATACGCAGATACAAGACTGGAGAAAAAAAAGAGAACAGAAAAGCCTTTATTTTAGATTTCACTGAGAATTAAATCATAACACAGGATGAAATCACACAGAGGTTCCTTCCTTGGCACATTGACTACCACAATTTGCGGAAGAAACCCACAGTGCCTTCACAGTAACATCTCTAGCTCTGTAAAACAGAATCGGGAAGATCAGTGGCACTGAGACACCATGAGAAAGGCATACAAAGTTACGTAGAAAGTCTGATTATTAAAGCAACCTCTATGAAATGCAACCTCGGAAATAAAAAGTATACAAATCTTAGTCAGCTGAAGAAGAAAAAAATCAGTCCTGGATTCCATAAATTATTAGTTCTGCGAGTTTTAATCTCAACGGTATGCAAAAACTTAAAAAATAGCATATTTCTAGTGTTAGTGTATGCTTATCCAAAAATAAAACGCAAGTCAGAGTCAGTTAATGTATTGTTTCTTACAGATAAAGGGGGCTCTCACCCACGTAAGGTCAAGCATTTCACCTATTCAGCGTACGAACATGAGCCCAGATTGAGTGAATGCAAACAGTAGATTTCACACTCAAGAACAGGAAGGACACTTGTATAAATGCACAAGCTAAAATGTGTGCACTACTACTAGTAAATGTGACATCTACTCCAAATAATAGGCAACTAAAAAGTGTTTTTTCCAAAACTCTCAAAAAATATCATTAATATGATTTACAATACAACATCCTGGCCACATGCAATGTTAGCTAAAGCTATGTATAGAGAACATTTGTATAGAAGCAGTTATGCTACAGAGGCACGGCACATCTGTAGAGCTATTCACACAAGTACTTTAAAATCTCATTGGGGCAAAAAGCAAGCAAGGAAATCTACGGGGGTGAGATTTATTCATCTAGACAGGTTCTTGAGAGAAAGAGGAAAAACCGGAAGAGGATGCTGCCAAAGTGAAGGAGAACTTACCAAAGCCCAAAAAGAGCCCGAACACATTTTGAAACCATCCCAACAGGAAATAGTACATGTATTATCCATATAAATCTATGATATATATATATATATAAATATTTATATATTTTTATGATTCATATTTGTTATATCCACAGCTTCATCAGTTGTAAAACCGTGTACACTGTATAGTTTATCTATTTATACTTTAACAATATACCACACTCACATTTATAACCGTCATATACTGCATCTCAATCAACAGATAAAAAAGGTAAAGCAATACAAATAAAAAGTTGGTCTACGAAGTAAACCAATAATTTACGATATGTATTTTTTTTTTTTCTTCTTTATCAAAACATCTCATGCACAGAGAGGTTTCGATATCTGTGGGAACTGGTTTGAAAATAGGTTGGGTCCAGGTGCTTTGTTAGCATGAAGGCATCTTAAAAAAAGCATCTCGGTTTGAGAAAATAACCAGACCAAAAAGCTCACATGGAAGACGTACTGTATACTAAAAAAGCCCTTATGTAGGAGTTATGCATTGTATATCTATAGTAATGCCTTCTCTGGTTGCAAAAGAAATCCCATGGACTAAATGCATTTAATCTGACTGTCTATTAAGGACTGAGGCTACTTCAAAATGGCATAACAAATCACATTCCTCATTTTCTAGCACATTTACAGAATGCAAACCCCACAGTCTTTCTGGGAAAAAGACGACGGGTATCACTGACTACAAGTTCTCAAACACCTGCTTAGTTTATACTGATCGACACGGTCCAAAGCAAGTCATATAGTTTTAATGGCATCCATAATGTTCGCCCAAAGCAGCACAATATCGACGGAACACCCAAAAACACAAGAAAACATCAAAATGCCAACAAACATCAGTCTTTCCACGTCACGATAAAGCACACAAGATTATCTGTCCTACTTACACTACCTTTAGGCTAAAGGCTGCATCTTTTATTCGCGTATAACCACGTCGGCTGAAGAGGCATTTGAGGTCCAAAGGAAAACTTGATGGTTTTAACACCAGCATGATTTAGTTGTTTTCGTTCGACAGCGATTTTACAATGAAACTGCCTTCGCTTCTCAGGCTCAGGGTGTAATCCTGGTCTGCTGCTAACTTGAATGTATCTTCCACAGATCCAACATGCAAACTAATACATCAAAGAACACCGAAAATGGAAACAAAGGCCAAAGAAAAAACAGATCACACCTTGCGCACACACTCCTCAGCTCACAAGCAGGTTATCGAAACCCAAATTCTGCACTTTAAATTCAAGCAATGTCCACCACTACAAAGAGCCAATGAAAACGAGAAACATTCGAGGCACACGATGCTCAAAGGGAATGTTAGAAGAACGCTGATGCGTATGAAGCAATTTAACTAGGCAGTCGCAAAATGAATGCATCGACATCATTCGTTAGTGTGACTCCGTGTCCTTCTACGCACAAAACATTCACTTACGAGTAGCTCAAACACTAAGGAAAGCAAAAAAGTACCTAAATAGTGAGTGCGACACAAGCCAACGCTTGGAAATGAAATGACGTCTGTCTTGTGGAGAAAGTCTTCTCAATCTCTATAAAAGGCAAGGTGCCACATCTATGGCACAGGCAAGTAGTTACGTTACAATCACAGCTGACAGCTATCCCACTACGAGACAGTGAGAGGTTCCCAAAGGGCAACTATATTACAGTAGAACTGCACAAACTCTGGGAACGATTTTGGTACATAATGCAGAGTGGTGTCGCGCCCAGCGCAGTATTGCACTGGGTACCATAGTCTCTTTGGGCTCACTCGAGCACTGCAAAGAGCTCGGACCGAGGGAACAGGCCTCAGGAAAAAAAGTACTGCATGGGAACCACTACAGGCTGGAGGAGCATGGCGGAGCAGCGGCATCTGACACTTTAAAGGCCTGTGAGGTCAACAATGGCCTTGATGAAGATGGTGTCATCTCGGATGTAGGAGTTCTTGGAGTCTAGTTTGGAGAGAGGGCAGAAGAGAGGGCAGCCGCTGGCAATGTTCATGTCACTCACAGGCCTCTGGAAGGAGGAAGAGGAAATGTCTGGCCGGAAGGCATCGATGATGTGCTCCCTGTTGTTCTGATCCAGCAACATGAGGGTGACCTGGGGACCAAGGTGTTGGATACATTTTTTTAAAAAGACCAAAGAGGTCTGAGTTTAGACAGGTATAAATGGATGCAAAGCTGAAGACACTCACTCATGATTCAGTGGAAGGAACAAGGACACCATAAAAAGCATGAAGTGAGAACATAAAGGGATGGAAAATGGTCACGCATCATGTGTGTGTGTCAATGACATACTTTGGGAGTGTCCACAACAAACATGTTACATGTTGGTTTCAAAAATGTTTCTTGAAAAAGGTATAAAACTAATTAAATGACTGTAAAAATGCAATGTTGTGCTAATCAAGTGAAAAGCAAAAACACAACACTATCATTTCAAAGTTTGGCGTTGAAGAATATAAAGGGTTAGTTCACCCAAAAATTCTGTTATTAATTACTCGCCCTCATGTCGTGTCAAACACATAAACCCAGATCTACATTCATTTTAGAGAGCATCACTACTCAAGCTGTAACATATTTGACATAATCAGCCTTGTTTACATTCGGGGGAAAGCACAGACATGAGCGTAATCTGCGGCTGTTAATGCCTCGTGAGAAACCAGAAGAACGGTTGAGTAAACTTATTTTTGTTTTCTTTACACACACAAAAAAAAATTATCCTTTTAGCGTCGCAAATGTTCTACCGATGTTTCTGGACCGGGGATCATTTCAGTTGTGTTGCTGTCTATCAGTGATGCGTGGGTCAGTTTGTAAACAACCCGAAGCTGACAGACGATATCAACTAACCCGCCCGCAACTCGGACCGCAAAAAAAAAAAGAGAAAATATTGTACCCAACCTGCTTCCTGACCCGCATTTTTTTTTTAATGTGCTCGCCGACGTGCGAAGAGCAGGCAGTTCTTGAGGCAACCCATAATTTTCCATTTCAGCTGTCTAGAAGTGTGAAAGCCCTTAGGAGCGTAAACTGTTCGTTTTCTGAATGTTGATATAGCATTAATAAATGTAATATGTAATAAAGGCTTGATGTATTCATTTATTTCATTTCATTTTCTTAATTTTAAGATGCTGCATGGGTTTATCCAGTCTAATCGAAGAGAGCTGCGCCTCTCCCCTGACTTTCCCAACAAACTGAGCTATATGCGTTTAAAAGTAACTTAATAAAATGATACGGCATTGAAATGAAATGGCATTGCTCAGTTCAGTGTGTTGGGAAATCGGGAATTTTGTCCTGCGTCAACATTTATTCAACAGTAAATAATGCTCAACCTTCAAAAGGTAGCCTACACATGACAAAGCCAGCACTTTGGTCATTATCTTTCATTATTTCGGCAAATGTCTTTGTGTATTTGTGGAGCTTCCACTCACCAGTCTTCACCTTTTTCTCTTGCCGCCTCCATCTTCGCCCCCGGTAATTTAACCAATAAAGTGTAGGCCTATGTATTTAATAGAAAATGGTGTCTAGTACTATATAAATTGAAAAGGTTTAATTGGCATCTTTATTTCAAACGACCGGACCGACCGCGACCCGAATATCATTTAAAAATATTTTTGGATGACTTGTAACCCATGGGCACCCGCTCATTTCGGGTCAACCCGCGCATCACTGTAGCCTACTGTATTTATGTCCTCATTTAGTGAGACGTTAATATAACAGGAAGCGTCACGCGCAGGTCAGTATGCTAGTAAACAAAACCGCACATCTGCACCATACATTAACACGAAAGCTAACAATTATTTAAACCGGAAATATTATTAATGTACAGCAGTATTATGTGTTGCTGTATTTTTGATTTTAAATACATGCAGCCTTTTTAAGCACGCAAAAGACTTCTTTCAGAAACAATAAACAAAATCTTCTTTTTCAAATCTACTTTCATTTTGTTACGCGTTACAATATATAGCGATGATTAATAGTGAGCTTGCTTTTAATTAATAAAGTCATCTTTCCCTCCGACGTATTTGCCTTGAACTCTTGCCAAGTGCTTGCACGTTTCCCAAACACAGACATGGGCATGCTGATGAGATGTTAATTTTTCATTCCTCTCTTATCTGTTGATATTCTCCGAGTGTTTGTGGAATAATGAGCACTCTGCTCTCAAACACGACTCGCTTTTCATTTTAATTGAGAAGCTTTTTGACAAGTGGTCAAGGACTTGAATATGTATAAGAGACTTGCATAACACCATAAGTATTAAGTTGCTTAATGTTGTCAATCATATCGCTAGATTGTCCCATGGTTTTGAGATGCGCTAAGAGTTATGCAGTGGGGGTTTGAAGAAGGATGAAATATGAGGATGACTCTGTACAGGTCAGCAGAAATCTGATCTTGGGCTTTACCCAGCTGTCGGAAGTAGAGGAAAATAGCAGGGAAGTGTTCTGACCACTGGGTCAAAGGTCAGATCAGAAGGTTTTCATCAAACAGCTGGACAAGACCCAACTGTGTGTTTCTGTCTGAGCCTGTCTTGTTTTTGAAAAATCTGTATTCCTTTCCGTTTCTGACCTGATATTTTGATCTGAATCCAAGTATTCAACATAGTTTTTTTTTGTATTTATTACACACACAGACACACATGTATATATTATATATAATCTAATATAATGTATCTCTTAATTTGTTTATTTTGTTCTTCTTGTTTACATTCAGTTTAACAGACACGGACTTAAGCTAGTCCCAGACTAAAATGAATGTTTGAGCCATCTCGACTGAAAATATCTTTCACTGAGATATCTTAAAATATATTGTGCCATTGTGCTTGGTCAAGATGACCACATGTAAGGTTTTTAGCGAAGACATTTTTGTAAAAGTTGCTTAATTGTCAATTTTACTATGGCCTATAGTCCTGGCGTAAGCTATTGTGAAACTGTTGTTTATATTAATACCTTTCCAAGACATTTAATCCAGGAAGAGAATATGGCAAGTCTTGTGATTTGTGTCGTGACTGTTCTGTGTTTTACATCTATACTCCCTAGTCTAGCATTCTTTCTCCTGCTGTAATGGCACCATAGGAGATAACTGATGTTAATTGGTGGGCTTAGAGCCAACTACCTTAGTTACAACGAAGATTAGCTCATGTGTCTGAAATGGATACGCCCTACGTCTGTCAACGCCATTTCGGTGTTGCTATGGCAGCGTTACACCTTTTCAGTCATTAATATTCGGCATGTCAGTGGGCCGGGACTGCCATCAGCCAATAGCTATTTTCGTTTGGCTATAGTGTACATATAAACACAACATTTTCCAGTAGTTCCCCTCTGCTTTTCTTTAGCATACCAACACACTTTGCTGAGATCATCAAGATGCCTTAAGGGGGGGTAGCGGCCCTAATTAAAGTATCTATTTTGTCAACAACAGACAACAGAGTTTAGCATAGCAGTAGACCTTCAAATAGTCTCCAGTTAACTCCAGTGTGAACCGTAATGACAGATTATACCCTTATCTCTAGAGTCTTATAAAATGGTTCACAAAACAAGTGATTTACGTAGAATCTAAATGTGTTAATGAACAAGGGCAGTTTAATGAGAGATGAACGCATAGGAGAGAGCTGCTGTGAAATAAATGCTTAAAATAAAATAAAATTGTATTCTTAAATCATGAAAGGGATGGGTTTCAGAAGTGAATTTAGACAGTCTTATATTAGTATTGTTATATGCTGTACAGTATTGATTTATAGGTTACATGAGCTTTTTTATATATTCAAATTAAACATTTTTTTTCAAAAGTTTTGCACTTTTTTTGTGGTTTAAGCTGAAGTTTTTATATTCAGCATTTGAGTTAAGTTTATTATATTTTTATAGTTAACAGTAACAACACTGATGTTGGAAATTGTATCTGAAATGAGGTCAAACCATGCTCAGCACAAAAAATTTGGATCACATTAAAAAACGTGACCTGAGGTGGGTTTCTTTTTGCATACTTTAGTTGCTTTTCTCACAAAAATAGGATATTGCACTAGTATTCTCAGCTTCAGGCTTGTGACATCCGGCTGTTTTTGATGTGGAATTATTGATGGGGTAGACTGAACTCCAAGGATCCCGTTCTTTCCCTCTCTTTCCACCTTCAGCAATCCCACCCTTTACAGTCACTTGAGAGAGTTACGTCTGCCTCCAGAACTTTCTAAATTCAGCGTGACCGCTCTCAGCTCCACTTTGGGGGGGCTGATTGTGGTTAGTGCAGCACTAAATCAGACCTGTTGATGTGTGGATGGCATGTCACTGGTCTGAAGGGACGAGAGATTTTCTGTGTAAGAAGAGTGGAAATATGCCCAAAACAGATGGGCCTGATTTTTAGCTTCAGGTGTCCATTTAGCTAACAGGGACCATTGAAGATGGTTCGGTTGAGTGAGCTGTTGTGCAGACTTCATTTTATGCCATTAATAATTCGTAGCTGTCAACATATGGCCCTGAACTAGTGTAGGTGAGTAGTTAAAGGACTGACTCGGTTACTTGTTTTATTTTTTTTATCACCCTCATAATAACTGCCTTGTATTTCTCAATCTCTTATACTCTCTGTGTGTTATCTGCGTATATCTGGACACAAGTATCTATAGCTTTCTTCTATGTGTCTTGATTTATGGCCACGTACGTTTGCTGTTGCCAGGCAAGACTGGGTGGGTGTATGTGAGTGTGATTTTGGGATGGGGGATAGGGTTTCATTTTTACAAGGTGTTGACATGAATTATAACACAGAGTCGCCCAGACTGCCCGGCAGCCAAGATTCAACCTAGATACATTGTCCAACCAGAGAGCTTATCGCTTCATACCTTGTTGGTCTTATCAATCTAGTTTTTTTGAAAACAAGGTAGAGTATGTGTTTTTTTGTGGATTTCAGGGGAACGTTAAAATCTGCACTAGAAAAATGACACACCCTATTACTCAACTTTATCAAACCAACCTGTTTGCACTTGTCCCTTGTATGCAAATGCATTTCGCTCATGCATGACATAAAAACACACACAAACTCATGATTCGTCAGCTGTACCCAGATGTTAAGACTCTTAATGAGTTTTAATTTTGAATCCATTAATATAATATAACACCAAAGATGTGTGAAGTACTACAATACTTAATGCTTGATGTTTGCTTAAAATATATAAAATATAAATATAAATATATAAATACACACTACCATTAAAACATTTGGGGTCCGTAAGATATTTAATGGTTTTTAAAGATGTTTCTTATGCTCATTAAGGCTGCATTTTATTAAATTTTTAAAATCCATACAAATATTTTATAATATTATTCCAATTTAAAATAACGGTTTTCTGTGTGAGTATATTTTAAAATGTAATTTATTACATTATTACCTGTGATACAAAGCATCATTTCTCCTTTCTTCAGTGTCACATGACACTGATCCAGATGCACACACACACACACACACACACACACAGTTCTTACACAATCCAACATGTTTAAAATTGAACTGGAAATTAGGTGCTGGGCGACCGGCCAGAGGAGAACTGGACCCAACTAAGCCTGGTTCTCCCAAGGTTTTTTTTTTCCCCATTCTCTCATGGATGGGGTTTTGGTTCCTTGCCGCTGTCGCCTCTGGCTTGCTTAGTTGGGGAC
>JAUCMT010000105.1:7603075-7630697 GCA_032357475.1 Enteromius thamalakanensis | reverse complement strand
ATGTAATATTGTAGTAGTTATAAACTAATAGAAAGAAAAGAACAATTTTGTTTTTAAATGGAACCGTTTCAATCATTTTTTAAGTTTTTTTTTTTTTCTAAGTTCAGAAAGATGAGAGCGTTCACATTTTCTTTAAGCAGCACAGACTGTGTCTTCAACACACGGGCCGCTGTTGTGCTTCAGCTGAAGGAGGTCAAAATCTTTCTGTTCTTTGCTAGGAAGGCTCAATAACATTAAGCATTTTCTTAAAACCGGCATTAAAATCCGTGGCTATAGCTGCTATCGATCGATTGTTTTGCCCTGTTCATTTTTTTTTCTCTCTGAATTGTTTGGTTTGTAATGCAAATTTGTAATACAAATAAATACATATCTTCTAAAACCTAAAAGTGCTTAAGAACCTAGTTTCCCAGTGAACATAAAAGAAAGAGTGTGTGTGTGTGTTTGTTTCACCTGTGGAGGTGTCCCACACATCATGTCCCAGGTTCCATAGTGACCATGGGCCTGACGATAGCGTCGTACTGCATCTGTGAATGCGGGGGTCTGAACTTTACATTCCTCAGGCAGTCCTGAGCAAGAAAACAAGACTTAATCATAATCAACAACATATGCAAGCATGTAACAAACCTTGCTATTTTTAATAAATAATCAAAAGAATCAAGCACCGTTAGATATTAATTTCTAATGACATCATAACATGGCGCAGTTCCTCTTCATTAAGAGAAGTGAAAGACCAAGTTAGATACACCCACCCAGGCACATCTCACTATCAGATTTTCCCGTCAAACCACTGACAGACTTCAATCTGTTTTGGTCACCGAGGTAAACAGGAAGCATTGCCTCATCAGTTACCATGGTATTTCCCTAAACAATGCCATAGTTACTGCAGTATACTGACGAGTCATAGAGGGATGATGTATCTGACGTGTGAATCAAACGCAATTTGAAGACAAGCTATCTCGAGTTCGGTACTCTGGCAATCTGCTTCATATCTACCCTCGATGTCAGTTATGATGACACACATGTTGTAAAAGCCTCCTGTACGCACAGCATGCGTGCACAGGGGCCTGAACCCTTACAAAGAGAGGAAGTTTCAAGCAGGCTGGATGTGGGGGGCTGGAGGAGAACAGACAGGAAGTCCAGGACTCTACATCAGCACAGCTTGACGCTTTTGTGAGTGCATGCACACACGGGCAAGAGAGTTATGGGTCGGTTCATTCAGGCATAGCCAAATAAAGCAAAAGTAAAATAATAAAATAAAATGCACATAGATACTGTAAGTATATCTATGAACACAAAGGAAGAACTGGAGCAAAAACAAGAGATATATTATGGGTCAAAAGACACATAAATAACATATACACCAAATTTATATATTATATTGTATTATATATACGAAGTATATATTTATAAATAAATAAAATGCCTGATAATAAAAATTAAATACAAATAACCTGAGAAGTGTTACGATAAAACTATAGAAGAAGCATAATGGGTTGCTTATTTTGGTGCAGTCACTGTAAAAACAACTAATCTTTCTTAAGTCAGTCTAAAAACACCAAATGATCAAAGTACAATGACAGAAAAATGAGTGAAGAAAAACAAAAATCCTCTTTACACACCATGCCCTAAATAACCCTATGACACCAATACCTTGCACGACATCAGCCTTAGTTTAGATAACACCAGGCTAAAGATTTCAAGCTTTAAGGTTTCCCATTTTTATCCCTTTCAGTCATAAACCGTCATCATACAGGAATTTCAATTATTCCATTTCTGCATATTTGTGGAGCTGTGTATCTAAGGTCTTTACAATGACATTCAATAGGCTTTCAAAGAGCAACTTTGTGTCTGGACACTGGAGAGGTTTTAAAGCACCTGGACTTAATTCATTAGCATGCCTGTAAACCTGTTCAGCTGCCTTATAAATCCTTCTCCTAAGGCTGACATGCACCATATACATCATAAATCTCTGTGGGGCCTGGGACACAGTCTAGCAACTTTGTATAGGCCATCTCATGAGCATAAATAATAGAACTTATGAAGGTTTGAGAAACAGCTGTTTCTATATTTTCTCTGCAATGATTGGTTATGTTAAAATGAGAGTCCAAACAGCAAATAAAAACAATCGCAACTATCCAGAAGTAGACTTCAGTACATCAAGTGCTAAATCCACCAACATTTGTTTAGAACTGATTTTGCTTGAGAAAAAAAGTGCTTGATCTGTAACAATTTGAGATTAGACAACTAGAAAGAGCTTTTTAGTCTGAAGCAAATGTTAAAACTTACTTAACTGTTGAACTTTGAATGGCCTGAAGGTAAATTTTTAGCTAATTGTCATTTTCGTTGAACTATTCCTTTTAAAGCCTCTTTCGTCCAAGCCAACATAAATCAGACATGCAAAACAATGGGCAGCATGGTTAAATTAATTGCCGTTGCATTCCAGACTTTACTGGGCCACCAGTACAAACAGATTGCTCATGACAGCCCGGGCCCACAGAACTCCACAACCCAGGATACTGTACTTACTGCAACATCTAGTATAGCACAGTAGAAATGCATGGGTTTTTCACCAACACCCTTATAATTAAGCGGTTTTAAACACTGTATATGTAAATAATGCACTTCCAAAAACATGCTGTGACTTGTCAGGATCCAGCCCTCATCTAACTTTGTTCATGCACGCTTGGGTTTACTCCTCTGGGCATCCAGTCGCAGAATAACACCATTCCTATTGGCTCGCTGCATGTTCCTCATGTCCCGACACATTTTAGGACACAGACGAGCTGTTATAGGCAATTTAATATATTAAGTTACACATCACATTTAGCTCTTTATGGAGAAGTGCAATTTGAACCAACGTAGTTCTGACACAATGCTCCCCCAAAACCATATCGAAGACATGTGCCTGGCTCATGTTTTCAGTCTAGATGCTTTAATTCTCAGCAGATGCTGTGACAAATACATGCAAAGTGCCCAAGAAGAAAAAAAAACGTCTTTAGAGTCTTTTAATGAATATATTAAAAGTAGACCTATTAGCATACTTAGCTACAGTTAAATATTATATTGATGGTCAGGTTAAAAATGAAAAGTAGCCTGGTTTGACTAGGAAATTATTGCGTTTACATGAATTTGTTTTAAACCATAACATAAAAGTATATTCCACATGCAATGTCTATTAAAATTAATTTATTATTAAATGAATATATTTTATATCAATGCTGTTTTGGGCATTAAATGCTTAAAACTCCAAATCTGCTTTACTTTGCGACAAAAATCACTGGAAAAATAAAGTAGTTCAAGCAGTGGATTTGTCAGATTAAACCACAAACTAATGAGTTTTTGTAAATTAGACACCTCAATTTAAAGACTTATTGTCATCAGCTTGTCACATTAAATTTGAGCTGCAAACACATATGCACAACTTGGATTAAATAAGATTATTTTGGTGTGGCGAAGTAGATTTAACAGCAGCCATGCTAAAAGTGTTGCAGAAAACACTGCCGTTCACAAGCTCACAAAATTATGACTCAGTACCAGGACAGTACTTAACATAATTACAGTACTTACATAATGAACGTGTGATTTTGACAGGTAAAAGGAAAGAGCAATCACATCAGTGGTAAAATTATGAATAACAGCCAATTACGAGTTACTTAAACCTACACTCCTTCTGCAGGGCTTGCCTTAAACTGCCATGGTGACCAGGTACATACTCACAGAAACACCATCCTTTCAACCAATGAATCAGATCAAAGTTACATAACACTACAAAGAGTGTTAAAAGACACAGATACTGAACTGGTGTTTACATAAATTCCAGAAATTAAGCACTACGGTTTACTGCATGCTTCATCCATCCACTCTTGTTCTGCCAAAATGGTCACGATCACCTTTCTAAAAGAGCTCAGTCTCCACTAATAGCTAACCGTCTTTATAAACAGTGAGAATAGAAAACGACAGTCTAGCATATTTAAAATATGTCCGGGAACATCTTAAACAGACTAATGAATAGCAAAGAACTTAACCAAATCTGAACCATTCCTTATTTGGGAAAAAGGCTCTGCAGATGTGCTTGAATTCAGAACATACTACACACAGCAGGGATTTGGCTAACTCTTGTACACACACACACACACAGGCTTTCAGATGGCCGCAGTAATACCCCAGGGGACATTACTGCCCTCGCCGCAAGTGTGCATTCCCTCTCGGCAGCCTCCCATCCAAACTGAATTATGGGTTGACAGCCCCAGCTGTGACCACTCTGGAATCTGGACTACAGTGGAGAGAAAACAGCTCTAGCAGCCTTGGAAGCCATTATAAGACGTCTAGGAGACATAAAGAACCTCAACACCCAACAACTACAGGTCAAAACCTTAAGTATAATTAGACTGAATTATCAGTTCATCAGTCTTCTCTCTCCCATACCGATTCAGCTTTACCATAGAAAGAACCCTCAACGGTATAACAATCACATTATAAGGAATTGTACTGTACATTACAGTTTATTTTATTATGCAAGTAAAAACTGGGAACTTGCAGTGAAAAGTGAGAAATGACATTCCTAAAGGTTACTGTGTGACATCAGCTTTATTTTGTGGGTTGAGTGAACTTGGTCCAAAGTTGAGTAAACTCTAAAAAGCTGTGCAGGAAGTTGCTTTAAAATTTTTTTTAGATTAATCACCTTTCCTTTTTCCTCCGAGTGTAGTTCAAGTAGCTTGGTATATTTGCATTATATTACTTTAATGCATGTCTACAAATAGTAAAATATATGATACAGGCTAGGGCTGGGCGATATTCACCTATCATTATATTGCCTAGCTCTAGTAAAGGCAATTTTTTTTGCAATTTAACATTAACAGGATATTTTAACTGATTATAGTATCAAGCAAAACCGTATAAAGGGCACAGTTGCAGTAAGCAGTTGACAAAACCATGATAAGTTGGGACAATCTTAACACACACTTCAATAGACAAGTATACTCTTGTTTGAGCGGCCTGACAAACAACATGCCAAGTAATCCAACAATGACATCACTGTGAAAGAGCAAAACTCTTTTAGTAACAAATAAACGTTCTGATGGTATAACTATTTTTGCACGAGCAAATACCTGACTAAGATTTGTAAACTAAAATACAAGCACATCGTCAAGAAACATGACAAACATTTAACACGTCCACCCTGGGATCTGACTTTAAATAGAATTATTATTCTGCTCAAATCACATTTTATTTAATGGGCATAAACACAGAAGGGACATTTACAGTGCAATACTATAATTTCTGCTAATTATATAAAGTTTCAGAAGCTCCACAGAATAAACAGTCAGAGATCACATGCACAGAACGAATCTCCAGCTTTCCCTATGATCTCATCAGACTCTTTTTACAGCCTTGAGCAGCAAAATTCTTTCTATTATCAAACAGGCCAAATGAATACCGACCTCCGTGCCAAACGTTCCGCTCGAGTTTCCTTTTTGATAGTGATGTCTAAAAGAGCTGATTTATGTAACAGCTCCTCAGTTAATATAGCAAGTCTGAAAGCGGGTTATCCTCACAAACAAGAGAATAACAATCACCGTAAAGAAAGACCATTACCAGAAATAAGTCATGCCTTCAATATGTGTCTGGGTGTTAAAGGGAGAGAGGGGAACGTGGACACTAGCACGGCTGCTTTTAAGAACAGGGTTAAGACTCACCATTGTTGGTGTGCCTGACACAGTCTTGGAAGACAGCGTTCCACTTTTGCTGCTCCTTCTCAGTCACAACGCAGAAATAGTAGTGACGAGCATAAGGATGCCAGAGAATGAGGGGAAACTGAGTCGCACATTTCAGGAATGGAGAACTGCCAACTTTAGCTTTTATACCTGCAAAACAGATGGTACATGACACATTCTATTAAAAGTAGCCTTCATAAGAGGATCTCCATAGTCATCATGACTACAGCTGCACAACATACAAAGATCACAGCCCATTACTTGACTTGATTTCATCATTTCTTATCAAGACTCTGGCTCAACTCTACTCTACACACACACATATATTATATATATTATAGCAAGGCACTTACAGTGGGAGAACACAGGTTATAAATGACATGACTGAAGCATTATACATGTTAACATGAGTCTTGTGTGATAGAGCCGTTTACTGACCTTGACTGAAAAGTTATCTAATCTTTCAACTTCTTTGTCATGACAACGTGACGCTAATAAAACCGGTAAGCCAATAACTTTTGCTTAGTTTATCTTGGTTTTCCTTTGGGAAAATTCCTTAAGAAATCTGTTTTCCCATCATTCTTTATCATTATGGTCTCACTCCTTCAGACTGACCTGGTAGGCCGGTGTTAAGGAGCTCGAGATATTCTTCCATGGAGGTCAGGACCCTGTAGCCAGCAAAGTTAATGGTGCCTTTAGGATGAAGCCCTCTGTCATGGGCCTAAATTATAAAGAAACCCGTTTTATTTCCAACAAATAAATGACGACATAAATAATAAAAATAATATATTTAATAAATGCATTCACACATTTAAACTTCTCGAATCATCCAACAGTTAATGGTGCATTTAGAACAAATGATTATCAGCCAATTGAAATTTTTTGCATTTTGTTTCATTACCTGTTTGTTTTCAAAATAGTTGATGTTGTAGGAGTCGGGGATGAATAAAAAACGATTCTTCCATTTTTTGTTCTCTTCTAGATACTGGAACAAACAACCTGAGAAGATGGACTTATTCTTCAGAGGCACCTAAGAAACACAAGAATTGAAGTGTGGTAAAAATAAGGTACGGTTTAAGCAGAGAGGCAGTGAGAAAGAGACAGTTGTCCTTCTGTTTTCAGTAGGGACCCAGCACCCTAATTACACATTATGTAGAGAGAGGTTAAAACTAGGAGTACTTAATTTCTATTTACTTTGCCCACCCAGTGTTTCTTTCCACTGACATAAACACCCCACTTGGATGACTGAAAAGTATACAAACTCAACCCGCCAGTCCTATGAGAAATAACCCGATAATTTGCTTCACTTGCACCTTTAAAAAAGCCATGTGTACAGATGAAAAAGAGGAATAGAGAAGGGCTTTACCTTCCTGTGCAGGAGCTGATTCTGAGGTCCTCCCCCACCCTCGATGTCAAAGCGCATCTTGTTAAAGAGAGCGACTGCATACTGCTGTTCATATAGTCGACCGAACTCTCCCATCAACTCCCCTGTCCGTGCTAAAACACACACACACACACACACACACACAATAAATAAATATACATAAAACACAAACAACCAGCATGATGCAGTATTATATTACAGATATGTCAGAATTAATGTCTAAAAAATGTGGGGGGAAAAGAATGTATAAAGAATGTTTTTATATCCTAAACACACCTCACAAAAAAAAAAAAAAAAAAAAAAAAAAAAACTTAAGTACACCTAGAGTTAAAAGGAAAAATTGCATTCCATAAATCACTTGTTATTCTAATGCTCTGATATTCTCTTCTAAGACATGTCATGCTTGCCTGGTAGATTTACTAATATAGCCAAATAACATAACTCTGATAAAATATCAATGAATAATATTAAATATTCTGTATAATAATAATAATAATAATAATAATAAATACTGATTTAAAAAAAACAGCAATAAAAATATCATTGTTGTTGTATATAAATTGCTAGCAAATTATATATATTTTTTTTAAATATTAAATTATTAAATTTTTTACATTTTTCTATTTATTTGTTTACATTATATATGTATGTATACTGTGTGTATATACACACACACACACACACACACATACATAGTAAATATATACAAAGTACATACATTATGTAAACAAAATATTTTGAATGGGATTAATCATTTGATTACACTAATATATTATATGTGATTATGTGAACGCCAGTTCCATTAAGATTTTACATTGTAGGCCACTGCAGGTCTACAACAGAGTTACAGTACAATGAATAAACGAGAATTAAACATTAACAACAATTCACACCAAGCTCCATGTCTCTGATCAGAAGAGGAGATTACAATGTTTGAGCTTCACTGCTTTGTCCTTCACATGCATGTAAAAGCAGATCAACGCTGCATTTGGCACAAGAACAAAGGCTGCTTCATTATTGACTGCTTTCTGGCGGGATGTTTTCCAAATGACTATGTAGGGCTTGTTGTAAAACTTTGGAGGAATTCAGTCTTTGGAAAGACTGAGGGAAAGGGAACAAAAAAACAAAACAAAAACAACATTGCCGTCCTTTGCTTACAATGTGAAGATGCCATTAAATTAGAGAGGGGAATGGAATATAAATCACTTAGTAATGGTCAAAGACAGACAATAAACATTAAATTCAGTTATCTAATTGCCTTTAAATGTCCATTGCGGTTAGACTTAAGAAAGGTCAGTGAAATAACCTGCATGTTAAAAATTGTTCCAGTTCCTGAAATAAACATACAATTAGAATAACAATAAAGGGTTTTTCAAGGTTAAATATGATTGCTATGACTGATGAAAGTTAAGTATCACACAGGGTGAGACTCAAACAAATCAGATCCATACAGCTAAAGGCTCAAGTTAAAACATCAAAGCAAATTATAAACAGGCCTTACATATAGCATTTACATACTTCAGTCAGCCAAGTCAAATGCACACAGAAACATGCTAAAATGTTCCCTTCTTTGCATGTGTACGGTCCACATGGCAGAAATTAAAAGTCTGTTGAGCTCTGCAGGATTTCTCCTGGCCAACTCTCAATCATATTTGCCCCATAAAGCCAGAATATGTAATTGAATGAACTGCTAAGGCCATTAGGCCATTGTGCAGCCAGTACTTAACAGAGGGGAATGTGAAAAAGGAGACAGCTTGACCATCTGCATTGTTTTAAGAAGTACCATAATACAGTAGAGCACCATATTTTTGCCCTCATGTATTGTTCTATGCTAATAAAGGAAAAATAAATAAATAAAAAAAAATAAATCTTAAGTAAAATAAATAAAGCTGAAAATTTTGCTGAAAAATTAAATGGAAAAAGTTACTTAAAATTTACGAAGAGAAAAAAAAAAAAAAAAAGAAAAAAACCATATAGCAAAGTTACAAACAATTAAAATTAAATTAAAACGAGAAATTAATAAAAAAGGCAATTAAAAATGTTTGAATAAATGCTATAATAATGCATTGTTTTAGGACCAGATGAGTCACAAAACTCATTTTATAATAGAATCTTGTGTGAATAGTAAAGACCCGGCCCATTTCAGGATTATGGGTAGTGTAGTTATGCATGTACAGACAGTGATGGTGGGAACAGAGCTGACTGTAAGGGCTGGGCAGCTGTTGCTGCACCACTGTTTGCATACTGATCAGCCGTCAATCTTCTTCAAACATCCTTAGGCAGATCCCCAGTGATCCCCCGCCATGCTAAGTCATTCCTGACACAAAATTTCACAATCCTTAACACATCACAAGCCCAACGAACGGAGCTTGCTTTTCTCAGTAACTGATTTCGACACTAAAACAAACAGTTATGTGCATGAAGCTGAATGTGGGAATTAAATCTTGCCAAGCTCTGCTTTGGTAACGTGGAGGTTGGGAGACAGACACTTAAAGAGCGGTTCTGCTAGTGAGGATAATTACAATACCATCATACGACCACACAGGGGGCAGCTGGCCTTCAGGGGGGTGGGGGAAAGAGGAAAAGGAAGTTTCTTTGGAATGCGTCCATGTCAGAGCGGACAGTGAAAGCTCTTGAGAAGGAAATCTGGGAGCTCTGATCCTGGTACTGACAACAAGAATATTCTACGAATGTTCTGGGAAGGAGCATGATAACATGACCAATGAACATTGGAATGTCAAGTAGTCAAGACAATGGGAGACATGCAGGATATATGACACATGCAAAGACTTCACACATTACATTTTAAAATGATAAAGGGGGTTAATAGAAGACATTCCTTTGAGAGATTAAATGAAAACAATGGTTATGAACTAGGACGAAGGTCAGGAAGAAACCACAAGATAGAGGGCATGTGTATGTTCATGTGAATCTCTAAGCCTGAGAGTGTTTGTGTGTGTGTGTGTGTGTGAGCGCGTTTGTTTATGAGTCACCCACTGAATGAGTCTCATGTGATACTCGGTGCCACGCCTTGTTCCTTTTTAATTTCATTACAAGCTCAAGAACAAATCAAGTTAGCATTACCGCATAACAGCCACTTCAAAGAGAGGCTCTGAAGCCTCACGCTGAAGATACTGCTAGTACTTCATTAGCCAATGAAACAATAAACAGAGCAACTCAATTATAGTTAACAGTGTAATCAGAAAAGTCTTTGGAAGGACTAAGACTGCAACCTTGCTTGTTATACTCATACAAACACAGCAAGTGTGTCTGCTGGAGTCATTTAGGCTTGTCCTGGTTGAGCTCACAGCAGGAAATCCCAAAACACTTGGATCATGGACCTCTTTGATTCCTTCAAGAAGAGCATGATCATGGACCATCCTGAGTAAGCACACTTCCCAAGAGTACTTTTCTATGATAACGTAGCATAGTAAGGGCAGCAGGCTTTGCCCAAGGTGGTTTGTTTTTAATTGACCAACAGTTTAACTGGCCCTGCCACAAATTTGATAAATGTATATTTATTTGTGTTTATTTTAACATTATTTTAACAACGTTGTCTGTTGATATATAATATAAAAGCTTTTTTATTTTCCATGATGGCATAGGAGAATAACTACAGAACATAGCTTCAGCATCTCATGATCCTTCAGATATCATTTGGCAAATTATTTTTATTATTTTATTATTTAATAAATTCTTTATTATCTTTATTCTTTATTATTTTAAATATATCTCTTTATTATTTTAAATATATTTCCTGTTTCTTTTGATCAATTTAATGCATATATTTATTCATTTCCAAAAATATCTTACTGACCCCAAAACTTTGATCATTCATTTAGAATATTTTTCACTCAGCATTACATTTGCTTTGATATGTGTGTAATAGCTGATTGCAGGCCGCTAAATTATTAAAATTTTAATGCACTCGTCTTCATGGTATGAACAAATTAGCAATCTCGGGTGCGTTTCAACATAATGTGCTCCTCATCTAGTTTATAATACATTACATTAACATTTCTAAGCAATGGGTTCTGAATTTGACAGCATAAACAGTTTAGATACTGGTTGAGAAGTGAGCTTTTGAACTTCTGGAATTTATGGAAATATTCTCAGGGGTTAATAAAAATCATACAAGTGGGAATTTGGAAACTGTTAGATGCCTTGTTTAAGGATAAATGCAATGATTTCTAAAGAAGGTAAAATACTTCAGCACATGACGCAAAAGTAACTCTTGTTAGACATTATGACCAAACTACTGTGTTTTTGATGATCTGTTGCAACAGTAAGTGAAGCATGCCGGGATGTGATTTATAAACATGCTGTGCTCAACAATCGTTTTAATTGTCCTGAGAGCCTCATTGGTGCTGAGTCCAACATTGAGCAAGCCTGATGTTCATCATGGAAAGTTCCCAGTTAAAGCTGCTGTTGAAGTCATTAAAGCCTTCCAACAAATGCTAATTCTGAAGAATGACTTGCAACATAAGTCATTATGTTTTTTTCCCACAGTGACCCCACCATTCCAGCCAGATGACTTTTCATACTAACTTCCCACTCACTTCCATCTTTGCTTAAATTCCAGTCAGTTTGGTGTATGACTAAGAATTGTTCACTTTAGAAGAGGATGAGTTAGCGTTAGCAATATGAGAGGGGCTATACACACACAATACAGAAAGCTGAATGCATTGTGCACTATGATCTCACTATAAAGCTCTATAACAAGCATATATTTTTACACTGTGTGTTCTTCCCAAAAAAAAAAACACCCTTCCATTAACACTCAAATTAAATCACTTCCTGCAAGAGCCCCCTAGTCTCCCCTGCTACTCAAAACAGTGATGCGGGGGTGTCATTTACTTCCCAAACTGACTCACACGTCCCCATCTCTTCAACATGGAAGATCTGACCCAAAAGCATACTGCAACAAACATAAAAATACCATAGATTTTATCAAACAGAATGTAAAATATACTAAATCTGTCCAACATCGTAAACCCGAAGTATAGGAGACAGGAAGTGCTTAGGTCAATTTATTCCCCACCCACTATTTTGAGAAGATGACATCATTCATTCTTTCTAGACTACAGGAAGTATGGCTTTCTTGGACACTTTTCAGATTGGGAGACTCCCTCTTCATTGACAAGAGAAAGGTGAGGTCATACAGTCAACAACAAACAATAGCCTACTGTAGATGTGTCAGATTGTCTGACAAGCAGACTGTATATACAGTAGGCAGATTCTGCTACAGTTCAACACATTTTTACAGAACCTAAAAAATGTGAATGTAAGCATACGTGGCCTGCTGAACAAAGGTTATCTAAATGTTGAGTATGACAGACTGCTGTTAGTCTCTGCATGCATTCCTGAGATTCCATATTTGATGCGCTTTCTCTTAAAATGTGCAAAAGGAGAGAAAGCTGACATTTCTCTCTTGCATTTCTCAAATCCATCTCGGTATAAATTTATTCAGCGGTTTTTCAAAATTATAAACAAAAACTGTGCTTTTTAGAGCCAATCGCTAGCCAGACTACATCAATAAGTAAAAGATTATCTAGATTGCCCTTTACGTTTAGTTTGATTTTTATTATTATACGATTGCATCATTTCAATTTAGGGTCTCTAGAGACACCCGTTGTCCAATATCTGGATTTACCACATTAGAAAATAACGTTGCAAAATGGAATGGTTTTGGTCAACAACAAAACAATTAAAGTCAGCCTCGAAATGCTGAACGATTGAGCCCAACAGCTCATGAAACAGATTACATCTCAAACTACTTTGACCATATTACATTAAATACAACTACAATGTATTTGATCCTGCAAGGACTTCATTGATAATACCCATAATTATTCAAACTGATTAATTATGTCAGTTAAAGTCAGTTTGCACATAAATGTACTGTATGATGTTTATTCCTGCATACACTATTTCGGGCACTGGTAGGCAATCTTCTACTAATATTCAGTGTGCATGTTAGCATTTACTCACACATGTTCCACCCAAACCACACCTGACCACAAAGGTCTGAAGAGATGCAGGCCACCTGTTTACCCACACGAATTTATTTAGAATTTTTTTTTTCATCGATTTATTTAACAATAAATTTAATTTAACAAAATTTACTTTGTGCATCCTAACGGAGCACCATTATGTGTTTATTATGTGAATATTTTTTCCCCATTATTTATGCACGGTGTTATTTTAAACTTCTAAATAAATAACAGGAAACACTGTGCCACGTCGCAACGAACTTGCTGCTTTTTAGTGCTGTAACAGTTTAGTTTATTCGCACGTTTACTTTTCGGGGTATAATGTAAACCCTTCCACCCAAACCCCGCGCACTGGCCTTAACTGAAATTGCATTGCAAGGCTTTCGCAACACCCTGTTTTACACAACAAGACTGAATATCTATCACCTCTTGCAACTAGTAAAGCAGAAACGTCCTTTTGAGCGCTTACCTGTTATAACCTCCCGCCTGGCTTCGTCCAGATGAGTTGAGATCAAGTCCCCCATCGCGCCGCTGAGAGTTGGCAAATTCTGCTGGACCGGTCAACTTCTTCTCAGAGGAGCAGCTGTGTAGTAGCAGAAGGGCGCTGGTTTCTTATGATAATATATAAGTTGATTTTAACGGCTCCTCCCTCTCTAGTAGTTTGAACGCAGGAAGCGTGGCTGGAGTTACAAACAGAGCTGACAGGCACCGCGCTGGATTAAAGAAGGCTTAGTTTTCCATAACTCTTGGTTTAACGCTTCTCCAGTCCCGGGTGAAGTACAGAGTCTGTGCTACCTCGGTTTCTGCTTCAAAACACACGTTTCTTTAGGAGACACATGAGCGTGTTGAAGGCGGGGTTGCTGGATTCTGAAGTCACCTCCAATTAGAGGCGGGGCTGTGCGTTCATCATGCGTGCGTCCCAATGACCTTACTATTCCGAAATTTTAGTAATTTCTAATACTATTTAGAAGCGCAATTCTAATACAATGGAGCGCAGGGTATGTCTATGGGGGATTTTATAATTGCGGGTACCTTTGGTGTCTAAGAGTTCTATTACCGTCTAATTCTGTTACATAGAGTAACAATACTGACAGTAACAGAATTGAGTTTTATTAATTTTTTTTCCCCAAAAACTCTACTTGCTGGCATAAATGCTAAGAACACATGACACTAATGAAAACATGATTAAAAGACCTATTAAATAACCCAATGTGAGATCAGTAATAAAATTCTGTTTTCCTTTTGATAAAGTGGCAACAGAGTTGACGTTTTACAAAATAACTTTTGGTGTTTTTAGAATAAATTATATTCTCAGAGAGAGTACAGATACTTTCCAGTGCTTAACATCTTATCAGTGGGTGAATATGACATCATTTTCTTGCAATTTACGCAATTCTGAGAGATAATTCCACCAATTTAAAGGCAAAACAGGTTAATGGTAACAGAGTTGACGCAAGATTTAGGGACACATTTTTCTGAAAAAAAAAAAACATTTTTTTTTTTAATAATTTAAAGTTGTAGAACTAGGCAAGTAACTATTTAGGGCTTTTATGAGTAAAATGTTGCCAAAATAGGGTTACTTGATACATGATTGAAAAATACACTGACTAATTTGGACAAGAAGAAATCATGATTTTCAGCTATAATAAATTATTTAAATGGTAAATTAATTATTATATTGTTATGGACTGTAAATATCTTGCAACTCATATATATATATATATATATATATATATATACAGAACTATTTTGGAAGGGCATGCCCTGACTTCAAAGACTAGTTTGAGAAAATAAAGGTGACAAATCAACTCATTAATTCATCTCGTTATGAATGTGGGCAAATAACAAACTATTTTACACATAAAATGGGTATAATGATGTAACTGAAACTCATAATTAAATCTATTATTGTCCTTTCTACAGATAAATTCGAGCCTAAACCTTCCGAAAGATTCAAAAGAATCGAATCTTGGATGAATCTTTTTTTAATCATTCTCAAACGGCCACTTGCTTTCGACAGAATAATAAGATGATATCGACCTCTAGCGGTTGCTAGTGCTCATTTCTGGTATTATACAGAAACACACAACTACAGTAAATGCATTGTAACACAATTATTGCGCAAACCTTATTTGTTCTTGATGTGAATACAAATCGCGTGCTTTTAAAAGGATTCATATTTGCATGCAATACCCCAAAACACGAATAAAACAATTCGCTCGAAAAAAAACAGTCAACAAAACATGACAGAGGCTGCTGGAAGGCTAGCTTAATATGCACAAATGTGTGTGTATAGTGTACAAGACGTGCAGCATATGTCAACAGTGTAGCCGCGGAGGCGTGTGCTGGGATTAGGCATCGACGCAATCACAGCATCCCGTTTACCAACACCAACTGTAGCTCAGAGCGCGCGCGCACTGCGAGTCCAGCAGAGAGAGCGCGAGACA
This sequence comes from Enteromius thamalakanensis, assembly GCA_032357475.1. Lineage (NCBI taxonomy): Eukaryota > Metazoa > Chordata > Actinopteri > Cypriniformes > Cyprinidae > Enteromius > Enteromius thamalakanensis. The sequence continues at coordinate 7,615,159 of JAUCMT010000105.1, read as the reverse complement.
GAATAGGACGCGACATGGCATCTCTGGGGCTCAAGGCGATTGTCGGAGAAAGTAAGACATATTTTGTTAAAGTTGATTTAGAGTTACAGTTTTAATGTTTTTAAAAGTGATATTTCAGCTATTTTTTTTACTTGGTATTACTGTAATTCCTTGAAAGTTTCGTGTGTTTTACATGTTGAATGAAATGCTATTACATTCACCAACATAATCCTCATTCGGTAACACTGCTCTGTTTATTTTATTCATTTCTTTTTTTATTAAACAGTCATATTATTATATGATATTATATTATATTATATTATAGCACTATAGATAATTGTGATATAGCTGAAAACACATTGGAAATTGGAGATACACAGTAATCTGTAAAGTCCTGTGGGATTAAGGATCTAGATACTGTATGAGGGGAGGCTCATGGTGCTGTTGGGTGAAGCATAAAGAGGGGAAAATAGGTCTGAGTACAACTAATACAGGCAGGAAAGCTGTTAAGAAAAGCTAGGCTTTCATTTTTAACTCCATCCCTTAGTTTTGACATCACCGTTTCAGAAATGTACTTTTTTGTAGCTCTTGATATTTTCTGGCTCTAAATGCAACTATGAGGCTTGCCTGATTTCCAGTGTTCACACTGCTCTCTTTGATTGTTTCTTTCATCACAGTCAGACTTCACTTCTTGCCATCTGCCCAGTGTCATCCTTTCTTGTTATGTCTGTTGCCATATGTAGTGCTGGTGTTGATTAAATCTTAAAAATTTTGTGAGAAGAAAACATCACCAATTATCAGTTGTGAATATTTGTTACTTTTGCAAATGTGTGGATCAAGGCCTACATATTCATTACTGCATCAACATCAGCATACGACGACATCATAGCATAATATGCATATATTAAAAATGCTGCTGAAATGTATTTGTCTATTCATGTATTTTGACTATTAATACTGTTTGATTACCATCGTTATCTGATTTTTAATTAATTTTTTTTTTAGTCTGCAAGTATCTATAAAGCTTTTAGTTTTCCACCCTTCTTAATCTCACCAGTAACATTTTATGAACAGAAATTTTGTCAGACTGGATTTTGATATCTTGTTCGACAATTTCAGTAATAGCCTGTGAGGCACATCACACGTTTATTTTAATGCAACAACACCTCTGGGTGTTAGAACTGACAGATCCAGTGTCAATAGCTGTGAAATGTGTTATATGACTGCAGGAAGCTGTTGCGTTTGGGATCTCACCATTCAATGGAGCTTTTAAAAGGGCAGTAAAAATGATTCAGGTCCACATCCAGTGGCAGAGATATACAAAGAGAGAAAGAGAGTGAAAAAAAGGAGTGGCAAAGAGAGACAGAGGAATAGAGAGAATACAAAAATAGAGAGGCTGGTGGTGTAAGAGGATTGGGAAGAGATTAGGCCTGTGATTGCTGGGTCTCTCTCACCACACAATATATATGATTTAAACTAACAAATCAAGTTCATCATTTCATATTGCGCTGTCATAAAAGACATGAATGGTATATATGATATTTTCTTGATTATGCAGTGTCTTACAATTTTCTTAAACGTTAACATCAATAATGCAAAAAGGAAAATCTTTACACCAAATCACATTAAACAAATTACACAAATCATCCTCATATCATACTTAAATGTGATGCTAAGCAGCAAACTATAATATTATAATAAATTCAAACCTAAGCAAACCTACGTTCTTTAGTCCCTGCAGAGGGTATTTTTCTGCTTTAAACATATAATAACAGGAGAGAAGGTCTAAACTCAACAATACCTGATACTTTGGCAAGCTCTGCATAGTTGTCTCAGTGGACTGTGTGGAAGAAAAAGTCTGTCAGAGAGAGTGATTATGCAGTGTTTTAGCACAGATATATTTAAAGTGGCATTCTCTCAGATATATTTATAGTGAGGCAGACATGCTCCCAATATCATACACTCTACTGTATATTTCTAACTCAAACATTTTTCTACATTTAGATATTCTTAACATGCATTGAGTATAAAATAGAATCATTTAAGAATTTTGTGTGGATATCTGTCTGTCAATGGTGTCATTATTTCAGATTAGTTTATAAATTAGAACACATTGTAACATCCGTATTACAGTCACGCTGGTAAGAACCAAGGCTAGAGAATGTAAGGGTGTGTTTTACAGTCATTATATATCATTTCTTCTTTAATGAAGTATTTTATATCTTGCATTTGAGATTTGAGAAGTTTCCTTTAATCTTGATTTAAATTTGCTTCATCTCTTGCATTCCCTGAACATTGTCTTTTTTGCTATCTCCATTTTGCAGAAATTATATTGTTTTTATTTTTTGTGTGTGCTACAGAGATTATGAATGATGTCATTAGAAAGGTGAAGAAGAAGGGAGAATGGAAGGTACACATCAATCACTGTCAATTCATCTGAAGAATATGTCAGCGATTATAAAAAAGATTGTTGATGTGCTGAAATGTGCAGCATTTGTTTGTGTCAAAACAGTCTATGCAGTATGATAAAAATAATCTCGTAATGAATCCCATTAGGCTTTCTTGCTTAAAAGGCCCAGAAGCTTCCCATGTTGGCAAAAATGTAGCGTTACACTGGTCTTGATTTATTAGGTGTTTTTTCTATAATGCATGCTGTTCTCCTTCAGGTGTTGGTGGTGGACAAACTCAGCATGAGAATGATCTCATCATGCTGTAAAATGACAGATATTATGTCTGAGGGAATCACAAGTGAGTTTTACTCCTCTTGAAATGCTTCAAACACGCTCAAAACCAATTAGCTGTCTAAATTATACAGCAGATTTTCCATAACCATCTCCTTTTATTTCTCCAGTCGTCGAGGACATAACCAAGCGACGTGAGCCTCTTCCTACCATGGAAGCCATATATCTCATTACTCCATCCGATGAGGTAAGTTTTCTCATTTATTTGTAGTCATAAAACTAGAGCTCATGTTTGCCAGAACAACTGTTTTCAACATTGATAATGATAAATGTTTATTGGGCATAAATCAGCATTTGAGAATGATTGCTGAAGGATCATGTGACACTGAAGACTGGAGTAATAAATGCTGAAAATCCAGCTTTGCCATTGCAGGAATAATTTTTTTTTTTTTTATATATATTTTTGAATAGCAAAGGGTTATTTTAAATAACATTTCACCGTAATATTTATATGTAAATATGTTTTACTAAATTTTTGATCAAATAAATGGAGCCCTGGTCCGCATAAGAACATTTAAAAGCATTTAAAACATTTTGAATGGTAGATTTTTTATTATCAATTAATAAATAATATAAATAATAATAAATAATAAATGTCTTTGTTTTCAACAGTCAGTTGAGGGACTCATCAATGACTTCAGAGATCCTCGTAATCCCATATACAGAGGGGCACATGTGTTCTTCACAGACAGTGAGTATGTTTTGCTATTTTGGAATTCAGCAACTGTTTTCTCCCACATCTACTAGATTCATTTAGGAAATCACTCAATCCCTGTTTTTGTTTTTCATTTTAGCAATTCCAGACTCTATGTTCAACTTGATAAGTAAATCCCGTGCCTCTAAATCCGTAAAGACACTGACTGAGATTAACATCGCCTTCCTGCCCTATGAATCACAGGTGAGTGGCATCTACTTTACACCCTGAGACTCAAGAAAGAAGGGATGCTGTTTAGGCGGATGTATATGAGATGTGGGGGGAAGGGTTGTATCATGGTGGAACGTTCGAGAGCAGCCAATCCTCTGTTGTTGCCCTCTATAATTAATCCTGAGGCGTGGCCGAATCAGCCCTCCCAATGCCAACCCTAATCCTGCTCCCCATTGGCTAATACCCTATCAATGAGTGACCGGGCAGCCAATGAGAGAGAGCGTGGAGTTGGAATTTGGTTGGATGTCAGTAGGGTTATGTACATGTGACAGATGGGGCAGTGTGTTGAGGCTAGTATGTTGGGAGAGACAACACTGATATGGATTATAGGTCAAGCTGAGGGAAGACAAGAGGACAGCGTAGTTATTATGTGGTGGAAGATTAATCCAAAAACCATGTTTTTGGCCAAACATGCTGAATGTACAGAATACAGCAAACACATGCAGGCACTTGACGTATCAATCAGCTTTAACAATTGTGAAAGAGGATTATGGGACAGTAACAGCCCTATAATGGCTGAGAACATCCTGTGTAGTGTTGGGCCTTTATAGTTTTAATTTCAGATGGATTTTAAGAAGTGGTTCCCAACCAGGGGGACTGGAACCACTAGGGGATTAATCATAATTCAGTGAGTCAAAAATATAATAATAAAAATTATAAACACTTTATCCTGTAATGACCGAATAAAAACGATACAAATGAGTGTAAAAAGTTTCTAAACATCTAAGTTTTTTTTTAACTATTTTAAATAAAATTCATTATTGAATTATTTTGTCATTCCTAATTTTTAATGAAGTTAAATATTTTTGTTACAGCAGTAGCATAGCAGAAATATCTTTAAATTCAGTCTTGGACAGTGAGAGGCCTTGAATTCACATAGGTTGAAAACCACTGATTTAGGGACAGAACATGAGGAACCTGGAGAACCCAGTTACAGTATGTGGAACAAGTATTTAAACAAGTGAGGTTTCACTGTGAGCAGAGCCAATTACAACAAGCAAGAGAAAAAAAAATGTCTTTTGGAATTAGGGCTGCTTGGGCTATAAACTAGCATGACAGATTAAAGATATGCAGTTAGTAATCACCTTATCTCACCGCACTTGGTTATTACATACTATTTGCATTTCAAATCTATATTTGTTATTGAGCCTATGTTTAGCAGACAGATGTGTCGTAATATGCATACGTCTCTACTATACAGTAAAAACGGTATTTGACCTACTACTTAAAGCAAAATTTTGAATCTGATGAAAACGTATGTTTTTGCTACATTGTTCCCAGGTGTTCTCAGTGGATAGACAAGATGCCTTCCAGGATTTCTACAGCCCGTTAAAAGCTGATGTAAAGAACCAGGTGTTGGAGCGTTTAGCCGAGCAAATAGCCACCTTGTGCTCTACACTGAAAGAGTACCCAGCTGTTAGATACAGAGGGTGAGAGAGAAAGAAGCACACGCATAAACGTCTTACTGTACCATCAATCTCACATTCTCATAAACACCATCTGCTGATGCAACTCCAAGCATCATCAGCCATCTGCAAAGAAAATATAAAAAAAGCATACCACTGGTATTTAAAAAATCATATATAACAGGTTATAGTGATTAGATTTCATCTAGAAAGTCATTGATGGTCTATGTCATGATTGATTGTGTTGCTGTGTTTTGAAGAGACTACAAAGACAATGCAGTCCTGGCCCAGATGCTTCAGGACAAACTGGACGGTTACAAAGCAGATGACCCCACTTTGGGAGAGGTGAGTCTCAGAGCTCGTAGCACAATATTTTGTCTGGGATGATAAAAATAAACTGCTTCTGTCTGGTACCAGTGACCTTAATTTCTCAATGTCCAGCTTTGATTTCTTGCTGTACTGTTTTGTGCTTCATCATTGTCTCTTTCTTTTTTCCTCTCTTTCACAGGGACCTGATAAAGCACGTTCCCAGCTATTGATTCTGGATCGGGGTTTTGACCCTGTCACACCACTTCTACATGAGCTCACATTTCAGGCCATGGCCTATGACCTGCTGCCCATTGACAATGATGTCTACAAGTAATAACTCCAACAGTTTGTAATTCATCTATATACGTCTCTGAGGTCACTCACATTTCAGCTGACCTTCGGTCAAGTCCAAGTTCATGATGTTAATAACTCCATCCATCATCATGCTGTTCACTGGCTGTTCTATGGCCAGTTTACTCTTGCTGATGGTGCATATGTGTTAATCAGGTATGAGACCAGTGGAATGGGTGACACTCGTATGAAGGAGGTGATGTTGGATGAAGATGATGACCTGTGGATGACTCTGAGACATAAACACATAGCAGAGGTGTCCACGTAAGTCTGTTTAGTCCTAATTAGGTTCACATATATATATATATACAGTATATACACTGCTGTTTAAAATACAGATTGTCTATTTACACTGAATGCCAATAACCCATCTTGGTGTCAGAGGCTGTTTACACTTACTCCGCCCACCAATGTGTGATTGGGCTAGTCAACACTACAAAAAAACATCTCTAAAGGCATAAATGATAAAGCACGTGCCATCGTTATTTTTGATGCAGTCAACACAAGTTCGGATTCACCTTTTGCTTAAAAAAAAAGTTTAGCAAAAGGTGAATCCGAACTTGTGTTGACTGCATCAAAAATAACGGAGGGCTTATATTCACCCAATATATTGGCATCCATTTAATAATTTTAATATAAATAATAATTTACACTTAATACATTATTTTTGCATACTATTTTATACTGAGGTGATAATACATTTTCAATATGTAGTATAAATAGCAGACAATCCTGCTTTTTTAACACAGTGTATATAGAGTCTAAACCCTGTTCCTGGCGAACGGCTGTCCGGCTGTTTCTGCTCCAACTCTAATCAAACAGGAGCAGGGTTTGACACCCCTGGTCTGTAGCAATTTGAACTTAGTGTAAATAGCATCTATCACTAAAAAATACAGCTATTTTTATTTAAAATAACTTATCTGTTTTTTATGTATTTTTAAATATATTTTATTGCTGCGGTGACAGCCTAATCTTCAGCCATCATACTTATCAATATACAATATTAAACTGAAATGTTTTGTAACAATATAAATGTTTTTACTGTTACCTATAAACTGGCAAATTTAAAACTGCAATTTTTTTTTAAGGAAAATTAGAACTTATTGAAGGAATAATTTTAATAATAATGTATTAAATATAGTATTTTTCTCTTTTAGGGCTGTGACTAAATCACTTAAGGACTTCTCTGCAAGCAAAAAGATGAACACAGGAGAGAAGGTTTGCTATTTATCACTGATCAAACATTAAAGGCAATTTCTGGATTATTGCCAATAACTGACAAAGTGTTTGTTATCTTACAGACCACCATGAAAGAGCTCTCCCAAATGCTTAAAAAGATGCCACAGTACCAGAAAGAGTTAAGCAAGGTACTGAGATCATTTGCATGTTTTATATAAGTTAATTCAAGGGGATAATATTGCTGATGGTGGTTTTATAATTGTGCAGTATTCAACTCACCTGCACTTAGCAGAAGACTGTATGAAGCATTACCAGGGTACAGTGGACAAACTGTGCCGTGTTGAGCAGGTAAAGTATATTTTGGATTGGTCTTTTTGCGCCAAACTTTCATACTGTATTAAAAAGTGTTAATACAGTAGTGCATGTGTGCTGTGTTATAGGATCTCGCGATGGGCACAGATGCAGAGGGTGAGAAGATCAAAGATCCCATGAGAGCCATCGTACCCATCCTACTGGACGCCAACGTTACCATCATGGACAAAGTCAGAATTATCCTGCTCTACATCTTCCTCAAGAATGGTGAGAGGGCTGACGAAGGGCCAATGTTTTGTATTCTGTTTTGCTGTGTGTGGGTGAGATGGGGGTGGTATGTTTGACATATACAGTTTGTACACACAGTCATTACTAATATCACACAACAGTGAGCAAAACTGTCATAATGCTGGGCTTTAAGAATTTAGAATCAGTACAAATGCTATAATTATGTGTATAATTATGTATAATTATTCCTGGCTGACTGTGTGTGTCTCATAGGTGTGTCAGAGGAGAATCTCTGTAAGCTCCTCCAGCATGCTCAGATTCCTCCAGAGGACAGCGACATCATCTCTAATATGGCCCATATGGGGATTCCCATCATTTCAGAGGTCATTAATACACACAAAACATTTTCCCCTCCATTCTATAATGGAAAATTTGAATATGCTTATTTGGTGCGCTTCTTAAGATTTTTGTAGAAAATATGATACATTTTAACAAAATTATTTGATAAATATAACATTTAAAAGAACAACATTAAAATGGAATAGGAATAATTTGCAGTATTATACATTGCTGTCACTTTCAAGCAATTTAATGCATACTTGCTGAATAAAAGTATTTATTTATTGCCTAAAAAGTGTTTACTAACCCCAAACTGTTGAATGGCTAATTGAATGATATGGTCATCATTTCCACTTATGTTGACATTGAAATGACACTTTGTACACTTTTTTTAATTACACTCTTTAATTAAAGCAATATGCCCCAAAAAGTCGTAGCTGACAATGAATTTACATTTACATTTACATTTATTCATTTAGCAGACGCTTTTATTCAAAGCGACGTACAAGTGTGGAAAACAGCAAGCAATTAGTCCTAAAGAGGCTAAAGCAACTTAGGAAGTGCTCATAATACCGTATAGCAGGCAATGTTTAGTGCAGGCTAGAAAGGGAAAGAAAGGAAAAGGTTAATTTTTTTATTATGATGTCAAGTAGTGTTGAAAGAGATGGGTTTTCAGCAGTCATTTGAAAGTTGTAAGGGAGTTGGAGTTTCGGATAGTGATGGGAAGATCATTCCACCAGCCAGGAACGATGGAAGAGAATGTTCTGGAAAGAGATTTTGTGCCTCTTTGTGATGGTACAATGAGGCATCGCTCACTGGCGGATCTTAGAGTTCTGGAGGGAGTGTAGAGTGGAAGCAGTGAGTGGAGGTAGGTGGGAGCGGAGCCAGTGATTGTTCCATATGCAAGCATCAGTGTCTTGAATTTGTCATGCTGCTGCGTTCTGGATCATTTGTAGAGGTTTGATTGTGCGCGAGGGAAGCCTGGCTTACCTACCGTTATCTACCGGAAGCCCGGATACCTACCGTTATGTCAAGGGTTGTTCTGTCTGTGTGGTTACGACCACCCCACATCAACTTCCAGAGGGTAAGCTCCTCCATTATCTATACCAGAAAGACCACGCATTGGCATAGACTTTGCTACCGATCTCTACAACTATTCTTGTAGTAGTAGATCGTTTTTCAAAGTCATGCAAACTTATACCACTGCCTGGTCTACCAACCGCTATGAACACCGCTCAATTACTCTTCTCACACATTTTTAGGCACTATGGAATTCCAGAGGACATTGTATCTGACAGGGGTACTCAGTTCACCTCACGTGTGTGAAGGAGTTTTTCCGTTTGCTGGGAGTTTCCATCAGCCTGTCATCTGAATACCATCCGCAGACAAACTGAGCGCAAGATCCAGGAGATCTCCCGAGCTATACAGATAGTGTCAGGAGCCGCTCGTGGAGGAGGGGGTAATGTCACACAGTTACCTGATCATGAACCAACACCCACGGAAAATTCACACACAACAATCACCCATTCTCACCCTCACTTAACTGATATAAAATCAGCTTCTGTGGAAAGCACGCCGGCAACCCTGACTCGCTCATTATCCCCGGATTACTAGCACCTGCGGAGAAACAGCGGCGCTGCTCAAAAGCATGCTCAGCGCAACAGTGAGTAGCTGAGCTCAAGGTTAGACGCTCCTCGTACCTGCCTGCTACTTATCTGCATCTGAGACTGTTATAGCGACATCTAAAGACTGTGATCACATGAACTTCTGAAAGTTTACCATTTACCTTTTACTAACCTGAGCTATATCCATTGTCTCCGCTGTCACCTGTGGATACTTTCCTGTGTGACTTATCCAAAAGAAAGCCTGCTTGATTTTTGTTCTCCTTATGTGTCACTTCACCTTATGTTTGCTGGCTAAAAGAGAAACCTCTGTTTGACTTGTTTGACAAGTTTTAAAATCCTCCAGCAAGATCAACTTCTGCAACTTTGCATGTGCTCAATTTTTGGTGGTATGCCTCAGGGGCTTTAAGAACAGCGACGTTAAGAAAATCATAATCAGATTGCTCAATTAGTAATGTTACGACCCGCTCATTTGAGGTGGCAACATAAAGCACGATCAGAGAAGAAATCAGAAGCTGCTCGATTGCGCCTGCCTGCCCCTCTGTTGAGTGTTTGTAGCTCGGATATGTAGCATTGTATTTCTGTAATACTCACTGCTGTTTAAAGTGATAATATATAACCTTAGTCCATCAATATCTCCAATATTTCAAATTTCACCGTTCGATTTTAATAAAAAATAAATAAAACATTAACGGTTAGCTTGTCGTTCACGTCTTCACTCGCATTACATTCACGGATATTATTGTTTTCTATTTTTGTCTCCTTGTATTACATTTTTTTGCTCCATTTAACTTACTGTCCGCTCCTTTTCATGTCTTGTTCACTTTGTTTTTCAAACGTCTTTCAAAAGTTTATCAAACAACTGAGGTAAGTGAATAATCAATAACTGTGAGTATGGCTTCTCCTTCTCTTTTTGCATGACATGCCACATGTAGAGTTTATCTCTTTCTGTTAGTGATGGGATTTATGGCTCTCTGAAGGGAACCGGATCTTGGCGATCCATTCCCCTCAAAGAGCAGTTTTTAGAAGCCAGCTTGCGGGCAACTCAGTTTATCCTGGGATAGAAGTGGAAGAGCAGAGCTCCCGTGGCTGTATTTGGATGGAGAAGTAACTAAACGGTAGGAGGAAAGTTGACATTTTGAAGAGGCAATAGTGGCCCAAAAAAAGAGCAAGAGCACAAGAGAAACATCTTGACTTCAGTGCAGAACAGGCTCTGGAACTACCCGGACTGGTGCGGGCTCTGGAACTGGAGCGGGCTCTGAGACTGCCCGGACTGGAAAAGGCACTGGAACTGGAGCGAGCTCAGGGACTGCCCGGACTGGAGCGGGCTCGGGAACTGCCCGGACTGGAGTGGGCTCTGGAAAGCACTCAGGCAGCGCGGGGGGACTCAGGATCCTCCTCCTCGGCCACCACCCTGAAAGCCAGCTCAAAAATCTCCCGCACTCGTATCGCCTCCTCCCGTGAAGCGATCAGAGGCGGAGCCCACGGGTACGGGAAAGATTCGCACGGACCTCCATGCTGCGGAGGCGAAACCGAAACCATATCTCGTTGGTAGGGCTGACAAGGAGATCTTGGTGGTGGTCCGCGCCGTACAGCGACCCGACTTCCTGGTAGCCGAGTTCGCCGAGGTGCAAAAGAGTTTGTGAAGACGTGCGCATTTGAATTAATTAAATTAAATGCCATCTTCAAGTGGATGTCGCGTTCTGTTATGAGGTCTCTCTCTCTATAAGCGCGTTGTGCGCAGTGTACACCTCAGTCGGAGACAGAACGGCGGAGACAGGAAACTTTTTTGCAAACATTTAATTGTCAAGACCAGGAACAAAGGAAAAGGCTGACGGGGCAGCAGCACAAAAAAACATCGGGTTACATCGGCAAAGAGACAGCACATAACGTTAACGCGACATCAATCAGAACAGAAAAACATAGGCATTTAAATACAAACTAATCAGGGCAAAAGTGAGGACAGCTGGCAAATTCACTGGCGATACAATTGAACTAAATACGGGAGAAACCAAATGGACAAAGACAAAGGGGGAGACAAGACCAGACAGATACAGGATGTCACAATCAGTATCTACTAAATACAATGACTAAATTGACAAAAAAATTAAGCATCAACAGGTACTTTCCACAACACCACAGCAGTAATGACTTATGCAATATTTATGCAGTAATATTATGCAATATTTGACTTCCAAGATTAATACTATAAGAGATTGTGCAGCTGTCAGCTACAGTATCGCATCTGATACTGCACTGTAGATCCCCTGATGAAAAATTCCACTCATTCTCTAAAATAGGAGAGGAAGAATTGTAAAAACTTCCATCATCCAAATGTATGTTAACCAACAACATGTATGTTAGACCCTATTCCATCTAAACTATTAAAAGAGCTGCTTCCAGAAGTCATATATCCTCTTTTGTCTATTATTAACTCCTCATTGTCATTAAGATATGTCCCCAAAGCCTGGCTGTTATTAAGCCTCTCGTTAAAAAAATGTAACTTGACCCCAAAGAGCTAATTATTACAAACCAATCTCAAATCTCCCTTTTCTCTCAAAGATGCTAGAAAGGGTAGTGTGCTTACAATTATATTCCTTCTTAGAGAAAAATGTTTATCTGTGAGGATTTCCAGTCAGGATTTAGACCATATCATAGTACTGAGACTGCTCTAATTAGAGTTACTAATGACC
>JAUCMT010000105.1:7584347-7596252 GCA_032357475.1 Enteromius thamalakanensis | reverse complement strand
GAAGTTTATCCGGTTTCACATTGTCGCCACATTTTTATTGACTTCAATTTTTCATGATAAGCTATCACATTTTTGTAAACGTGTCTTATCTAGCAGATAAATTTAATCTTGAGTTATTTTCCAAAGGCGATAGCAGAGGCAGATGGGCTCCCTCTGCTAGACCTCGTGCAGTCGCTCTTTCTACCCAGAACAAGACTGTAGTACAATGCCTTGCCGTTAGAACGGCGCTTAAGATAAATAAATGATCAGCCAGAAACAAACATCAAAGCCTGTGTGTGTACTGTGCTGCGCTTCAAAGGGAATAGGACCTTCGCACCGACTGTTCTGCAGAGAGTAGCGTGTTTGTGTTACTGTGGGTGTGTGTCCATTTGTGGATTTGTTTTAACGGAGAACAAAAAACAACTGAATAATGTTCTTAGTAAATATTAATCCGCACCAGCCTCCCTTTCCATTCCCATTCTCAGTCAGGCTCCCTTCGTGTCTCTGTACACCTGACAGCCCAATCCAATCTGCTTTGCTCAAAGTCAGCGAGTGAGGTTTCAATAGTCATTTATCATTCTCTAGCATCTTCTCATTCATTTCTTTATCTTCATCCACTTTAAGTCCCCAGGAAACAGAGTAGAATTCTGTCTATTATGTTTATAATGTCAGGGTGTTATCTAACCTGTGATTTCTTCTCTTTCTTTCCCTCTGCAGCCAGCTCTTGCTCTCTCGCTCTCTCTTTGCCTCCCGCTGGGCACATCTCCTCTCGTCTGTCCTTTATAGGGGGATGCCTGTCCTCTAACTGCCTCTCTCTCCACTAACTGCAAGGTGTGTATGCAGGTGAACTGTGTATGAACCATGCATCAACCCTAGGTTTCTTTCTTCTTTATGCTGTGAAACTGCCATTGTCTACATTTTGTCACCTTTGACAATGAGAGAGAGGCCTAAGCTATTGTGCATAGCATGAACTATAGAACTATAGCAAATATGTTTTGCGTGTGTTTTGGCTATTTTTGGTTGTTATATACAGAAAGTAAAGTATTCAACTTTTAATAAAGGAATTGCTGCTGATAGTGCAGTGCTCTTTGTCTGCAGCATTTAGTGCATGGTTACTGTTGCAATATGAGGTTTTATGGTTACATAGCCAGTGTTAAAAGAATCATCCTCATGTCATTCCAAGTACTGTATGACTTTTTTACGTGGAATACAAAAAGAGAAAGTGATGGATGGTAATTGTGTGGTAATTTGATAGCTTATTTGTGTGGGGAACATGGGCTGCACTAAGGGTAGGCTTCTGGACATAAATATTAAACACAGACAGGCATTAGCCTAAGCCAGGATTATGCCACAGTTCAATTAAGACATTTAAGTCATTTTGTAAACATGCCTCAGAAAAAAGCATTTTTGGGGTGCACTTTAAGATAAAACAATGGCACTGACATGTTTTAAGATCATTCAGTGCAAGTTTCTTTTAGTTGAAACAGCTCAGATTTAGTCAAGGAATAGGCTCGAACCTTGCCTGTGAAACTGGCAAAAACCCTACAGTATTTGTTTTTCTCTATTTATTTATTAGAACTGTGCTTTTTTTAATGAAGTTTTATCCCTAGCAAAAAATGATATCTTGTCAGTTTTATTTATTCTATAGTCTAGGATATTCCAACATTTAATCAAAAGATGTCTCTGTAGTCATTACCCAAAAATCTTGCCATTAATAACTCATGTCATTCATGTTCAGAACTTAAATTAAGATATTTTGGTCAAACCTGAGAGCTCTCTGAGCCTCCTTAGACACCAATATTATTACCACAATCAGTGCACAGAAAATCGTGCGTGAGTGATTAATGACAGAATTGTAATTTTTAAGTGAACTATCCCTTTAAGCCCTAAATATCCACTGATCCTATAAGTTATTCAGTTATTTTCTTTCAATGCACTTTTAATGAAAAAGAGACATGCAGCTGTAAATAACTTCTTTTTATGTCCCACAAAAGAAAAATGAAGTAAAAAAAAGTGTGTAATGTTAAAAGAATTTAGATTTTTGGCTGAACTGTCCCTTTAAATGGCTATTTCTTTTGTCCTGGATCCTTCTGTCTCCTCTATTTACCCTGCCCTGTAATCAGCATATAAATTTTGGTGCTGCCATGGAAGAATATGACGTGCCGTCAGCCGCCAGTATCCTGGCATCAGTCAAAGAGCAGGAGGCGCGCTTCGAACGTCTGACCAGAGCCCTTGAAGAGGAACGCCGCAATGTCTCCTTACAGCTGGAACGTGGCAGTCTGCCCTCTGATCGACTGGTGGGCGGCACCACAGGCGGGAGCAACCAACCGCTGGCCTGGCAACAGATGGTCGTGCAGGTAAACCATCGCACCTTGGCCTGCCACGCGTCAGTCTGTGTGAATGAACAAAGCAGCATAATACTTCGTCTCATGCTGATGCTGCATCATTCCCATTATTTCATGAAATCAGTCTCATTTAGCTTGAGCTGTGTTTGGCTGTGCTGAGCTATTGCTCTGGGTGTTGCTCTTCAGTGACCCGTCATCTCGGCTCAGGATGAGTTGTCTTTGCATTTTTTTTTATCTTCTCATATCTCTCCGCCACATGCTTTTTCATATTATCTCATTGACTGTACCACATGTTTTCGATTCCTTTCTGCGCTAAGGCACATGTGTGTCGAGGCAGTGATGTTTCAAGGATGCCTTCTGAAAGTAAATAAAATTAATACCATTGGAATTTTACAGTACAAACTTTGCAAAGGTCCAATTCCCACTATTAACAAACCATTAACTACAACTATTGTCTCGGTAATCAGTAAGTTGTTAAGTTCAGGTATTGGATAAATTAGGGATGTAGAGTATGGTCATGCAGAATATGTGGTTTAGAAGTACTAATACATAGCCAGTATGTTAATGCTAACAAGCAAGTAGTTAAGAGTGAGAATAGTTCCCCTTGCTAAATTGTTAACAACAAATTGAAGTAGTAGATAGTTATAAATAACAAATTGTTGTCCCAGGTTTCATTTTATTTTGTACATTTATTTCCTTTTTTTGTTTGAGTTAATTGGATTGCAATCTCAGTGGGACATTGCCCACCTGTTGCTGTAGCCTTTGTATGAACGCTGCTTAATAACTTTACTGACTTTAGATCTGTTACCATTGTTTTCACAGTTTGTCTGCTTTCACTTTATGTTTGATAGCAACTCCATACGATTTATTTCGGACTGTACTCTGGAGAAGTTCCTTCATCGTCATCATTTAAAGGGTGAAATATTTTAACTCTGCATTTGTGTTGGACAGCCAGTTACAGGAACGTTTTTTTAGCTTATGTGCTGCCTTCACCTGCCCATAAAGCTTGCGTGTTTTACTCCTCTCTGCCTAACATGACAGCTTGAAAATGAGCTTGCCCTTTCACATGTTGTTAGAAGGCCTTGTCTATCACAGTATCAGTTTGCAAAAACTGACTGGTATCTTCTGTTATTATTTCCTGTGTCACTTCCTTTCTCAATAAGAATTAATTAGAATTAAGCTTAAAAATCACAAACCGCACAGTGATTAGAATCAGAAGCTGGTAGATTTACGTCACTGATGTTGCAACCAGAGGTGATGTTGCTGCTTGTCTTAGCTACTATGAACATAGTAGCTAACATAGTTAATTTAGTTAACATAGTTTTAATGTTAGGTTTTTAATGAATAAAAATGTATGAATATTTCAAAAAAATAAGTATTTGTTTGTCTTTTAAAGTTGAAGTCTTCAGATATTTTTTCAGCAATTCTCTCATGCTTTCATTGTATTAATGGCTTTTTGTGTTGCCTTGTAAATCTCAGTGTTTCGTCATTTGGAAATGGTCCACATGCATGGAGTTTCTTGTAATATTGTATAATAATTGGCACCATTGCAGTTGTTGTGGATCTTCAGGTGCGCCTCATTCATCTTGTGCCTTGTATTCATTAATACTGCATTGGGAGGTGGATCAAATGTTAATAGATTTGATTATTCCCGGTTTTATCTTCAGTCTGTTTACTGAGTGGAGACATTGATTTCTTTTGTTTTTAAGCCTTTATTATTCTGCACAAGGCTAAAAGGTCACAGAGACACACAATAGGACTCTATTAATGGCAGACCTTCCACAGCAACTCTGACATCACAGACAGCTTTTCTTTAAAGTAACCTTAACTGTCCCACGTGTAAGTAATGTTCAGAGGTCGTGACCTGAGGCGGTATGAGAAACATCACAGCTACTTCTTCCTGGAATCTAGAACACATTTTTAAAATTCAGGAAGCGTGTCTGGAGGACTGAAGCGAGGTTCCTGTGGCTGAACTTTGCTGGATCTGTCTAAATGTTTTTGAGTCTGAAAGGCCTGTGGAGAGATTTGAAAGAAAAGTTGCTGCTCTGATCGGTGCCGTCTGTGATAAGACACTCAGAGATGGTCTGACACAGGTTCCTCAGTTTTACTCTACAGGTCCACACGTGTGAGCAGCTCAGCGGACATTTTCATTTTGTTCTGTAAATATTAAGAAAAGGCTCCAGACTCTATTTTAATAAAATATGTTTTATGTTGGATCATAGAAGAATTATATATGTATATTATCATTTCTGTTGTTATTTGAGGGGTTCATATGCAAAAACACATATAACACGATCTGAACTAGCCTGGGCCCGCCCATACTTCCTGTCATTACGGAGGCTTCAGGTTCCTTTGCTACGCATACGTCATCGGAATGAGTGGTCTGATTGGTTGTAGAGTCGTCCAGTAGTATACAGAGGCATCTAATAGATGCAGGTTAAGCCCGCCTCCCAGAAGGTGGGTAGTAAGGTAGCTTGGCCAGACTAAGCTCCTATGAGCTTTATAGTCGTGGAAGCCAGGCTAACATATTAGTACTTAAAGTGTACATATTTGAACATAATAGGTACAAAACTGTACCTTTTGGAAAAATACCACCCCAGTGACAGCTTTCATACATTTATTTATGAGAGTATATACAGTGCTCAAAAAAATAAAGGGAACACTTAAACAACACAATGTAAAGTCCAAGTCAATCACAATCAAACACAATCACAATCAAACTCAAGTGTTTGATGCAAATTTGAGTGTTTCTGTTTGGCTAAATTGTGGGCCGCATCCCAAACTCTTTTTTTTAAGACTCCAAGGCTGTCAAAGAGACAGGTTTAATGTCTCAGGACATAAAAAGCTGGCTCTTTAATTATGAAACATGTCCAGATGGGTCTGTGGCAGGCTTTGTTCTCCTGTGACTGTTCCAATGGTGAAATTTACAAATGCTCATAGTGTAAATTGACAGTCTATGCAAATGTCAAGGATACTCTACCAATCACCGAAGAATACAAATACAGCAACACCGCTAACTCACTTTGTGTTCGGTCAGCAGTATCAGACATCTCTACAATCCCCTTAAGCTACAGATATAGTTATATCACTAGCTGCTTGATCCCAATCTGTTATAAATATGCAAGCAAACATATTTCCGTGCAAAACCACTTTGCGCTAAAGGGGAAATCTCTCAGCTTCATGTTGAGTGAACACAACACTGAGAGAAGCAGCATACGGAGACATGTACATACTGTAAACAGGTCCTGAATATGCTAATATGCTCCATTAACTAACAGATGCTGGGCTAAAGGTCATAAAAGAAATGAGAGAAAAACAAACTGACTTCTTTATATTTAAAACTTCCTGTAAAGTTGTGAAATCTACCATCTTAATCCCGCTAGATGCACAGATAGGGGTCTATCTAATGAAAGTATTCACTGTGTCATGAGTCATTTCTAATAAGAAAACTGGAATTGAATTTTAATGCAGAGTCGTAATTTTAGTCATACGATAGAGAAGCAGGTTTTACTGACCTAAGCATTTATATGACTTTGAGGGAACAGCTTTTAAAAGCTTTTTTGAAATCACATTATATAAGTTACAACTGTATCTTGCACCTTGATGGGTGTAATATCAGACCTTCACAGTACATTAGCTACCCTTTCCATTAGAGGAACAAAAGGTACATTGTGGGAATAGTAATTCTAAGACTTAGTGTTACTTTTATGCTAGCATATCGTATATATGAAAAAAGTGAACACTGCAAAAAGCCAAATCAACATAACATATAGCCCTGCTCTAAAACCTAATGAGCTACCTACAGTAGCTTTCTAAGCTATTAGTATGTAGTATAGTTTTTTTTTTGAAAACTCAAAGCTCATAGGTGACTTTGATTAGTGTATTGCTAGGTTAGCAATATAATATTCCAATAACATATCACACATGCATTTGTGGTCAAATTATTTTTTAATTAGACTGAACTTTTACAGAAAATCTGTAAGATTTTTTTTTTTAAGAAGACTTAAATGTCTAGCAAGACTACATTTATTAGAAAAAAACAATAAAGTAATTTTGTGCAATATTATAATTTAAACTATTTTAAATTATTTTGCTGCTTAATATTTTTAATAGCTTTTTCAGGATTCTTTAAAGGAATAGGAAAGTTAAAAGGGATCTTTTGTAACTATACATTTTATTACTCTCTTAAGATCAAAATAATGCATCCTTGCTGAATAACATAATTAATTAAACACATTTTTCAAGCTCTAATGATAGTGAAGTATTTATACAATGTTTTTAATAACATTGTTTTTGTGCATTCTGGGAGTGCTCTCAAAAAAGCTAATCTTTCTAAGCCATAACTTTAAACTCCGACCCACCTGAATGGTGGCGATGCGTGGCAGAGGCTGTCGGGTGTTGGCACCCCCTTCAACAGCAATCCCTAGTGTACTGGCACACTTGGGCACCCGTACAAGCATAGGCTCCATTACTCCCATCTAAAACAATGACAAACAGGGATGCTATTTTAGAGGTCATACTTAAGAAGGAAAGTGGAATGTAGAATAAAATGTAGAGCTAAATCAAAACCTCAAAGCAAGGAAAACAACTAAAAAAGACTACGGTATAATTGTTAACTGTCTCACCTGTTTTGCGGAGGCCTGTGCGTGTCCTTCCGCTCTGCGTGTGTCACCTGTGATCTGGAGGAACGGAGGTTTACCTGGTCGCGGGCTGCTATCCTTACTCAACCCCCCAGCCTCTGCAATATCTACTCCGCTGTCCTCGCTTAGAGTCTGTCCGCTGTCTGACAGCTGGGACAGCGTGGCTCCTGGGAATACAGACAAATGAGCGCACAAAGCCATAAATAACCCCACAATTTAGCTTTCGCAGATTAGAGATCTGCATTCAGAATTTATGTGCCTCACACATTATTTGGATCTAAAAAGAGTTATAGAAGCTGGATGAATTCCCTAAGTGCTGAACTTCATCAAAGTTTTGATAGACCTAACAGGGCTGTCATTTTAGTATGTTTAATGATTGTAATTAATTATTTTAGATGTATTAGATGCCGTATGACCATATGTACAATTTGTAACAATGAATCTTACATCTGAGAAATTAAAGCCTCTAAAGAGAAATATTCACACCGCCTTTATCTTTAGATAATTTTCAATAGGGCTGTTATCAATACATATCCTCTGAATCAATTTGACTGTTTTACATGCTGTCATAATTCCATTTTGCTTGGGTATTTTCCATTTTCTCCCATTGCAAAATATACTGAAAACATAAATTACAGAAAGTTCTGAAAATTACAAAATGATTCACGTATTATGCATGTAAAAACCAACTGAAGTAAACTTTTAACACTTTTGAATAATTCATAATTTGTTCATGAATCAAATTACAATGCTTGTGCTGTTGTTTCTGATTCACTAAAGGAAAACTTTATAAGTAAACTAAACTACACCGGGTACCCATTTATTTTTGATCGATTATAAACTCATATGAAAATGTGTCAAAAACCACACAAACTCTTAAGCAGCTAGAAACCTATTTCAAGCAAGAGTGTGACTAAATTCCAACACCAACACCAGAAACTCATAACTGTGATGGCTAGACACCTTCAAACTGTTTTGAAAAGAATAAGAGAAGCTACACTATGAAAAACATGCGTCCAAACTATTTTGAGGTCATCTAGCAGGCATCAAATTTGAAATGAGCTAATTTTGTGCATAAAATTGATACATTTCTCCGTTTAAATATTAGTTATGTTATCTATGTTCTACTGTGAATGAAATATTGGCTCACGTCATTTGAAAGTCTTTTGGTTTTGTTTTCATTCCAACTTATAAAAAGTCCCAACATTTCTAGAATTTGCGTTATACAGTAAATAAAAACATCTCAGTGTTTTTGTTTATACAGTGTTAGTCAATGGTAATCAAATTAGTTTCTTCTTCTTTTGTGTTCAACTGAAGAAAGTCATGAAGGACATGAGGGTGAGTAAATAAGACAATCTTAGAGTGTCTTAACCTCGTAGCTGTGGCTGAGGCCTTTCCTCTGTCGTCTCCGGCTCAGGGTGTAGTGGGCTGGTCTGGGTGGCACCGCAGCTGTGTGTTGAGGGCGACGCGCCCTCCAGCTTCTCAGGGCTACAGGGGGGCGGCGCAGGCATTAGCAGTGAAGGCGAAATGGACGGAGAGGAGCGTGGAGAGATCATGGGGGTTCCCTCTCTGGAACAATTTGGTGACTCTAGGTGTGGGGACAGCACTGCCGCCTGCCTGCTCATCAGAAACTGAACCAAATCTTTACAAGGGGGTCCAGAAGAAGGGCTAGCGTGGTAGGACCGTGGAGAGCCGTGATGGTGAGAGCAGGGTGGAGGAGTATGATGGACAGAGCAGGTGGAGGTGGTGTGGTGGATGGTGCACGGGGAGTTGTGAGCTGAGCAGGGCGAGTGCGAGTGGTTGTGGTTTTCCTGATGCCGCCTAAAGGGGGCGGTAAACAGCAGATTGGTCTGGGACAGCTTGGACGAAGGTCGTTTGGTCTGGTTTTTAGGGCTGGCGTGTCGAACAGGTGGAGGGGGAGGCTTGAAAGAGGGGGGTGACTCGGATGATGGCTGCACCTTGTCCTGAAATAAAACATAAACGAACTGTCTATATTTATCTCCTTACTGTCGCTTTCAACAACTAAGACAGGCAATTAAAGGATGCATTATCATTGAGGGAGGTTTTGGCAACACTGAGAAAGGAAGAAAAAAAACACTCTGACATTTAAAAGCTTTCAAAAGGTGACATTTCCTTCTAAAATGTCAGCACATTATGTAATTAACGAGTTATCCGTATGTACAACAATTTAGCATAAGCACACGTTTGTTTGTGTTAATTACGGATTCATCCAAGATAATCGTTTATGATTACAAGAGTTAATGTTGGGCTATTGATGCTTAATTAAATGAGAGCAAGAAAGCCTAGGATAAAAATCTATTGAACTCACTTCAATCTTCAGCAAATTGGCTAGATAAAAGGGAAATCTGTTAGATGTCTGTGGGGCCGACTATTGGAATAGAGGTCTACCTCAATACACACTCTACATATACTGAACATTTTTCATTTTAAGGTCAAGTAGAGGTCAACTGTACATATACACTGACTTTACTAAAACTATGAGACTGATCTATTGATCTTTGAGATTTAAAAAGTGTATGAGTATCCCCCCAAACCAAACATAAATCTTCTGCAATTTCCTTGTGACAGTCTTTGTATTTCATTTTGTTTTCCTCATGCTAAATCACGTCGCTTTGTTTTCTTTTTCCATTCCAATGTTAAATACAAAACCCATTTTAACGTTGGTTGCTTTTTCTCCATAAAATGTTTATTTAATCCAGTCTAACAGAATGCAGAAACACTGCAAAAAAAATGTAAACAACTCACCAGAGAAACATCAGGAAGAGAATTTAGACTCTCAAGTGGCATCAAACTCCCCTCCAACCTGCACTCATTCTATAAAGGCAAAACGAAAAAATAAAATCACTGGAATGACTCGAGTGTACACAGCAACAATCACTCCAGAACAAAATACAATCAAAAAGATGTTCTCGTTTAAGAAACCCCTGCTCCACTTGAGATGCAGCTCTTCATTTCTCAGCCGTTTTCATTAGTTCATCTCAATTGAACTATGTGTGGGTGAGATTTTACAACAGTGTTTGGAATTAAATCATACAATTACCAAGACACATCAGATCAGACCAATCAATGAAGTCTCAATCAAGTTCTAAAATAAAGATCTATCTCCATCCAAATATAAAGGTACTGTACTATGAGGATATGCTATAAAGAAATGAATAAATTTATTTTTATATATGTACATGATGTATATATGAAGTTTATGATATGATATAATGATTTTTTTATTATGGTTTCATTTTTTATTGTGTTACAGTAGTTGGCTGTGTTTTTTTTTGTTGTTGTTATTTTTTTAACCTTACCAAAATAAACTGCAGCATGACTGAGATTCATTGGAATGCACAATGAAAAAAAAAACATCATTTTTGAAAAATGTAGTTATTTGTTTTTGCAAATAATATTCTCATTTTGCTCAAAAGTACTAAAGAAATTATTATTTCTGTAAATATTTTCAATAAATGCTAGATTTTTGAAACTTTAATTAAAGGATCCCTTTCCTGGATTCCTTTCTATTAACCCAAAATCTAGTTCTCTTACTTTTTCACAATATTACTGTTTTTATTGTATTTTGATGGTAGTGTAAACATTAGTCTTGTTCTTCCTTTTTTAAATAATTCTTCTGTGTTTTATGTCTTTTTCAGTTTTATTTTATGAATAAATATGTATTATATGCATATATAATACTAGTTAAATATGTAACTAGTTTACCAGACTTTCAAAACTTTGAGGTTAGTTGGATATTCTTTTAAGAATTAATAATGTTGTTCTTTTGAATTTTCTATTCCACAAAGATTCCTGAAAAAAAAAGTTATTGCAATAATATTTCACAATATTTTATCAAGCAAAATGAAATACTCAAAAGCAAATACTTTTGTATAAGTAATTAGCAGAGTAATCGGCATCTGTCCACCAGTGCATACTAATATTCACAGCACTGAATGATTCTCATACAACAACGTACCTTGCTGTAGCCGGGGACTGCAGTGGTCATCTGGCAGACAGCAGGAACATGGCCCTCTAGTTGGCTCACGCAGATAGAGTCGGGGTGCAGAAGGCCTGTGCCTCCGTGCCGAGCTCTCCATGCTTCCATCTCACGATGTAACACCTGCCCATCGAATCGCTCCAGATCCTGCAGAGCGATCAGAGTCCGCACCTCAGCCAGTAAGGACAGCTGGGGAAAAGGAACAGCCAAGAGATCATTAAAAGATACTCCATGAAATCATCCAAAATATTATACATTTTTCATTTTACATACTATCAAATAAAGAGTTTTAAGTGACATTTTGCATTACCTTTACATTACAAACATGCACTATGGGTTGTAATCGGTGTTCTGAGATTTTTTGTTCAGTCATTTCACCTTGGCATGTGTGTTGAAGAGTTCAAACAGAGCCATGGCCAGAGGCTCTACCCCGATATGTGCGCGCTGGTATTCTTGAATGTAATAGCTCATGGTCTGTCTCTCTGTCTCTGTCAGAAGCATGTATGCCTGCTCCTCCAGTGAGCTCCAGGCTCCTGCACGTACCGTTCCGACCGCTGGAACAACACCTTTACAACAGATTGACTGTAAACGAGAATATAAAACAAAAGGGGTGTGTCTACATGTACAATGTTCTAGAGAATCACTTATATCTGCATCATAGATGGCTTCATTTGCTTGACTTGTATACATATGACTTTCATATGTATTTTTCACTTCATCTCAAAACAACAAACATCAAAGTTTTATTACTAAATTAATCAGTTTTTGAACTAACTCATTAATAAGCATGTGTATTTAGTATAATTGAGATTATAATTTTTATTAATATTTAATAAGGTCCCACTTTATATTAAGTGTCCCTAGTACCTGTGTACTTACATAGTAACTAGATGTGTATCTAGTATGTAACCACAGTGTACGTAAAGATTGCTACATAGTAT
>JAUCMT010000105.1:7538467-7552164 GCA_032357475.1 Enteromius thamalakanensis | reverse complement strand
TTAACATTTATGGATACTGCTCCACGTTTATTTTGCTATTATTATTAAAGTCTTTTATTTTATAAGTTTTGTCTCCAGCGTTCTCCTTAGCCCGGACTACACCCGTTACAGATGGGTTCGTCACTTTTTGAGGTCCCCCTGAAACATTTCCGTTGTGGTTCGTGTGTTTGCAGCGCTTGTGTTATCAAATTGATGAAGATGTTTTTTAAGTTGCAGCTGTTTTTTTCTGTTTGCATCCGTTATTTTAAAGTTGCAGCGCGTTGAGCTCTCTCGGTCACCGTATAAAACAGACCAAACTAAAAATAAGGCAACCTATTAATCAAAGCTATTTTAATACAAACAACTAAAGACTCAAGAACTTAAAAATACAAACCTTTCAAGCCTATTTAATCATGTTTGCTTTGTCTAGAAACAAACATAACCTGATAAGTAAATATAATAATATGCACATCATTTTACACACAAATGTCAAAAACAGTGAGACTAAAACGTGACCTCTGAACCACGTTAACAGCTAACTAACAGTAACAACATCGACAGCAGCATAAATTAAGCCAGTAAAATGAAAAGCATTAATCATTTTTAAAAATAATAGTTACCACATAATTAGGTCAAGCAGCAAAGCATGCTGGGAAAACATTGTTTATTCTTACACTGTGCCTTCACACATTAGCATTCACGCAGATTTTGAACAAAAACCTGAGAATCTATTTAAGTAAGGTCACTTTTTTTCCTAGTTGGAAACGTCTTTGACTTTCCCATTCTCCAGTGTAACCATAAAACAAGCCAATGTCTGTAAATAATCAGGCTGTTAATGTCTTGCATTAGAAAGAAGTTATTTATGCACACTTACAGTATAAGTCCGCTGTGAGATTTTGTCAAAGAAAAGCACTTTGCAACATCATGGCGGGTCTAAACTATTCTCTTTCTAGAAGCCTCTCAGCTAAAACTGAAGGAAAAAGAGGTCTCTAATTGATTCTACATCTATCGGTTCCTCCGGCATCTGTTTGGCCTTTTAAAATCTCCATGACAGTGCGGCAGATGGACTGTGTAAAACTCCATTCCCATCAACCTCTGCCCCTCCCCTCTTAGTATCTCTCACTCTCCCTCTCTTGCTCCAAGCTATAAAAAAAATAATTCTTGCTTTGATAAATTGGACCATCTTATCTTTTTACCGACCCATTCTGTCTTTGATGATCCACAGCGGTCGGAAAACAAATCAGCATTTCATTATTTAGACACTTGCATAAGCACAAACTCTCTCCTCACAGCATTATCTCTGACTTTTCTTCTATATGTTATAAAATGGTCAACTTGCATCATGATGGTGAAAATAATACTGCCGTCAAGCTCTGTTTGTTCCAGAACCATCAGATGTGGAGTGCACGCTGTTTTGGGCTTATGTTCTGTGTGCTGGGATTGGGATGGGGGTTGTTATTAGCTATTCACATGACTGGGGGACTCTCAGTGCTTAATGCTAATTCTACTGAAAGACATACAGATAAATATAGGGGATCAAGGTAACACTTGAAATACAGGAGAGTACAAGCAGCTGCGTCACCATTATTTGCATTGCCGGCACAATTTGTCCTTGAGAATAATTACTTAAGACTGGCAGGTCAATAGGGGTGAGACTCAGAGAGAGCAGACGATGTGACTTTGCCTGCTGTACATCTTTGTCAAATCTGCTGTTATTCAGCAGGTCACTTTAAAACCAATGATCAAGCTTTAATTATGCAGATTTAGATGATTGAACAGGATTTGAGAGTGTTTTTTTCTGGGCCGTGATCCTCGCATCTAAGAGTAATCATACTAAATTGGAGTATCTGAAAAGCCAATTCACGCAGCGATTAAATGAAATAAACTAATCCCTGGCGCTTCGATTTATTGTTACCCACCCATGGACACACTTCATCACACGCCGAACTCTGTCAGAACTAATCAAAGCTCACGGTTGATGCTGCTTTGAGTGTGTTCTCTGACTTAAACACTGTCTGCTTAATTAACCACTTTTATGAATTATTCAGGTCCTAATGGGAAGCAGAATGGATCCAATTAATAAACGAGAGCAGGAATCCCAACAGGAGTGGCTTTGAACACCCCTATTAGCTTAGCACGCAAACAGGAAGTACGGCAATTAACGTGGAACGATGATGCTGGATTTCAGATAAAAAAGCATTTTACTGATTAGTCTTGTCAGGCTGGGACAATTAGTACATAAAAGACTAGTCACTGGCGACAGTGAGAGGAAGAACAACTGGTGACTGAATTTGACCAAGTTTTGTGGCTTCAAGAAAGTATCAAAGGTTTTTTAGACATGTATACAAAATAAACTCAATTGTAACTGTCTATATATTCTGCTTTGTTTCATACAAAAATACACTGATGTGTTATTAAAAAGCTAATAAGGCTTCACAGTCAATTGAAAACCAAAATCACGATATTGCTTAATGTGATTATAATATTGCAAAGGCTAGGATAAATAAAAATAAATATATAAATATCAGCGGCTTGCAGTGGAGTGGTTTCCCGTACTAGGAATTTGTGTTCTGCATTTAACCCATCCAAGTGCACGCACACAGCAGCGAGAAGTGAACATCCACGCACACACACACACACCCGGAGCAGTGGGCAGCCATTGCTGCAGCACCCGGGGAGCAGTTGGGGGAACAGTGCCTTGCTCAAGGGTCTCACCTCAGTCGTGGTGTTGAAGGTGGAGAGAGCACTGGTTATTCACTCCCCCCATCCACAATCCCTGCCGGACCTGGGACTCAACCACAACCTTTTGGGTTACAACTCTCTATCCCATCCTCTATCCGAGCGACCAGGATAGAAGCCAAATAAGAAGGCAACATTTAATGTCCTCACATTTAAGTTGCTTTTATTATTATTATTAAATGTGAATAAGTCACCTTTTCTTGGTTAAATGAACAAAGTATAAATTTTAATAATTTATTTACAGTTTAATAATTTCAAAAATACATACAAAAAAAATTACTCAAAGCACAAAATTTTTTAAAATATATTTAATTTAAAATTAAATTAGTATTATCATTTTGCAATTGTACTGTAAATAATTTTTTATTGTTATTATTGCATTATTTTTTTTTTATAATTTTTAACAGTGACACCAATATATTTATTATGAATGAAATTATTTTTTTAACACAACCTGGAACTTAAAAGCAAACACATTTTAAAATCACACTTTTTTTTATTTAATAAATTGTGCTTTCTTAAATTTTTCCATACGATTGTTGTGGATTTTTATTTTTATTTACAGTTCATTTATTTTTATTTTTTTGTAAAACTAAAATGTGACAATCCTGGTTAGCCAATCTAAAGGTCAGTCCAGTGAGTGTCCAGAATAAGATGCAACATGACATGCTAAAGGCGATGTCCTCTTCCTTAAGATATCATGTTAACAGCTCTAATATTGTCAAACCAGCTCAATTCACACCTCGGCTTTATAGTAAACTTCACATGCAATGTGAGACGTTCTATTCTCACCTCAAACATCTTTATTTAGAAATGCTTACAGGCTGGTACTTTGAGCAGCATGGTCAATCACTTTTAATCCCTCCATATGGAACCTGCAATCAAAACAGACTTACTCACTCAATAAAGGCATCAGGCCTTGAACTTCCACTATATAAACTACAAAATTAATGAAATTAATTGTTGTGATGGACAGAAAGCAAAAACTGTGTGAATAATGCCAAGCGAAGTGTAGCTGATACAGGACTGAGCTTCCATGCAACGATTTGACTAACATTGTTATTTGCTCTGAGCTTTTTTTAGTTTGTGGGTTTACAGGCAGGCAAACGAGACTGCGACATGAGTAATACAGGCAGTACAACAAAGCAAGGACGATACAAAAGAACGCCGCACTTCCCTCAGCAGTCTAACGTGAATGCTTGTAAAAAAACAAACACAGAATGAGCCTGCCCACACAAATAGTCAAAGAGAGAGTGAGCGAGCAAAGAGGAGAGGAAAGTAAGAGTGAGGTGGCTGCCTGTCATTGCTCTTCTTCTGCAAACTGTACAGCCTTCAATTGTTATGTAACCTATGATTTAACTCTCAAATCCAGAACTAAAATTAGAGATGCTAATAGATTCCACCACAGGAAAATATCTAACTGGACGTTACAGTTGATAAAACACCAGTACTTCCAATTCTTTTCACAATGCCTGAGACACACACCATAGCTCCAATGGGCCGTTTGGAGTAAATTATCCAATTTCCTGAAATTACCTTTGGACACACATAGGGGGCAAATGTTTAAAAAAAACATAAATGTGTTTAAAAAAAGGCCAGGATTAGGACCATGTAAAGAGAAGAGAGCATGTCACACTGCCAGTGGCCAGGTTGGGGTTGAGGCCAACATTTAGTGCACAGCACTGTGTAATCAAGTGGGCAAAAAAAAAAATTAAAGATTGATTTTAGCCCTGCTAAAGCCAGTAACTCTGACTGGGACTCTGGCCAAAGATTTTTCTGCAGGGCTGTGACACTGGTAAAGGACTTTACAGGATGAGAGGAGGGAGGGGAAAAGCTAATGGGGCTGTTTAGTACAAAAAGGAGAGTCAACACTACAAATGAAAAGACCAACTGGGTTCCTCACACTGCCTCACTAACAGATCCCTATAAATAAAAAAACATCATTTGGTTTTCATTTAGAGTTTTTCCATGAGTAAAAGAACAGTTAGAAATGGTAAAACACCAACAATCAAGATAATACTAATAGTGTTTCAAAACATTTCTCTTATAATGGGTTTAACTAGAGTTTTTGCAGTGACTTATTTTTGATAAATTGAAATAGGAAACCCACAACCTTTTTGATAAGGCTCCTATCTGCTTGTTAAGTGGTGATGTAAGAAGTGCTGTTTCCGGGTCCAAGCCTCAACTCGCTTCACTTGAGAACACTACCTCAGCAGCACTTTCTGAGCACTGTGTATTCAAATTAATCATTTCAGCTAAACGTTTTCAAACTTACGTTGTACACTACATTCTCCATGCTCACAGTGTCCCAAACCCCTTTTTTTTCATATTTCTTTATTAATATTCTTATGTTCTGAATTTCTGGGATTTCGGTAAGAGTTAATGGTTAAGATTGTAATTTTTTTGGTAGTATTATATCACATTGTGAATGTGCATTACCACCTTTTGTTGTGTTTCTCGTTGTATCTGATAGAGCGGTTGGACACGGAAACGCTGACGCGTGACGTCAGACTTCCATCAGTTTGACGAATCCCCCAAAAAGGTCTTTAATTTTTTTTTTCAGTGAATAATTTCAGACTCAACAGATCCACAAAAGATTTCTCACAATGTGAAATGTTTAAACAATGCCAAAAACACGTTCACTCACACACACACACACACTAACATAGAGATCACACGTCACCTTGACTGCCTCTCCATGAGTTACTCGGTCAAACACCATGTTATTGACTTGCATGATCTGGTCTCCAACTCTGAGCCCCTCTCTCTCAGCGGATGATCCCGGCTCCACCAAAGACACATAGATGCCAACTCCATGCTCTGACCCACCCCGTATGCTGAATCCCAGGCCTTCGTGGCTCTTGCTCCTTTTCAGCGTAACTTGGCGGATTTCATCAGGCGCTTCCTGCATCAGCGCTGGCGCTGTCCCCTCAGCCGCGGTGCTGAAAACCGGAGCCTGGCGCACGGATCCGTGGCTGGGACCGGCCTGCTCGGACTCGTGCAAAAAGTGCATGAAGGATGCTCCAGCAATCGCGTTCGTGCTGCCGAGGTCCTCTGAGCACTCGTGCTTGACACTGGATGCCAGCAGATCCGTCTTCAGATAAAGCCCTTCCGATGTGTACTGGTCGAAAAGGAGCTGGTCCGAGCGGGGTATGACCAGGCGCAGCATGGGTAAGAGTTGGCGCTTGTTGGGTGTGTTGAGAATGACTTTGAGAGTCTGCACGAGATCAAAGACATTGCGTTTGGCGTGGTAAACGTTGAGACAGTGGATGAACTGCTCTCTTTCGAAGTCGTTGAGCAGCACGTTGAGCGCGTTGTGCAACTTCTTGACGTTAACGGAAAGCGCGCGGCCACCGGAGCCCAGGGAGTTCGCGCCCGACTTGAGAGAAGCGCGCTCCAGATCCGTGCTCATTCTCGGACACCTCAAAACCACAGGGAGATTTCACATCAGGCATTAGGAACAGAGCACGTTCGCTGCCTCTTGCTAAAAACAGAAGCGCACCGCGATTCGTGCGTTAACCTGTGGCGAGACTAGCCATGCAAGTCTTCAAAGTAACAACGCAGAATAACTAGTGCAGTTTCGAAACTTTTAATTATCATTAAAATTGGTTTAACAATCACTATGAATAGTGGAAAAAGTACAGTGGTCTTCCAAAGGCAAACAACAAACCCGAATTAAGTCCCGCGAGGATTTGACGTCCGTTATAGTGACTTTAATCCTTTTGGAAACACACTGTGCGAGGAGGAACGGGTGGCGAGAGGCGTCCTGCTCCGAGAGAGAAACAAAAACACAGCACGAACGTTTGAAGTTCGGCAGCTGAGCTCTGGAGAGCAGCGCGTCGGGTCAGTGTGGCTCGCTCAGATTTCTTGTCGCTACTACTGAGTCCGTAGCGAGATACCGACACGGCGCTCTGGAGGAAATGACGCACGCGCGAGGCGCCTCTGTTGCTTAGGAACAAACAACTGTGAGGAACGCATTTGCACAAACTAAAGCACATTTTTCTTGTGCCTGGGCTATTTTTAAGTTTCAAGGCCCACCGGGCTATTGATCAATTGAAAAATAAGTAGTTTCCAAAGAACATTGCGCACTTAACGTAGAAGTTCTCAAAAGGAAACACGGGCGAAACCATAGGGTGAACCGTAGCCTACATTATGACAGGCTATCATGTTGATTTGAGTTGTAATCATCATCATGGAGATTAGCGCTTAGATTCTGCTCGGTAGGATACAACATAAAAAACATTTGGCCAAGCAAAAACTCAGGGGACGTTCAGAATGTTGGCTTACATTCTGTCAAGGTTTTTCCAGTATTGTTAATAGAATGTTTATTCAAGGTTAACTGGTCTTTAATAAAGCCCACCATTTATATTTGTATTATTTACATTGTTGATTGAATGTATTTCCCAAACATTTTTAGTTGGACGTTCGTAATTTGGACAGGTAAGAGAACATGCAAGTATCATTTCTGTAAAACTTCCATAACCAAGACATAACCAAAATTCAGACAACATTTCATAATTTATTGGGTATGTTGGCAATACATTTTAGAACAAAATATTTTTAGCTGGGAAGACAAATACTGCTACATACTTATGATTTAATATTCAATAAAAAAAAAAAAGCTTAATTCATTAATCTGCAATGAAACATAAAATTTGTGCCAGTATGGCAATGTTGGAACATCAAAAATATTTGACCTAGCAAAGCCACAACTGACCAATCAGAATCAAGTGTTCCAGCGGGCCATTAAATACAGAAAAACTTCCAGAATAGTAGTGACCTAAATACATTTTTCAGTAATGACCAATGAAAACCAAACCCGATTATGATTGAAATCTTCCTTTTGAACACTTTAGAAAGCAATATCTCAGCGCAGATGAAATTCTAAAGACCCTTACATCTCAATCTTACAGCTGATTTCTTGTTTTAAGTTAAGATGGGGAAGTGAAAGCTGTTTTGAACAGATTTACAAAACGAGGGTAGTGTTTGGACGCATTTATATGTGTCTGTGCTTTATTTGAGAGTGCTCCATTTATACCTGAAGCTCTCTAATCCCTTGTGTCTGTCCGGGCAAAGAGAGTAATATCGCATCTAAAACACAGCTCTGCTCAAATCAGGCTGGTGTTACTAGAACCCAACTCTCACAGAGGCTGTGTATAATACTGCATCTGCTGAGAGAAGCTGTATAACCCATTCATGTTCATTCATGGCAGTCCATGAATTGTTTTAAAACAATAATAATTATCCCTATTATGTAGGCTGTCTAATGTGCTTAAAAAGCAAGCAGCAAGGTTTCAGGCCAGTCTGTGCATTTCAGCTGCTGGGGAAGCTCAGTTAAAACACACGTGTCATCCTCTAAGCTCATAAAGAGGAATTAGAAAGGCCTGTCGTCAGACATCCACAACCTACCATACACCAGTCTCACTGAGGGCTATTAATAAACTCATATGGACAGACCGTTGCTCCCTTTAAGACAGTATTTAACTTCATCCGTTTCTGCAGTGGCCCAAACCAGTTTAAATGTAGAGTGTTTTACTGGCACGACAACAACAAAGCGCATTTGTTTTTGCCAGGGAGAGTGTATAAATGGGTGCTAAATAAAATAAATGTACTATACATTAAAATAAATGCCAACAGCTTCAGTAAATAACTGATTTAAAATGATAACAGACCCTCTTAACTGAATTTTCTTTGTTCTTCTGTGTGTCCAACCCACTGATTTACTGCCATTTAAGATGGTGACATTGCAGCAAAAGAGTCAAATTCATTGCTAATTTGCAATTACAGCACTTGGCATAGGCGCATGGTGGCATAAATTAATGAACAATTAATGGGCCTAAATGAGACAATAGAGATGCTCATTGATCTTTATGCACTGTAGAAGTGAATACACTTCAGCTGTAAGTCACGTCTAACTATGACTCACTTACCAAAGGCACACACATACTAAAAAGTGCTCCAAAATATATGCCAGAAATTCAATTAAGTGCTAAAATAACAAATATCTTCCCTTGTCCTTTCTTTTTTTATATGCGTGTTTGTGAGAGTGATTTAATGAAGCTGTGTGTTTGAGTTGGTTTAACCTAATTTGAGTAACTCCTGTTCTCTTGGCTTAAAATTGAGACTCCAGATTTCCCCAGTGCACCATCATAGTGGACTGTTTTCTGCTGTCTGGTTTCTTGATAAAGAGTCCCACTTTATCTGTTGAGTACAGAGCAAGTGATGTACAGAATAAACAACTAACTTTTATGACGGGTTGTGCAGTCAAGGCCATTAAATTGCAGCCGTTGGCTGTGCTACATAAAGATCCAAATACAGTTCTGTTACAACTGACAGAAGCTTGTTTTGATGCTGAAACATGTTAAACTGTATAACTCCCTGACACTTATACAACACCGTTTACAACAGCTCATAAACTTGATGCCAAATTTTACCCTTTGACAAATAAAAATCCAGGGACAGAAGGTAGGAGGGGAAGAACTGATTGGTAAACGTTGGGTCAGAATGCGGTATGGCTTTGATTAATAGCAGAATGTTTAATGGAAATTGAGGGAAATGTGCGTCACGCTGGGCTCTGCCAACCCCATAATTACGGCAATATAAAAGCAGAGGGATCGTATGCTGCAGTGCCATGCCCCAGTGCCCAGTCTGACAGAGCACACCACGCCATTAAACACTGCATTACGGATACCTCACTGAGGTGTATAAAGCTCTCACTACAGGACAAGGGTGATTTAAAAGCCATTTTATGACATCTGACCAAGTCGGAAATAAAATCTGCCAGAGGTGTGTATTGTATGGGTGTGATGCGAGTTAAATCATCTCTTTTTGCTGCACTGCTGTGCACTTTGTAAGTGATAGATACCATGTCAGCTGCAGGTTAGGAAGAGGTGGGTGGCAATGATGTACAGTAAACTAAATCTGGCATCCCATGGAGCACTATTTAAAACTTTGCATTTGGCCTTTAGCTGCCCTGTTTTTGTGATTTCAAAAAGTACCTGAAATTCTCACTTTTCTATTAATATTAAATGAACTCACTCTGTAAAGCGAGCCAGGATTTTCCAGTTGGCATCTAATTTAAACAGAATTCCAATACCACATAATATAATTTATGGCATCTTAAGTGATATTATTTTCCTGTTAAAAGCACCTAAAGACTGCTGCAATCTCATTAAGTAAATGGAGAAAATAAATCAAGGAAAATAGACCAGTGGGAAAAAAATATGGACAGGAGAAATTATTTAGATTTTGTGTTTTTAAGTGTATGCTCAAAACCTGAAGATAAATACTGTGATTTTTAACAGATGGAGCCCTCAAGACTGTCGCTGCACATGAGAAAGTTCTTATTCACTGAAGGCTAATACAGCAACTGTTGATGTTTAGAGGCTGTGTCAATCTGTTGATGTCCCACTGATGCTGTCTGTATCCCGATGAGTAAAACTTCGAGGGAAGATGCCGATATTTCCAGCGACATGTCCTTCTAACCACTCATCATTCACTGCAAAATGGAAAAAAATATGGTAACACTTTAGAATAGAGAACACTTATTCACTACGGCTTTTCCCTCAGTAAATTCCTAATTTGCTGCTTATTAATAGTTAGTAAGATAATTATTAATTTTATGTATTGGTTAGGATTAGGGATGTAGAATGAGGTCATGAAGAATAAGACATTAATATGTGCTCATTTACTACTAATAAATGGCTAATAGTCTAGTAACATGCATGCTAATAAGCAACTAGTTAAGAGACCCTAAAATAAAGTGTTATCATGTCTTACCCCATCATATTATGTGTAGCATTATTAACAAAATTAATAACAAAAAGCCACCGTGTTCATGTACCTTCACTGAGAATGTCAATTGTGTCGCCTTCACTGAATTCCAAATCCTCTGGGCCTTGTGCATTGTAGTCATACAGTGCCACCATCTGATAGAGAATGGTCCTGTTGGCCAGAGGGTCCTCATTCTAGGATGTGTTTATAAAAAAAACAAAGTTCATTCGGATTGGTGTCTTTTTGTTCCTCCCAGTGTAATAAATGGGTAAAGCATTTACAGGATAATTTTTTTAATGGTGTAAACACTAGCTCAACACTGGCAGATGGCAAGATAAGCTCACCAAACCGGAATTTTGCAATTCTCTTTGCAGCGGTCGAGGTACATATTAAAGATATAGCAGACCCAAAGATGAACTTCATTCATCAACCTCATGTTGTTCCAAACCTGTATGAGTTTCTTTTGTTGTACATTAAAATGCTGGTAATCAAACAGTCAGTTGTTTCTATTGACTTCCATAGTATTTCTTTCCCTACTTTGGAAGTTAGTGGGGACCAACAACTCTTTGGTTTTTCATTTATTCTTTCTTTTTTAATAAAATTTCATTTATTTATTTCTTATGTTTGTGTTCAACATAAGAAATAGACTTATACAGGTTTGGGACGACACAAGGTTGAGTAAATGATGACAATTTTCATTTTTGGGTGAACTATATCTTGAAGTCACTGATACTGTAGCTGTCAATCAAAATAATCAATTACCTGACACCAAATTTGGGCACGTCCGTATTCAGCCACACCCTCCAGGCTATCCAGCCTATCATCAACATTCAGTGGTGTTAGTGCTTTGGTGCCATTCCTTCTGTGTCTGTGAGAGGAAGTAGTAGTAAGTGTTAGAGAGGTTGAGGGGGTTTTTACAATGGAAAAATGTGACCAGAGTACTAACATACTTTAGAGTGGGAATTTATGGCAACTAAAAGCAGGTCAAGCAGACTGTAGACTGTATATTACCTGAGGCGAACGTTCGTTGCTGGCTGTCCTAATTTCTCAGCGATTTTATCTTGCAGATCCCGGAAAGAAGTTTCTGAAGGGACTCTCAGAGCCATGGTGTATGTATAGCGCACCTTCACTATGACTGATCCAGACTCCTGAGGTGAAGTTTGGGCCGGAATAATTGGGGTTAGCTTTAGGCACATGTGAGGTTACGGCTGAGATAACTTAAAGCTACATGCGATCAGTTCACTGGAAGTGTAAGCCAATCAAATATGTAGCTACAATACAATAAAAAAGTACCCCTTTTTCCCATTACAAAGTTCTCACAAGGTATTTGCATATTCAGATATAAGTTTTGTCACAAGGTAATCAGGTTTCCCTGCCAGACAGTGGCCTCAAATAGTCCCCTTTTAAAATTTTTATCAGCTTTCTTTTGCTCCCTTGGGTGTATTTCTGACTGAATCAGGCCAAGTCAAAAGCTTGCTGCCTCAACACTCCACTTCATGTCTGAGTCACAAAACTCATTCAAAAGATCTCATCTCACACAAAAGATCAACCATGACGGCCACTGCATTAATCATGCTCTGCTTCTATTTCCATCTACAGTACATGATACTGTCAGAAATGCTGGATTTCAGGCTTGACAAATTGGACAGGACATAAAACACATTTGCAGAAATGTATAAGATTGAAGCACACAGGATGAAACCAAATATGTTAACAGACCTGGTCTTCAAGCCATTTTGACAGACCATAAGTCTGTTTTTCCTTTAATTTAAAGAACAAATAATTTCAATAATTTAAGTATATACGTATATATATATGTGTGTGTGTTTGTGTGTGTGAATTGTTGACATTTTTGCTAATTTTATCACATGGTCCTAAGTATTCACACCCTTTGCTGTGACACTCTATATATTTAACTCAGGTGTTGTCCATTTCTTCTGATCATCCTTGAGATGGTTCTACACCTTCATTTAAGTCTAGCTGTGTTTGATTATACTGATTGGACTTGATTAGGAAAGCCACACCCCTGTCTATATAAGACCTTACAGCTTACAATGCATGCCAAACTGAGCTATCGGGGGAGAAGAGCCTTGGTGAGAGCTAAAGAAGAACCCAAAGATCACTGTGGGTGAGCTCCAGAGATGCAATCGGGAGATGGGAGAAAGTTGTAGAAAGTTGTAGAAAGTCAACCATCACTGCAGCCCTCCACCAGTAGGGGCTTTATGGCAGAGTGGCCCTACGGAAGCATCTCCTCAGTGCAAGACACATGAAAGCCTGCATGGGGTTTGCTAAAAAACACCTGAAGGACTCCAAGATGGTGGGAAATTAGATTCTCTGGTCTGATAAGATCAGGATAGAACTTTTTGGCCTTCATTCTAAGCGGTATGTGTCAAGAAAACCAGGCATTGCTCATCACCTGTTCAATGCTGTCCCAACAGTAAAGCATGGTGGTGGCAGCATCCCAAGTTCAGATCCTGGCTTGTGTACCTCTCTCTCTCTCTGAAAAATTGTTAATGAAATTGTAAAGTAAATCAGCAGTTCCTTCCTGAATTCCTTTAACTGATCGTGATCCCTGCCTAGTGTCAATTTGGAAGACATTGCTTCAGAATGGCTCTCTGAAGCAATTGTTTTGAGAATGATTAACATGTCTGGCATAACCACTCACCCTTTACAATACCAGAAGATCTGGACTGTGGATCTTCTTTCAGGACTTGTATCACCCAATGGTGTGGTGCTGGCTGTGTGATAGCGTTCAGAGCCCCAACTGCTGTGCTGTAGTGTGTAATCCTCCTCTGCAGGCCATCATGGGTTAGATTATCACAGTGGGCGGCCTTGTAGTAATAGACCATTCTGATGCATGCTGGGAATCTAATGACATCATGTTGAGATTGCGCAGAGCTGGGCCATGATACCGCGTGTTACAGCCGCTCTCAGATTAAAGCCTTTCACTGCTGATGAGATGACAATGAATGTGTAGACAGAAACTCAGTGGGCCGCATGTATGAAAGAGACTCAACCACACAAAGACGACCGCATAAAACTCTGACATCATATGAATCAGCTGATCTTTAGAGTACAAACCCCATTGTGGTTTCTTTACAGTTTTTTTGGACTGTGTATGATCAATAGAATTTCTATCTATCTATCTATCTATCTATCTATCTATCTATCTATCTATCTATCTATCTATCTATCTATCTATCTAT
>JAUCMT010000105.1:7517580-7528923 GCA_032357475.1 Enteromius thamalakanensis | reverse complement strand
TCAGGAGTTGTGTGGCTTGCTCTGTAAGAAAGGGCCTGATCTTTCTAATGTTGTGAAGGGCAAACCTGCAAGATCGGGCAGTTTTAGAGATATGGTCTTTGAATGAGAGGCGATCATCGAAGATTTCTTTCAGAAGTTGATGGGGTAATAGTTAATGTATCCAGATGGATGGTGAAATCATGATGTAGAGTTGGGGTTGCAGGAACAACGAGGAGTTCAGTCTTTGCCAAACCAGTGTCACAATAAAGGACGGTGTTGGTGGACGGTTGAATGCAACACTATCAGACTATCTCATGTTTTAATCACCGGTGAGAAAACATTACTGTACAGAGTGCAGTAATACTCTATAACAATAATAATGGCTTCCATTCTTGCTCGGTCTGCAATAGTGTAATAGAACGCACTAATAATATATCACAGACGTATGCAAATAAATATGTCTTTAGACAGACTTTAGTATCTTGAGATCAAGGGATATGGTTGGACTAGCATTTTATGTAAATGCATATAAATACATTTAGACCACTCAACCTTTTGGGATGAAAGGAGATTTCCATCAGAATAGCAAAAAGTTTTTAAACCATATAATCTAGCCTGCCTTCACAACTGTCTTAGAGGATCGTGTACAGTAACAATAACTGTAAGACCTCTTTCAAAAATGTATTTTATGTAAACGTCTGTATATTTCCTAACCATGACAGCTGTATTAATGGACTACAACCAAAATTGTACCTTTAGTTTTGGTAGTCGTTTAATGGTCTTCAGTGGTCGCAAGACTCGCAACACCCTCAAGGACTTGATAGTGCTGATGTCTTTCCCCTTGGTTCCTCTACACAAGTCAAAATAAGCAAAAGGTCAATTAATACATGATCAAACATGCTTTAGACAGCCCTCATCAAAGTATTCATACATATCCAGACAAAACACATGAGAATGTGAGTAAACATGATGTAAATGTTTCCATCTGTTTAAATGTCAATAATGAGACACTAGACTAAACATACTCACCTTTTTATAGACAAACTAAATAAACAAGGACTAATCCTCTAATAAATCAGCATTCTTCGCTGTCACAGCTTTAAAATGCTCCAACAATGGATCAGTGTTATTTTACGAAAGCACATGCTTTGATGACAGATTATGAAATACATCTGTATTGCATGCAGGTAAAATAGATCATTTATGTATTGATGAGCTCTATCAGAACTGTCAGCCTGATATCGAATGATACTTAAGTACTAGCACTCTTCATGCATAAAATAAGAAAGGCAACATGTATTAAACCCAAACACTGCTGTGCATCAGATTGTAGAACAACAACACACCACCAATGACAACAAAGAAACCCGCCCTATAAAAGGGCACTGTTTCTTTTCAGGAACCAATGCTGTTTTGCTTTTAAGTTTTTATCAAGCTGACATGCTTCTATTGTGTCACCTTGATGAGCTGACTGCATAGATTTAAATACATAGCATGTATTCATTAAACGCAGAGCTAACAGCAAGAAAAGAAAAAGAACCAGCTAAATAAAAGGTAATTCAAGTTATTTCACCCTTAAAGAAAAGAGCAGTCTTCAGCGGAAATCAGTCATGCTTCAGCTTCTAAATGCTCAAATCATAACCGCCAAGCTTACAATGTCATTTAATGAAGTAACTGCAAGGACAAGCATAGTCAATAACTAAATTATGAGGAAGTACTCCATGGTCATATGAAATAACTGAAGCCCTTCGCATTATATCTAATGCAGGCAAAGAGCAAACAGAATCGTACTATTTGTGAGACATCGCATTCATTCAAATAACCTTCACTGAGCCCCTATTTTGATGCAGGGCATGTGTTTTGTTGGATGTCTGACAAAATTAAGAGCAGATAAATTAATATTTCTGTAATAATTAATTCTCCCAATTATCTTATGTTACATTACAAATAATTATTACACGGCTCTCTGGAATATTACGTTCTGATTGGTCGATAGCAGATTTCAGCCAATGGCAGCACCGTTTATTAAACCGCCTCTACTTCTAGGCCTCTCATATTACACTGTCTGCAAACGCAACTGATGCCATCTTGCCTCTCAGTTATTAACTGTAGTAAACTGTAATTACTGTAAACACTACTGTTAAAGTAGTAGAGTGTTTTTCTCGTAGCTCGCCGGATTGTTTTGTACATTGTAATGGATTATGTAATTGCAATATTATCTCTTTTCATACACGTAAAATAATTTCAGCTCAAATATATTTCACTTAATTTGTGAGCAGCCGTGTAATAAACGGGATAATGTACAGTAAGCCAGTCATTATCATTTGTATTAGTTTGCAGGTACCATTTAGTTCTTCCAGTGCAGCAATGGAAGAGAGAACAACAGAATATCTGAGAGGTCATATCGCATCCGTTTCTAACTTCGATAATGCGTTGATATAAACAAGGCTTTGGCAGGTATATGATTGGTGCTGACAGATAAACCAGCAGAAAGTAACTTCAAGAAATTACTGTAAAAATGCTTACAATAGAAAACCCCCCAAGCAGTGATTCCCCTTCATTGCACATATTTCAAAAGAAATGACCTACAACAGACCTTTTCATGTGCAAGAGCAAGTGGTAGTACATTTGCAGATTTCTTGCAGAAAGTGCCCACGTCTACTCACACATGCACAGTTCATACATTATTCTATAAATCCAATAAACACTAATCTAACAGCCAATCAGCAGAGACCTTACAGCATGGTCACCAATCAGCATGGTGAAGTTACTCCTTTGGCCCAATATTAGGGCTCAACAAGGTCATGCAACTCCACCCATGCTCCCTGATGCACATTAGTCTAGCATGCATTTACTGTACAGGGCCTATGTTTATTCTCCAAACCCACTACAACCTATAAAGAGCCTCAATAACATCCCACTGGACACCCTGATAACTTTCACAGCACCCCAGACAACAATTGTGGTGGAGAAATACATCAAAATTTCGCATCAATACATCACCAATAAAAAATCATTTAGAGGTTCTACTGAAAGTCATCAGTGTTATTGTAGAGGCTCCAACCCTGTACAGATACTCTCACTCCACTAATTTGTAGTGACAATAAAGGACATTATCCCGGTAGGCCCAGGATAATGAGGAACAGAGAAGATTTTATCAAGAAAAAAAAAAGAATATCGGGGGTTCCCCACCTGTTTACGCTTTGATGTGATCTAATGAATGAGAAGAACACAAAGCAAAAGGCAAAACATTATTTTTTTTGCTGTGACGTGCTGAGAACAGAAAGTTCCTCTGTAAACCACAGTAAACCACATCATCCTTTCAGAACATTGCACATAACATTTCAGTGAGAATGAAAAAGACTTTTATGAGCACCGCCAAGTTCTTTTGTGAGGCTGAAACACAAGGCATGATGATTTTGATGACTGTATGAAAGAGAATCAGGACTTTTTTTAGGCAAATGTTTTGGAAACTGACAAAAAGGAGGAAGAGGCTTTGTATGGTGGGTGAAACAGACACTTCCAACTGCCGTTCATTTCTTTTAAGATGTAACAGAATGACAGCTACTTTTGGTGGAGTCTGCAGCGACAGCTGTAGGAGAGATGAAGGGTACACTTGACAGAGAGGGAACATCTGAGGGTGGATCTGAAAACCAGTACAATCAAGATCTGGAGCAAATACCAAGACATGCCAATCTAGGAAAGACATGGTGGAGCCGTAGATCAATCCTGATCTGACTCATATCAGGCTTATGAACCTTAAGCACGGTTGAAAGATGCCAGCAAATAGCTATAAACCTTTACTGTATATTTTTACTGTTGTACTTTCCTGTACAACTGTTCTGTCCACCTCATATGGGCAAAATGCTTCATATTCTCATATTTTAACAATTCAATTATCTTTGCTATCATCTAATAATCAAGTTCACCTTGCAAAGAACTCTAAATGATAACATTATGCCTAAAAAAAATTCCAAATGAATATCCATTTTTCATAAATTATACTGTTGCTGATGTTTTGTATCTAATTCATTCTAATTCATTTAGTAATTATAGAATTGTAATATCAGAGCATTGATAGATGTAACTGTCTTTTATGCTTTAAATAGAACTTTTAAAGCTCTGGCCAATCGCAGCATTCACATTTTCAGTGCATCACATTCTCTCGTGGAAACATGCAGAAAGATGAGCACGTACAGTACAGGAAACATGTTTGTGTTCTCATGCCCGTCAGTGGAGCATGGATGTGATGTTTCAAGTGAACAATGGTGCAATCACTGGCCAAAAAAGCTAGACCTGCCCTGATATGCCACTCCAACACAAGTGAACAGTTCATTTTTGATATGATATGACGCATGCACTGACCATCCTGTCTCAGGTCAATGTGGGAATCGCACCCAGGATGCTCTATATTCAGGAAGCACCAAAGACCTACTAAGAATGGTAGTTGTGTTTCAAGGAAATGAAACAGATCAATAGTGTCTGCCCAATAGTGTCTGACAACAGGGAATTAAATGACATGGAGAACAAGATCAAGCTCATTGGCTGCAAATGCGTTAGTGATGGTCAATGATGGATTATGGAGAGACTGAAACACTGCAGAAGATCCCATGCTTCAACACGTGCCTATGGGCTAAGCATTATTTGACTCAAACGGAGACTGGCAAGAAGACAAACAGTGAAAGAGAGAGAGACAGAAACAAAGACACAGAGAGAGTTAAGGCGTTACCCCATGAAGCTCCTTCAAGTGAATCCAGGCAGAGAGAAACAGAGGAAGAGAGGAAAGTCAGTGACAG
The DNA here is from genome assembly GCA_032357475.1 of Enteromius thamalakanensis. Classification (NCBI taxonomy): domain Eukaryota; kingdom Metazoa; phylum Chordata; class Actinopteri; order Cypriniformes; family Cyprinidae; genus Enteromius; species Enteromius thamalakanensis. The sequence goes on along the minus strand of JAUCMT010000105.1, from coordinate 7,524,148 downwards.
CACATCAATAAACTCACATGTAACACGTTTTTGACATGACAACACAGCAACAAACATAAAAAACAAACAGGAAGTAGGACAGATTAGTCAGTACAGCCGAGAGACCCCTTCATTGTGAGATACCCCTGTTTTTCCAAGCATTATTTCAAGGTATTGCACCCACTCTCTGTTCAGCTTGCCTTATTCATAATTACTCGTGAACTAGGAGAAACCATCTCCTTAGCCCTGATCTTTTAGGTAAAGCTGGTTAACTAAGAAAGCTTGGAAATTAAATTGGTTAACAAGCCTAATGGGGACACCAGAGCACCAGTTTCTCATTGCAGGCATCTGCATCCAAAACATGTCGGTAACTGCAATGTTTATGCTGCTATCGTCAATAGGGTAATTAAATCACAAAATTAAATGCACCCCAGACCCTAATATATATACGTACATGAATATAATATATATCAACTCGCAGAAAGAAAGAAACCAACAGCATTTCCTCAATACTAAAGTGTTGCAATGGCCCCTCCATTACAGCACAGGAGATGCAAACAGCTGATCGTATCAGACAACTTCATTATTAGCTCCTTCACACACACACACACACACACACACACACATTCTTTTTGAGACTGCATTCTCAAAAGTGCATTAAAGTGGTGTCAACTGACGCACACCTTCGAGGGAAGGACAGGAAGGAAATAACAGATCAGTGGGAGTTTGCAGCTTTGAAAGTGTACAACAAAGACAGACAAAGATACTCTTGTCATGCTGTGGGAACGAGTGTAAAGTAAACCCTTTTAAAAAAAGAATACGAGTACACGGGCAAGAACTTGGACTAAAAGGTGTTTCAGATTACTCTGTATTCTGTAGTCAAGATCAATGATAAACTTCAAACATTCTTAAGTAAAAGAGTCCGTTAAGAGCTTTCTAATTTATGGGAGTTTAGGCAAGTGTTTAAAAATTGAAGGCAACTTACGAGAATGCGAATGCCACCAGTGCACCACTGACCACAATGAAGTCCAGAATGTTCCACAGATCTCTGAAGTAGGAACCAGGATGAAGCAGTAAACCTAAATCCACCATCTTTTCAAAGGAGAAACATAAACATGAATAAGTATTGAGGCTGAAACCTTGACACCATCACCAAACTATCAAAGCACCAGTTCTGTAACAAAAAATCCTTAAAATGTAACTGCCTTACAATAAATTTCAAGACAATTACTGGCACACTTTGTCACTCTCTGTGAGCACTGTTCCCATTATTATAGAGAATCCTAACAGCAGGAGCTTTTATGTGCAATATACACACAATCATGTCCTACAGTATGTGATCTTAATAAGCCCATCTAGTTGACTAGCTGTTCAGACAAACCACTGACTAGTTATTTATGAAAATACATACTGTAGTTGTGCACTGACATATAATTTCAGATATCCAGTGTATCACAAAATTACCTTAATGACCATCTCAAATGTGAAGACACCAGTGAAGACATAGTCTAAATACTTCAGGACCTATAAAGTGAAAGTAAAAGACTATTCAGTCATTTGGGACATAGATGAAAATTAGGTCAAACTTTGACAAAATCTGACTTTGCACAGTCAGCCCAGCACAGAAAAAAAACATATGCGAGCCGTACATTGTTACGAGGGGCATTGGCTTGGACTGGGTCCTCCGCAGCCAGTGCTATACTGCTCATGGCAATCACCACCAGGATACACATCTCAAAGTATCGCAGGCTCACAATGTAGTGGCACAGACGTCTCACTCTGCACACACGCACAAAAACAAAACAGTATAAGAGCAAGGAGGAAGGCAATTACATAATAAATGTGATACAGTACCTAAACATTGCATTAAATCTACAGACAGCTGAATTTAACTAACCACAAATATTTAATATTTTCATGCCAGTCATAAGCAAGGTCTCAGAATTCAATGATTAATTCAGTAATAGCATAGATTTTAGCAGGCACGTCAAGTCAATACATACTCACGTGGTATTAGTACTGTATATAGTAAAATAAAAGTATTCCTATACTGTTGGACCAACAGGACAAAATCATGACAAAACAGCTGCATTTGGCAGAAGCCCAGTCATACGCAGCTTTATATGGAGGTTTATAAGATTGGAAGCCTTTTAGTCTTAAAGATCTTAAAGCGTTTACCTTAAACACACACAATTAAAATTTACAACCATTATTAGTGACGCTTGAGACAAGTAATACCCAGAAACATTTGCAGATATAACAGCATTGGTAGTTTGCCAATCACCGTCTACAAATGCTGTATCTGAATGCTCAAAACAAAACTCAACAGCATTGTGGAAGCTACTTTAATTGTATGCCACACTATGGAAAATATCTGTCAACAGTTCATAAGTTCATAACAGTCTAAACATTACTTGAAAGCAAGAATATATTTGATATGCTCACTTGACTGTGCCATGCTACACCGCTACACCGTTCACAAAAAAAAGCACATTTCTGAAAAGCATTTTTGAATGTGAGGTTCTGGCAAATTTTTTTTAATACTTCTGCTTAAATTCAGATTGCAGCTCTAACAACTGCTTTTGTTACACTGCACTGGTATACATATTCAAATGCAGATGGTTTGAAAACACTGGTACTTTTACATTTTCCACACTTACGGATTGTTTTGGCTGAAGATGAACATGGAGCTAAAGGGAAGGATGGGACGAGGGCTGCTCTGGTTCAGATCCTCCAGATTCTTCTCCGTCATGGGCATTGTCTCACTGTCTATACTGTTCACTAAGAAGAAAAACGAATGTAATGTTTGAATTTATACACTTGTAAGCTTATAGACCAAACCTGGCTTGTTGCAAGCAGCAATGTTAACGAGCTTTAAAAGTGGCACACAAATGCGAAAACCAGCCACAGCGACCTGATATAGCTGTAAGAAAAATACTAACTGGGAATAAGGGTAGTTTCTCCAGGGGGAGATGTGATGGTCACAGGTATGTGTGTGCCCATTCCTCCACTCAGACCAATATTTTGTTTATTGTCCGAGTCTTCTGGTTTGTCAAGACACTGTCGGTTTCCAACTGAAGGTTGATGGGGGTTTACAGCCAATGAATCTTCTCCCATGTCTGTGTGCCTACAACAGTCAAAATGAGGTTACACATTGGCGTTTTGGTCTTAAACGTCTGTGTTTCTGAAGTGAGCTTTTAGATAACTAATACATCACTGTCAATTCCATGCAGTATATTTCAGATTTTTTCCCCCCAAATATATTTATTTAACATTTTCCAACAAACACAAAACGGGTGTCATCAAAAGTAAGCAGATTTAACCTGGGCCACTAAAAAGGAAAAGAAAAATTATATATTAAAAAATGAAGTGAATAACAACACTAAGTACACAGAGATAGCACAATACAATTTCAAAATCATATGCACTCACTTGGAAAACTCTTCCACAGAATAGCTGACATTATAAAACTGACCTGGTTGACCATTAACTAAACATTAAATATTCCAGTGGGATTAGTTCCATTTTAAATTTTGTACCATCCAGATATAGTCAGAGTCTCATCACTTATCCATCTCATTAATATATTTTTCCCTGGCTGTGAATGTGAGAAGATTTTAAAGTCTCTTTTCATTTGATAAACTCAAAGCTTTATCCGGCAGTCCAATGATCAAAAATATAGGATCCACAACCAACTCCTTATCTAAGAGATTACTTACTTCAGATACAATCTTGGCCCAATATATCTGAACTGATTGTATGACCAAAGACATTGAGTGAGAGACCCAAATTGTGTTTTGCACAGAGGTGAAAGTGTATTGTTAAATGCATGTCTTTGGTTTGGTGAAATATGCAATCTACAGTATGTACCGTTTTAAATTGTAATGCTTTGACATGGTTACATACCGAAATGGATTTGGCATGTTTCCAAATATCACCCTGTTCTTCACACATGTGCTGTTCAATCTAATTCCCCATTTTAAAAAATGACACCTTTTCAAACAATAATTTTACCTGTGGCTGTGTAACTTGCCCTCCTCCTGCTCTCCATTCCCTCGTTGCTCCTCTCCTTCCAGTGTCGACTGAGCTTTACTGCTTCGTGGTCTGTGTCGTCTCCTCCCTCCATTACCTCCATTTTCACCCCTGGAGCACCTCTCCCCTTCCCTTGTTCCCAAACGTGAGCGATCCTTCTGCCTGGACCGCCGTTCACTTCTCCCTGCGCTGACCACTCCATTGCCCTCTCTGCTATGCCTATGAGAGTGATGGTGACGATGTTCCCTTTCCCCGCCTCCGACTCCCTCATCCACAAAGCTCTGATGGTGATGTCTGCGGCCTCCCTCTCTGCTCCGGCTCCTGTCACTCTTTCCGTCCTTACACCGTGTCCCATCGTGCTCCTTACTGCGGCTGTGATGGACATGATGCCGGCCTTCTTTGCCATGACCTGTGTCACCGTTTTCATTGGTCTCATTAAAGGGACGCTCCCTGTGACGGTGGTGTTTGCGTGGTGGGTGTGGAGGCTCAATCACAGGGGGAGCTCGTTCCTCGGGTGTGCCGCCCTCCCCTTGTAGCTCCTGGGGTTTGTCCCAGCCTCTGTGCGGACTGATGGGACCATCACATCGAGGTTCCACCACCAGAGGCCGGTCCAGGTGGGTTTTCATGTCAGGGCGGAGGTGAAGATTAGAGGTCAGCCGGGGGTTGAGCTCCTCTTGGTACAACGCTTCACTGCTAGCCAGCATGTGCTTCCGAATCTGCGTGGTGCGCTGCTCCCACACGGACATCATCTTCAGAGACTGTTGCTGTTCTTTACTAGTGTAGAGAAGATTTAAGAAAACAAATGTGTAAGCCTCGTAAAGATTTGTTAAGTAATACAATTAGGCATGATGATGTTGACGTTAGTCTCCATCCATGTCGAGACCCCCTTTCAAGATGGTGACTGTCTGTTTGCAGTTTTCACTTATTTGAAAACTGAGCTTCATTTTGGACGGCTAAAGTTCACACAAATTAACAGGTTGTAGTTTGAGAACAGAGGGACTTTGAGTCAAGACAGAGATCCATAGAAGATAAAAATATGCTTTTGGACTCAAGACATTGATCTTGTCATGGACTCTTGACTCTTAACTTCTAGTCTGGGTCTCAACTCAGTTATGAATGAGCTGGTCTCGACTACAACATTGCAAGTTTCTATAAAATAATAATATACATTTAAGACATAATATGGCTGGTTATTTTGCCTATTTTGGCTCTGCTAACAAAAATAGCTCTAAACAAAGCCAAAAGAAGAATCTGTTTATCACTGAACACAATGGAGAGCTACAAACAGTATAAAGTTCCAGTGCTGCTGGACTTATTGTTGTGCTCTTGGACTGGAACTAACTAATGTATAAATAAAAAGAAGGTCTTTATGGATGCCAGATTACAAAGGTTAGTTATGGGCATGCTTTACTCATCCTGCAACGTTTGTGAATGGTTTAGGTCATGAAGTTTAATCATGCAAGTGTTAGGGCATTTAGAGGGCTAATGACTTTATATCTATTGCTCCTTTAAAAGGAATAGTTCACAGACAAAATAAATTCTATCATTGTTTAATCACGTCCCATGACATTTGGATTTAGAATGATATGAGCGTTAAAAAGGATGACAAAATTCGCTTATATTTCTCCTCTTCTGGGTAATGTCATCTTATACCTTATTTTTATCAAATTAGTTAGCATGAAGAGAACATGGATCAAGATTGCTATAAAAAAAAGTAAATGAAAAGATTCAGCTGGGGAAAAGTAACATGTCTATACTTCTCTCCATGTCACTTTATTTTAGGGAGTGATGAGTTTACTACAGCAATGTGTAGACAGGTGGTGGGAAAGAGAACACTCTGTGAGGCTGGGAGAGAGCTGAGAGACTGATTTTCATACACTATTAATAATAACATTCATAATAACAGCTAATAACAAGGCCTTGTGGTGTGAAACAGTCATGAGGTCAGACTGTACTGTACCTCTTGTAGACAAGCAGGACATGGTGGTGCAAACTTTCTGGTTTTACTGTATGATAACAATATATAGCATAGAGGTCCCTGAGAACTTGCATGAGCACTACAGCTCAGTGAGGCTAGTATTAACATATGTAGTAAAAATTGACTGGGATGTTCTCAACGTGCAGTACTATAAAGCTGTGTTAGCAGTATTGATAACTTTGGATTAGCTAATTTGCTCTGGCTAATAAAACTATTCATCAAACTCTGAATATAAAGCATAGTATTGACCAAAAATTGCTTACAACAGCTTTAAAGTACAAAGAGTGAAATGTAGTTGATGAATTACTTATATATATAATTTTTTTTTTTTTTTTTTACTGCTGGTTAAAGATGAAATCACGGGTTAATATTGACTATATATATATATATATATATATATATATATATATATATATACAGTATATACAGTATCTCACAAAAGTGAGTACACCCCTCACATTTTTGTAAATATTTCATTATATCTTTTCAAGGGACAACGCTGAAGATATGAAACTCTGATAGAATGTAAAGTAATCAGTGTACAGCTTGTATAATGGTGTAAAGTTGATGTCCCCTCAA
>JAUCMT010000105.1:7497699-7509888 GCA_032357475.1 Enteromius thamalakanensis | reverse complement strand
TTAGGAATGGGATGGCACTTCAGTTCATAGAATGAGTAAAGGCAGGTGAGCGAATACTTTTGGTAATATAGTGTACACATAAGAAATAAACACAGTACACACCCACATAATATGTTAAACAAATACTTAAATAAGATGAAGTATACAATATTTTATTTGAATTTGATAAATCGTGATTTGACTGCACTAATATATATATAAATATATATTAATTCTGAGCAAGAATGTTTTATCTGCTCTGACAGTGTTCAGTATCTCTGCTCTCAGAACGTATAAAACCGTCATTCTCATCCAACCCAGAGAACGACTGCATGGATCAGACAGTCAGTTTATCATGTCCATCTACAGTCTTAAATATTAATGTGCTATGGAGCTGAAATCCAGTACCAGAGAAGCACAAAAGCAATTTCTCATTTCACTAAGCACAGATCTGGAAAGACTTCAGCACCATCAGGAGGGAAAAGTGTCTCCTGCAGCTCACATGGTTATGTTTCAATAACATTTTCTCATTTCACACCGACTATTTGTTTATCTGGCACTCTTCTTATTACAGTAGATCACATGACAACGTGTTTGCGCATCTAAGCTGATATTTACCTCACGGGAAGCGTGTGTAGAGGCAATTCCTCTGTTGCAGCGTACGATTAATAATTCATAGAACGGAGAAATGAAAACTTGTGCCGTCTGGATCAGCTCAGTCATGTTTGTTAACATGTGGCTGAGGGGTAAATAACACGACAGGGCTTGGAAGAGTCACGCTTGCTTATGCGGACAGGAACGTAAACGAAAGGGAGGGGTATTTTTTTCCATGTCAAGGGATTATTTATGCATTTTCAGTTAAAAGTACATGGCACAAGTGCTCTGAAAAGTAAAGGGCATACATAAGCGGTTCTCAACTGGTAGTTCGAAATCCAAAAGTGGGCCTGTTCTGATAGCAGAATGCAAGGATAAACAAACATAATAAAACTCAACTATTATTGTGCATAGTTAGGGTAACAAATTAAATAGCCTTATTTAAAAAAAAATAAATGCTTTCTTTATCTTTTGTTGACCGTACTTTGGCAAAAAATGCATTCGTCTCTTGGAAGAAGCCAGTCATTAAATAGATATCCACTTACAGTACAACCATGGTTTGTGCAGTACACGATTTGTTTGCACAGTAAATTATTGGCTGCTCTTGGCATGGAATCATCTAGCATTAGAAACCAAACAGTCAAACAGCAAACAACTGTCATTTGCGGACTAACCATCAAGTATAATTTAGGATTATATTAATAAAATCCATTTTTGAATTCTGCATGATAAACAATTTTGGGGCCGTGTTGGTTAGTCCAGTGTAAAACCTAAAGCAAGCGAACGTGAACTATAGGACATGTGAGTGTAAGCCTCAGCCTGGTACTTACTGTCCTCCAAAGAGCTGCATCCCCAGCAGAGCAAACACTACAATGAAGAGAAACAGCAGGAACAGAAGACTGATGATGGACTTCATTGAGTTGAGCAGAGACACCACCAGATTCCGTAATGAGTTCCAATACCTGCCGAAGCATTCCATGATAACATAGTTAAAATAGGGAAAGAAATATCACTTGATTTGTGGTAAAGACATGTTAAACTATTGAGAATTAATACCATGGCCATGATATGAACTGGAGCACCTGTTACACCTCTGGCCTATATCGTAAATATCGTATTATATTATAATTTAACAGTCATTACACTGTACCACAAATTTCAAAAATCTTTTTTTTTCTCATTGTTATCCAATTTCTTGTCTAGTGTCTTTTGATGGTTTATTTGAAACTTTCAACAAATCAGACTCAAGCATTTAATATTTATTGTATAAATATATTCATGGTATAATTAAAGGGTAGATGGTATACTGTTAGACATTATTAACCGGTAGAAATATCAACCTTTAGAGATTTTGGACTATAGCCTCTATTGTGGTTAAATGACCACATGATGCTGCTATGCAATGTGGTCACAAAAAATTATCTTTTGAAATAATTATCAAGCATTCGAATGCTTAAATAGGCCTTGAATGATAAAAAGCGCATGTGTGTCAAAATGCCTTTCTTTGCAAGTATCTTTGTAAATGCAGTAGGTTTAGAGAGAGCCAAGGTTAAGTTAGAGCCAACAGCTGATAAATAAAACACATCTGTAACAGTTAAGGGTGGCACGGTTCACAAAACCCAAGGTTCGGTTTGTAGCACGGTTTTAGGGTACGGTAAAAAAAAAGTCACTTTTGTAACTTAAATAAAAAAATATACTGTATGAATTCAATTTAAACAAAGAATATACAGCGTTCTTTTTATAGATTTGATTACTTGTTTATTTGTTCTACTGTAGTTTGTGTCCTTTTGTAATTAGTTTCTTACTTAATCACTGACTGTTTACTTGACTTCAGTGACTTTAACACTGGTGATTTTTTTGATATCATAAAGACCTAACTATATTGTGATATACATTGTTACTGCGTATAGTTTTTTACTTATACAGTATCATGATATAAGATATGTAACAATGTATGACAATGATAAGAGCTCCATAGATTATCTCTTACTTGGTAACCTTGAATATCCTCAGCAATCGCAGCGCTCGCAACACACTAATGCCAAAAGAGGCTCCTGGTTTTACTGCTGCCCAAATCACCTCGAAAATGCTACCCACAATCACCTAAACAAACCAGAAATAGAACACAAATACACACAAAAAAGCTCATTTCCAGCAATAATTTTAAAAATGATAATCATATAATTTGTCAAATGTCTTGAAGCCGCTGTCTTTGAGGGTTCTCAGCAGGACATCAACATTCTTCTGCAGAACCTCTGGCGTTAACTGGAAAAGAAACATGTACAATGGCATGTTACTCACCCCAAAGTCAAAGCAGTTAAATGAAGAGTGAAAGTAGGTCCTAGGCCCGAGGCCATACATCTTCAGACTCATCTCTATTAGAAACAGACCAAGGAACACAAACTCCGCCAAATCTGTACACAAAAAAGCATTTATCAATGGGCTTTGTCAGTCACATTATTTTTATTTAAGAAATGCCAATATAATATAACATTTAAGAGAGTTGAAGTATAATCATTTAGGTCGTTGTGGTGGTCTGAGTGGTGCAGACTGTAGGTAAAGAACTGTGCAGGTAACACTAAACAGTAAAATTTGATCACAGTGTGCCCTTGAACAAGACCCTTAAATCTTTTAGGGGAACTGTCCCTGCAATAATAATAACTGTAGTGTATATGGCCTTGTATAAAAGCATCAGCTCAATGGAAATTAATGATGGCAAAGCTCCTTTCTCATTTTTGGCACCAATCTGCTACAAGGGAGTCTATAACATATGGACAAAAAACTATGGGAGTTATATCCTTTACACATGAACATAGTTGAGGAATAAATTGAACTTCAGAACAGACAGCTCACCTGATGTGGATCAAAACAATTTGACACATTTTTTCTATACGGTTATATTCATACAGTATATATTACATTCAAATGTATATATATATATATATATATATATAAAATAACCAATGCTCCATTTATTTGATCAAAAGCAGTAAATGCAATAGTATTATTACAGTTCACTGTTCTTCTAATTCTCTTTTAATTTATTCTGTTAATGGCAAGTTGAATTTTCAGCATTTTTTATGAATTCTGAATTTTGAAATTGAAATTGATCCTGGTCTTCAGCATCACATGATCCTAATATGCTCATTCTAATTTTCTAAAGATTGTAATATATCTTTTGCTGTTTCTTTAATGAAAAGAAAGTTACAACGTAAAGTAAAATTAACTTCATTAAACGATCAATACCTAATGTAATACATTTTTTACTTACTAAACAGTAGTCACAACAACAGGGGCAGATTAACACAAAACTGAAATTCAGCTAAAACTGCGCAATTAATAATGCAAAAACAAGAAACATAGGATTTAAAAGCACTTGTTTTGCATTGATTTTAAAGGGTTTTTTAATTATTCCCAAAGCACCTAAGCCATGCTCAAATATAGTTCACATAAACCTGTAAGCCTCCAGAGAGCTGTAGTGATGTTTTAAAGATGCGGTTCACTTACACAGTGCATATGTAAGTGACTCGGGCTGGTCGTAGTGAACTATAGCCACACACAGTGTGTTCAGTCCCACTATACACAGAACAGTCCAGTAGAAGCTCTGGGCCTTCACCATACGGCGGATAAAAAAGCGAAACCTCTTCTCTTTCCTGCGAAAGTACGATGAGCTCTCGTTCTTGCTGCTCTTCACGCTTGTACGGGTGAATGGAGAGCCCTGGGGAGCTGCGGAGAGAGAGACTGTTTCAGATGTTCACAAAAGCTCACAGATGATGGAGAGGAGAAGAGAGGAGAGGGATTTAACACACAATATAATATAATAACATCTTATTTATTAACATAATCTTTCCATTCTCTCAGACTCTTGTATTTTGGTCATTATTATCTCTTTATGTTTCATAACAAATAAAAAACATTATTTTCATGTTATGACAGTTTGCCTCTGCTTTTAAATCTGCTTTTTATTTTGTATGCTGATTTTGGGAGGAAATCCACTGTGAGTTCAAAGGTCACAGGGGTTGGGCCTGAATCTTACCGACTGATGAGATGTCAGTGAAGTGGTCTTCTCCTTCCTCTGCGTTGATGAGGTCATTTTTGCTCTTCTTGGCTCTCTTCAATACTATGTTGGAAAGTGAATAGTAAATAACAGTAACAGTAGTAATATAAAATATAATAAAAAGATTATACAGTAAATTGTTTTATTAATTATTAGTAGTAGTAATTAAGACTCACTGTTTCCTAGTCAAAAATAAATAAACTAGAATGTATTTAAAATTCATTTATTTAATTCTAAGTATGCTACCAGTACATTTACATGTTTATGTGATTAATGAAAATACCCTGAGATTGTACTTTTTATATACTACTGGTATATTTAATGTCTGCTACATTTTAGGCTTAATATTACTAAATTAAAGTAGTATTTCAAATAAAGAATCACTCAAATTTTTATGTCTGTAAGTCAAGTAAAATATATGTTATTTAAACTATACTTAGTATGAAATAAACTGATTTTAAATATAACTTTTTTTTACTAGGGTTACCTGGGTTGTTGCATTTCCTCTTGTACCAGGCACCATCCTCCTTTTCCTCAGCATTTTTATCTTCTTCAGCAAGCATTACTTCCTCTGAAACAAAGATATTTCATCACTTACACTATGTGATTGCTAGGGTGTTCTGGGTAGTTGCACAGTAAGAGAGACAAGCAAAAGCAACCACTGTAAAGCTTTTTGTAACCTGATGCCCCACACAGTAATCACTGCTGTCACTGCAGATCTGACAAACATCCAGCAGGAGGCAGGGACAGCAGTGAGCACAGTATTGCCCAACACATGAATGTTTTAAACAATGCAGTGAATATCCAACTGAGTATAATGGCTGTAGCAAGATGCATGAAGAAGCCAAAGCACCTGTAAGCAGTTAATTATGTCATGAATTTATGGTGTTAAAACATCAAAGCCGGGCCACCATGGAGGAGTCTGGGAAATCACCTCTATAAGCCAAATAAATCCCTATGGAAGAGCCCTAGTGGGCTTCTGGGAACCAAAACGGAGGATGCTACATGCTGTGACAGAGCTAATTAACCCCTGTGCTGATGGAGGAGCAGAAGTTTTACAAGAAAATGTGCCACCTTAAGAGAAACTACAGTATTAGGATGAGAGGTGTAATTATAGAAGACCAACAATATCAGAATTTAAAGTATAAACATTCCTTAACTATTTGACTCATTTTTTCTGATTACTTATAATTCTCATTGTTGTTATGATTATTTGTTGTAACATGGTTTCACACATGCTGCACGTGCACCTACATGGGCATTGTCCTTTGGTTATTTCCATTGATAAGAGCCATTAATTGTAAAATAGTTATTGGACATGTGCCACTGAATATTATTACATTACATAATAGAAAATCTAACGTGCATGAGAATGAAGCCCAACTTTATATCCAAATGGCCATTAATGTACAAAAAACTGCTCAAACCAAAAGTGTACATGTAGCTTAAAATTTGAAGCTTAAAAATCTGGATTCAGTCAGATATTTACTGAATGGAAAGTATTTGTGTGCTTGGCAGCACACGGAAAAATCAACTTTGCTTGGCATAATTTAAAATATGGGTGGAAAAATTGTTCCATTATTTAATTTTCTATCATTAAAAGCATTTTATTTCACAATATTGCGTCCACATAACTTTCAAACAGATGGGTTCAATTTGATTTTTAGTTTAAGAAATCACTACTTTTGTTCAGCAAGAATGCATTAAAGGGGTAGAGTACACCCAAAAAAAAAAAAAAAATTATATGTTTATATCATATATCCCAAGATGTAGCTGAGGTGACTTTTTATGCTAACAATTCTCATGAACTTTTATTATCAAAGAACCCTAAAAAACATAAATTTGAATGGGTTTAGTTATGGTAATTTGACTTTTTGTTCAGTTTTAGGATGGCGGTATAATGCTGTTCACACAGTCTATCTATATTAGCATTAATATTAGTATATGGAGTATGTGTAAAACAGGTGAAAATCCTGAGGAAAAACTTGAGAAGACTATTACTAAACCAGCCCCAGATCCACTGCCGTGGAAAGCACCACCACACTGGTCCTGGCTGATAAAAAAGAGCTGTTACAGGCAGACATGGGAAGACTAAGTTATGAACCAGCTGGTGGAGTGAGTGGAAGGCTATGTGGTTGCCATGGAGAGAGGAAGTGCTGAGCAACAGACAGGCACAGTTACATCGGCTCCCATCGCGGCCGAGAAGAGATCCAGGAAGCGAGTGAGACAAACAGTCAAGGGAGAAAAAGCACGACGGGGACAGAACACTCTATAGGGAACAGATCGAGGCCTTCTGGTGGTTGCACTGCAGATCGTTCTCAGGTGTAAGGCTTGAAAAACGTTAACATCTCTGAATTTGAATTACATATCAAGGCTTAATGAAGATTTTGTTCACTTGAAAAACAGACCTGCTTTGCAGATCCACTCCAGGTATCCGGTCAGCTCTCTCTCGATCTGCTGTTGCCTGCGAAGCTTCAGGAACTCCTGCCTTTTCTCCACACGCTCTCGTTCCTTTGCAAACTCCCTGTTTGTACATATGCACACAAACACACATCCATGAACACACTGTACTGCACAGAGGCATCAAGGGAGCTCTATGGCACAGGTCAGGTGTATAAGAGCATGAGTACATCTAGCGATGCATCTACAAAAGCAAGAACAATGAAACGTTAGAGAAAACAGCAAGTATAAGGTGTGGCGTTCACATTTGCAAGAGCAGTAGAAAAATCAATGTTTTAGAATCAATAGAAAACAACGGCTAAAAGTCTACAGTCTATGCCTCACTTAAAGCTGAAGTCTGCAATTTCTTTTTAATTGTTTAAATTTCTTCTCCTATTCTATCTTAATATACAGAGTCAGACACTGTAGTTAAGCCAATCTCAATGAATATTCACTTTCAGATATAATTGCAGGGTGATGCATTACTCTGATTAACTATTGAAGTCTATCTATAGATTTGTAGATCATTAGATCTGCTTAAAAAGATGCATTTGTTTCCAGCATCATTAAAAGCATATAGTATAAGTGCAATGAAATCAGCTTAAAAATATGGCTTAAAAAATCTCCACAAATTGTACAAATATTGTATTTCATTATATACTGTATATGAGTGTGTGTGTGTTAATATGTTATCATTTTTATACACAATACAATACAAATCAGCAGTTATGTAAACCATGTGGAAAACATACATTATTTCTACAATTCTAATTTAAGATGATAATGCTGCACCTCAGCTTTAAGGACACAATATAGTTGAATTGACTAATGCAAAATGGTTGATTAACGTCCTCAGGAGACGTTACAGCTTCACAATAAAGAGAGATCTATCCCTTATTCTCTGTAATACACCTACAGGGCTAGTTGGTTTCACTCATCTAATCTCTCTAACTTTCACCCCACAGTATGACAAAGCTGTGTAGTGACACCTTGATTAGATATTTAGCTCATAAGTTGAAAAAAAATTGGCATTTACTGACAAATAGCCATGCATTGCCCGTGAGAGGTATATTTCACCCTTGTTAGTAAATGAGTCCCATTCATTTTCATAAGCATTATAGCTTTCTCTGCAACATGATTATGTAGGAGCACATAAGAGAAAAAAAATGCACTGTTTGTGCCCCCTCAGAACCTGCCATCTGTTATCATGCCAATTAGAGGACAGCGTGATGATTGACCACCATTACTATTTAACAGGTGCGCAGAGCGAACAGAAAGAAGGTGAAAAAAGAGCTGTAAATGAAAGAAATACAATATAAATATAAAATATAAAAGGTTTTCAGAATGTGAGGTGCGGTGCTGCTGGAATGAAAATGTTATTTGAGAATGTGACTGGAGCAGGAAAGGGGTGTGAAAAAACCCAAAAATGAAATAGAAAAGCTTTACAAGACAGAAAAGACAATACTGTATGAGAATAACTAAAAAAATGCAACTGATTTTTGGTGGTATAGCTAGTGGATTAACACGTCCTGTAAAAATTAAAACTGAAACTCTAATATAGGAATACTAAAAATGTACTTCCTAATAATCTTTGTTATTTACAACTATGAAAATCTTTTTACAGTGTGGTTGAAGGAATATAAAACTATAGAACACAAAAAATATGCATTTAGAATAAAGGCTTCCATGTATTTTGGTCCTTACAATAAAAATCAATGGGATCCATAAGCAACATTTCTTTGGACTCTTACTATAGGGATGAAACAATAGACAAAAACATCTTTTTAAATGTCGTCTTTTGTGTTTAAAAATAAAATCATGCAGGCTTGATAACACAATTTACAGTTTTTTGGTGAACTATCTATTTAAGAATGTGATGCAGCACTAGCATCCAGAACACAACATACGGCGTTCTTCAGCAGGATTCCCGTATGACAATGTGGGGAAAATCCTCTTTTTTTCCTCCCTGCATTGCAGTGTGACGGTGACAGTGAATGTGTGTACTTGTGAGTGTGTGACAGAAGAGAATACTAACTCTCTCTCTCTCTGACACAAATAATGACAGAATTGTCATCTTTGGGTGATCCACCCCTTAAAAACTGATAAAGCCCCCCTGCATTCATTAAATGATTAAATGATAAATCATCAAAAATGTTTTTTTTTCTTTGTGGGTTAAAATGGCTCGAATATAAACCCTTACCTCATAAAATAAAACACACAGAATCATGAACATGCAAATTAGTCCCTGCCTTTGCTCAATCCCAGCATCTCAGACTTCCTGCCCCACTTTCACTCAGTTAACTGAAGCAATAAACGCCACACAATGGCAGATGGCGATACTGGGTTAATTCAGCTGTATATGGGACCAGAGAGGAAGAAGAGGAAGAGGGGGTTACACCCAATCATCTGTAGCTGAATGGTTATGACTATATTATGAATCTATCTAACCCTTATCTATTTTTCATGCTGTTAATTCTAATACTTTGATGAAAGAATTTAAATAATAGTTTTAATTCATGATTAAATTTATTTAGGCAAGATCAGTCATTTTTCAGGTAAATACAGGCTGTGCCTCATAGATTAAATGTCACTGGTAATGGGCTGCTCATGCACTCGAGGTCAAAGGTCACTGTGGGGCGAGATAGATCAAGATGGAATGACTATGAATTGCCTTCTAGCAGGATCCCTGCTGCCCAACTACCCACTGAGAAGATGACATGGCTGCCACCCTCTTCTCGAACCCCCCACCCCAGGGCAGTCCTTTGTCTCTCCATGAGGCCTCACAGTGACCTTTTGCTTTGAAGGCAGCATGGTCAGTCAGGTGCACTAACCTCCCGGCCCCAGCTCAGGTCCCGGCCCCCGCACACAACCTTGAGAGACACAGCATGCACCCTGGCAACCAGTGCATCCACTGATGACTAAAGGTTCCTTTAAACTTTAACAAATACCAACATTTCAAACACTACTGGAATAAATACACATTGTGACGTGCTACAGTATTCTCTTTTTTGAATAATTATTAATCAGCACTAATTAATTTTATTGATAGAAAAGATGTCTAAAATGCTACTAAATATTTCTAATTTAAAATTATTCCTTTCAGCTTATTAAAATGTAATGAAAAGGCACCAAATGAGCAAATTTATATATCTGAAGGATCCTGTGACACTGAATATTGGAGAAAGATCGGCTTTGCCATCACAGTAATAAATCTCACGCCAGGACATTACACATTATTTCAGTTTCGTTCAAACAACACAATACAGAGCTAAATTCAAGGTTTCATTTGGTTTGTATGTTTTTTTGTTTTGTTTTTTAACTTTCAAATTGACTCCCATTGCCAATATATGACTGACAGACTGGTTAAAAAAAAAAAAAAAAAAATTTAAAAATATATATAATTTTTTTTTTTTAATTCACAAAAATAAAAAATACAGTGAGCATTAAAACCTTCTTTCAAAAACATTTCCTAGTTTTTTTAAACACATTTCCGAGTCCTACAGATCTGAAATTGTGTATTCTATAAGTACTATGAATTCAAGAAGCTTTAACATCTCAATATTTGTCATTTTAAAAATACACTGCAGAACCATTTAAAAAAAAACTAGCAAAGGTAAAAATAAATAAATAAAAAAAGAAGGGGAAAAAACGGTGAACAAAAAGACCAACTTTATAATATAATATAATTCAAAACAAATAGTTGTGACAGAAAACATAATTGCTGCAAAGTCTTCTGGGCCAATCCAAAATAAATTGAAATTTTAAAGCCTACTTTCTCACAGAAGGACACAGCTAGAGAAGCCTGTGCCATGCCTTTACGTAACACTTTATTTTAGCCTAATTAGAGCTGCTCCTGAGCTCCCATCATACTTTGCGGCCTGTGGTGTGTAGACATTTCACACTTCAGAAGGAGATTGTAGAAAGCCTTTGCAAGTGTGATCATTTGGGGGCTGCCCAAGCAATCTTAAATGCACAGTAGTCTTGAACAAGGTTACCATGAGGACAGATACACAGAGCTCTCACAACACACAAAAACAAAGAGTGCCTGTATGTTGAAGACTGCATAAATATTATGTCACGTCTATACATACTGAGACACATGCCCCTGAATGTGCCATGCACATGAACATTTTCTGGCAGGAGTCTCCGTAAAAAACAACAAAAAAAAACCTTAAATGCAAATCCTCTCAAGACTGTGTCTTTGAGGACAGCTAGAAACAGCTTTAAATGAATAAATTTCACACTGTAAGAGTGGAGACTGCATTACTTGAAGGACGATGAGAGAGCATTACAATAAAGACAGAACAACAGAGAGGGAGAGCGGATGGGGGACTGAAACAGAGTACAGGGACACAGTGGCAAGTTCATCAGCCATTCTAGCTCACAGATTTTGATTAATTACAGCAGTGACAATGTACTATTGCTAAAGTCTTATTCTTAGATTTGTCTTACGTGAAAAAGATCCATGTAGCCTTACATGTCTCCACTACAATTTTTTAAGAAATCACAGAAATGTCTCAAACAAAGTTCAAACACAAAAATTCAAAGCCAAAACCACAAAATGAAAATTTAAGATTGTTATCTAAAAAAAACACACGCACACCATATATATATTTGGAAAACTTGTATTTACATGTGTATTATATTTATATTACAGTTTTTCTTGATTGCTAAAACACTATAAACAAGCTTTTAAACTTAAATTTCAGAACCATAACGCTATTTTTCTAAAAGCACACCCATTTCCCTGAACTATAAACACTATTCTCTGCTTTGACACATGAGTCAAATTTGGTGAACTATTAGTGCAAAACTCACAAATCCCTACATTTTTCATGGCTTACACCTTGTGGTCATTTAGAAAACACTAACATTCAATAATGTTAACTCAGTTCTGCACAGCTTGAGCTCAGTTAGCACACAATTACCCAGGTGGAAACACTAGCAGTCAAAATTTATCTCGCACCAATCAGAAACTTTGTTGGAGATAAAAGGCCCAAAGTTAGTTTACAGTTATTCTGAGGGGCTTTGGTCCATTTCTCAGATCAGAAATGAAATTCTCAGAACTACTTGTTCAACCTCCACATCATCTAGTCTCTTGTGTAGATCATAAAACATTT
>JAUCMT010000105.1:7457073-7493183 GCA_032357475.1 Enteromius thamalakanensis | reverse complement strand
ATATGATTAATCTATTTGTGTAGATTAAAATGGCTAATTTGAATTCTGCCAAAGGCATTCAGAATATGTGTCCTCCCTAAATAATGACTAAAAGTAAAGCCCTATTCGGACGGGACTAGTTTTACAGGGGGTCGTTAGAGAGTGTTTTGTTTCACAGACGTACTTGGGGATTTTAATCCCGTCCGAATCTGCCATGTCTGTGTTTTTCTCTCAACCTCTGTGATAATTCTAGAGTCCGAATGCGATGTCTGTGATATTCTTTTTCACAACGCGTTTCCTTGTGTGTTTTAGCCAACGCAATATGCCGTAAATCCTCTTACCACACGCACCAGATGTACAAAACAGACCCTCTCAGCTCTGTAATAAACAAGGAGGTGTTAGTCCCGTCCGAAATTGTACATGAAAATCATGGACGAGTTTAGAAAACTAGTCCTGTCTGAATAGGGCTACAATGCAATTCAGTATTAGGTATACATCCGCGCTAAAATATCAAGGTGAAAGTCATCATAGCTTGCGTAGTAAAGACCCAGCTCACAACACAACTTTGTGAATAGATAAACGGCAATATTTTTTTATTGCGCTTTAAGAGTCTCACGTTAATGCCGATAACAGCCCACCACTAATATATTTATTTATTTTGCAATTATGTCCAGTGCACTCCAATTAAACAATATTAATATTAAATGTGGGTTATGCTATATATTATGCGACTGTAATACATTATGCTATAGCATTGTAACATTACAATCTAAAAACAAAAATTATGTTTTTTGAAGCAGAAGTGAAATTCACATAACAAAAGACTTTATTTTTGGCATTTTTTGCTTTTATTATAATAGGACAGTGTAGACGAGACAGGAAGTAAAGTGGTAGAGAGGCAGGGGGTCGGGAAAGGTCAACGGCTAAACTAAAATTGAAAATAAAAACAAAAGTCACTTACACTTACTTATAAAGTTAAAATCCTATATATGGCAAATTTACTGTACAACAACAATAATTTTATAGAAATGTATTTAGTTATTATTGCACTCCGTCTGTTTGCGAAGTCAGAAGTTTAGCAGCCTTTAATTCCTGACAGCAAAATGGCCATATCTCTATGACTTCCTAACATTTACAGATGGATAATAAACCAGAGAAAAACATTAAATGGCACAAGTATTTGTCAGATATTTTGATGGGGTCAAGCGGATTTAAACTATACATGTTAACTTACAAGTAAATATAAACCTTTTCACTTCGCCCTTCAGCTATGATTCCTCCACTATACAGCATGGCCTCTCCTACCTTATTGCATATGTATATGCACAAACATATATAGTTAAAATAAATGATAATGATTGGGACAGAACTACTTTATGCACAAAAGGGAACAGATCTATGCAAACCAACAAAATCATGCAGCCTGAGAAAATCAGTTCCAGCAAATGCATTTGAATAGGACCTGCACATAAAGTAGAAGCATAAAAAATTAAATCTGAATTTCTGTGAAATGTGTGCAAGATGTGGAATCTGTGTATAATAAAACTGTGATAAATGTGGTGATTGAGGTCTCAGCAATGCACTGGGGCATGAATAAATAAAGCTATGTTACTATTTATTGTTTTGCCTGGATGGGCCATTGTTGTGTTTGTTGACATCTATTTGTCATGTGGAAAAATCACAACTGTTTTTTACAGTTCACTGTATAAACCAAATATGAAATGCATCTGCAAAATGGCTTGTAGCTAATACTGTAGCTCCTCTATCTTTTACACATTTTTCCAGATATTTACAGTATGTGTAAAATCTACGAGAATGGCCTGTAATACATTCAGAGACAGCATATGAACACAGAGGTTGTAATCAAATTCCTGTGAGTGTGCTTCTCATCCCACTAAAGACAATTAGAGATTTGATTCATTTCCTATGACTGCACTATCATTAATGAGACACAGCAGAGCCTAAAGGGACAAAGCAATTGAGCAAAATGTTTCTCTTAGTTGGCATTATTGTTTCTATTAATGTCTATTTCCTACCCTTAACTTTAATTAGTGAGAGAGAGCCTGTGTTGGGTGTGATCACATTTAAGATTATTATACAAATTTACGGCAAAAACCCCAGTATTTTAAATAAACATTTCGCACGATTAAAAAAGTACAAAAATACTAATAATAAATATACAATTTACAAACAAGAGTTTAAAATACTATTATAATTTCTATGATAATATATTTTAAAATCTAATTTTAAAAGCAACATTTCTAAAGAAGTATTCATTACTCTAGTCTTTTTTATAATAAATGCTTAATATTAATAAATGGTTAATAAATTAATAAATAATAATTTTTATTATAAATGCTTAATATTAATTAAGCATAATACATTTTTTTTCTCAGAAAGCTCAAAAGAACTGCATTTATTTAAAATAATACATTTTTGTTTTGTCACCTTTACCTTAATACGTCCTTTCTGAATAAATGTATGATTTTTTTGTTTGTTTACTTGTTTGTCCCTCAATACTGAATCAATATAACAGTCTGTGTATGTAAATATGTATTATTTTACTCAGTATTTGACTATGTTTTAGATGCTTCTTAGAGCAATCATATTATTAGCTTAGCAACATGCTAACATCAAACTGTTGAAATCAATATAAAATCAAATCTCCTGTCTAGAATGTAATTGGCAGGGCATAGTTATATTAGTTGTACAGTATGTAAATTTTCCCACTCCAATAATGGTTTTAATGACCTTCTTACATGGTAGGTGACTATATAGGCAGTAGTAAGCAAAGTAGTTTTGCAACAGGGCTGCTGATACAGAAAGTCTACAGAGAATTGAAGAGCACAGAGGATGAGGAAGAACGGATACTAGCCTCTAATTTTCCACTGACGTAAAGTTCTAGTGTCTGGGATAATCAGATTATCTCTATGAGAGCCAAGGTCTGGATGGCAAGATCTAGGAACATTCGTCTGTCATTAGACCTCTCATCAAGGACCCCGGAGGACTGAAAGCCCAGTGTGCAGAAGAACAATTGAGGAGGATGTCGTCTTATAGCAGGAGAGAAACAGTGTGCTATTGCTCGAGGGAGCAGCCATCCAACAATCATTATGCTCATAATTGCAACAGACTGTAAAACAATCTACATTCTGTCTGATGCCAAAACTACAAAACAAAATGCCTATTTTACTAACTTAAATAATGCAGTTTATCCACGAAACACAAATAGATAAGTTTCACTCTTAACCTTGTACATACTGGGAGATTGAGTACAGTACGAATGAAGGGGTTTATTTTATAGGTGAATATTCTTCCAGTAAACCACAAGACCAGACAGGACCTGGCACAGCGTAGAACCAAACATGATCCATCTTTGCTCCCTGTGGGACTATTTTTAAACATTTAACAGCAGATTGATCAATAGGGCTATCGTACTAACAATGCTGAATGCCAGGGAACACGGTCACCATATACCACACAGATCATCCTGTCAGCTGAGTGACTGTACAGCATCAGCGTCACACAGCCACCTCGTAGAGTGCTACAGAGATACACAATATGACATTTGATATGACAACACAGTGTCACACAAAGTGAAAGAGTAATGGGGAAAACCTCACTGTCCTTGGATTCAAACTTAGGGCCACAATCAAAAACATGTTAAATGTTTTTATGTCTCTCTATATACAGTACATCTATATGTATTCATCAATCAGTCTATATATTCAGACACCTTCAACATTTCTCACATTATCACTGTTTATTCACTATAGCTATACAAGAATTGTGTCAGAATAAATTCATTTCAATAATGTCAGATAACTTAGAATGGTATGTAATGAATTAGGTTGAATAGCTGTCAGCTGTTAAATCAAAGTACAGTATACTGTGGTGTAAAGAGATTGCTTTAGCAATTAAAAAAACTTTAAGTAAAACACAAAGAAACTAGTAAAAAAAATAATATCAAAATTATATCTGGTGCCTGAATATTTTTTTTATTTGACTATAAATACACTATATATATATATATAAAATTCCATCTTTTCATTTATTTTACAGTCAGAAAAATAAGAAGGACATTTTGTTCTTAAGAATATTTCATGAACCTAGCCCCTGGTCTAAAATGGTAGCGTCTGAAATTAACATAAGTAGTTATGAAATAATCAGAGAGTTCTGAAAAATTTATTGCACATGCCCCAAAAATAACTGGATGACTGAGCTGAATATTCCAGGGATATTACACCATTTCTCTGGCTACTCTTGCAAATGAGTTGTGCACTGATTGGAGCCTATCAGAGCTCTATTAGAAATGAGAAAATAAGGAACTGAGAGGAAGCATATTGATGTCTGGAGAGAAGCCACTGATTTTTCAACCTGGACTTGCGAGGAGGTAGCGAGGAGACCTAACTACAGAGGAGACGACCGATGTTAGCGCGCACAATTGCTCTTTAAGAACAAACAAGGACTTGCTGCAGAAAAAGAACTACAGTAGCACAATAGTATTATGTTCATGCACTCACCTGCTTAGCAAAATGAGGGTGCGTGACTGTTCAGGGATTTTCATGTTACAGAATATAAACTGATCTGATTTTTGCATTAAGAGCAAAGCAGAGATATTCCCATATTCTCTTTCTGTGCATCTCTCTCTTTGCCCACTGAGGTTAAAGAGCTGTCAGGGAATGTCCCGGGTGAATATGTGAACATGGAGATGAGATATATGGTTATATCAGTACACCATTAAAGCACTCTCTAGAGCCTTTCCTCCATCTTATCTAGTCATCATATATTTGACAAAAAGATCTTCTGTACAGACTTGAATACCATGCTGAATACAAAAGCGTTTATTTGAGTTCAGTCCAATCTATTTTTAAGATTGTATTGTATTCTTTTAATAAAATTTCAGTATTTTCATGCATGCTTTTCAGGAACATGGCAAGAACAGTTTAACAGCTTTGCCTGAATAAAAGGTTGAACCGGTCAGACAAAGATGCTAATTCTGTCATAATTTACTCACCTTCATTGTTCCAAAATATGTTTGAATGACTTTCCTCTTTGCAAGGCAAACAAAACAACAAAAACAGAACTAACTGAAATATCCTCAGTCTGTTCTTGAAAAGCTTAAGCAAGCTCTCAAGTTTTATTGTCAAGCTTTTAATAAAGTTAAAGAAATCTTTGGACAAACTTAAACAACCCAATATCTATCTAATAAGAAAGACCTGGAACTTGCTTGATGAGCAATAACCAATACTGATTATCCTGATGGATCAAGCAAACACTGCTGAGCTTCTATGTTTACCATATTTAATGAACGCACTGACCAATGTTTACATATGAACAAAAGCTTAAAATCTGTTCATGAAGCACTTGCGTATCTTCGGAAAACTTGGATTAAACTTTTCGATTATGCTTATGATCTCTTTCACATTTTAAAGAGTCAGTTTCGGTGGAATGGACTTTCAATGAAGTGACAGGAATCGCCCGGGTTTTCTAATAGAAATATATTTGTTTGTTTTCTGAAGCTTACTGAACATTTTATAGGTTTGAACAACATAAGGCTAAGTAAATAATGTTCAATTTCTCTATGAACTAAGCTACGAATTCATTATTGTAGCCATAAAACTATATACATATAGTAAATAAACTACCCGTAAAACACATCAGGCTAAATATGTATAAATGCATATGTATATATATAAAAGCACATTCCCCCTTACTCTACTGAACCATCAAAAGGCAACACATAGCCCCAGCAGACCGGCCTCCTCCATTAGCCTAGCACAGTATCATGTTGCAATAGCCCTTAGCTAACCACAGGACCATTAGCCCCTATCCGTCTATCTTATCCCTGTCATTCCAAATGCTGCTTACCACTTCAGGAACCAGATGTCTGCTTTATCATCAGTGAAACCAATATATGCACTGTCCATACCATCTGAGGACAAAGCTAACTGCAAACTGAGCAAACAAAGCTGATTTACCAATCCATAAGTACCAATCACCATCCATAAGTAAATAAAAAAATATTTAAAAGGGTTAATAAAATATATGGTTATAATTAATTGGTCAAAATAACCCAAATGCTGGGATTGTTCATATTTTACCCAGCACTGGGTTGTATGGTTGTCACATGCTGATTCCTTTAAAGGAGTCATACAAAGCCAATTTCCACAAGCTAATATGATTCTTTAGGGTCTTAATGGAAAGTTTGTAATATAGTTTGTTTTAAAAAAAAATGTTCATTTATCCTGTAAACCTGTAAGACAGCAAGAAGCCTTTTAGGATTTTAAAGCAACGACATGCAAATGAGACAAACCACATGGATCACCTCAATCAAACATATCCCAGATTTGCTTTTGGAAAACAAAATTCTATAAACATTACATTGCTGTCACACACATTCACTTTCTTCATGACGGATAGCAGACTACTCACAGATTCTATATATCCACCAGAACCACAGGGCTTAATTCAACACTAATAGCTTCATAGGACACTGTTATTAATCATGATATTTTTGGTCTTGGGGAGAGGAAGGAAAGACACTAGGTAATTAAAAAACCAGACACAGAGATTATTCACGCTGATGTAAGGAAGATGAACCAGAGCCCCTATAGATCAGAAATGAAGTGAGCATAATTCACTGCTTAACTGACAGCGCCAACCCTAAACGCTGTTTACAAAAGAAACAACAGCCATGGACACATCCACAGATGGAACCATCCTTTGATTAAACACTGAAATATTATATAATTCTGATGCTGATATGTTACGTTTGCTATCATTGCTATGAGATACGCTGTCGTTCAAAAGTTTGGAAGCAGGAAATTGTTTAATGTTTTTGAAAAATAATTCTCACCAAAGCATTCATTTGATATCAGAAAAGCTGTAGGAAGCATTTAAAAGCAGGTGTTAGTATTTAAACTACTTTAATAAACAAAAATGACAAAGTGTTAGTTCACAAAAACTGGCATTGGTGTCTACGGAGAGTCAGAAAGTTCATTAAAAATATCTTAATTTATGCATTAGGAACAACTTTGGATAAATGAGTAATTAATGACAACATTTTCATTTTTTGGGTGAACTATCCCTTTAAAAAAATTGGTCTTTTACTGTGGTATCATAAACTGCCACTAAATGTCTCATAAAAAAGGCAAACTGGTCATATAGATGTCGATTAGATGGACTCTTTCTGTCTAAGCACACACTTCTCACTCAGAAAAGGAAGATTATGACTTGGAATCAAAAGTCTGGATCACCTCTTCATGGCACAGTGTTCAGACTCAGCGTGTGTCTAACCTGGGTGGAAGGTGTCTGTGATCCTGAATAACTGCAGCAGCGCAGTGATACCTCAGAGTACAGGGTTCAAAGAAGGCCAGCGTCACCAAGCAGCAAGACATCAGAGACTAGTGCACAGCATGGTGCTTCATGGCATTCATCCGACGATTCGAGAAGGGCAGTAAAAAGACGACAGGGACTAGAAGACTAGCAGCTTATTCATGGATGTTTATTGTCTGAAAATTTTAAATAGTTTCAGAACCACACTGTGTTTGTTAATTCTAGTTAAGGTTATTCATTTGAGTAACCTTGAGAAAAAAAACTGTTAAATGTTCTCATCATCACCTGCATTTGGTGCTTATCAGTGTATTTAAAAGCTTAGTATATTAACATTGTATCAGTTAATGAAATTACGGTATTTAACTGTAAACTTAACCTAAAACCACAAAACTTAGTTGTTACAGTATTTTTTACGGTCACATTCTGGCAACCACAGCTGCCAGTTTTTTACTGTGCATTTTACAGATTTTTTTTTACAGACCAATTTTACAAGAAGCCCATTAAATAAGGTGCAATTTGTATATATGTCAATGTCATTTAGCTATTTTGACTTTTTGGTTGATGAAAAAAAGAAAACAGAATGTCTATATAACCTTTCTTGGATTTATTTAAATGAGCTACCACTTTGTTTCCCATCAGCCAATAATTGCGGTATCATCAGTTTTAGATTTACCAGCTAAAAAAGGCCTCGTAAAAACAAACTTGACATTTAGATGTCATTTTCATAGTCTCTTCCGGTCTAAGTTGGACACACCAAGTGAACAAGACTTTAACTGGCATTTAACAAGTTGTTTTCTTTCCTTTTTTGACATATTTTCTTTTGAAACAGGATGTTTTCCAAAAATGTAAAGACTTAAGGTTGGTTGTGATTTTTGTGAGCTACATTTTTAGTATTATAAGCTTTGAAAGCTATTACAAGCTTTGAATAGAATAATTTTACAAAAGCTTTTGATTTGAGATATTGTATGATATTAGGGTCTCTTTGAAAAATAAAAAAAGTAATCAACTCTGTTTTAAATATTAATAACAATAATAAAAAATGTTTCTTAAGCAGCAAATCAGCATAATAAAATGATTTCTAAAGCATCATGTGACACTGAAGACTTAAGCAATAATGCTGAAAATTCAGCTTTGATCACAGGAATACATTACATGTGAAAATATATATTAAAATAGAAAGCGGTTATTTTAAATAGAATACATTTTTCACAATATTACTGTGATCAATTAAGTGCAGGCTTGTTGAGCAAAAGATACTTTAAAAAAATGTTTAAATTGTGCAAATTCTTAAAGGGGGATTGTCCTTATGCATATGATTATGCATGATTTCCACAAAATACACTAAACTTGTTAGTTATGTTGGTAGACTAAGTGTTGTGTTTATTTAATCAACTGGAGGGGACCAATATGGCGGAATATTTCCCAAATGCGGAGACCAGCGATGCCTTCCTGCTCATTTTCTACTTGAGGAGACAAAACAGCGACATCCCAGACCTTCACCATTGTTTCAAGCCATGCCATTAAAATGGACTCTTTACTTGAGGTGCAAAGTTTTAAAGAATAAGAATCTACAGTGCCTCGTTTACACCGTTTTGTGCTTTAAAGAATGGTGTGTTCTGTTCCATAGTTACCCAGCAGCTGGGTTAAGGTTGCGTTTGTTTTTTACCCAAGCCTTTTTAGTGTAATATGCTAATTTGCTACTCAAGTAGCATTTCATATAATTATCGTTAAAAACATTATTGTAGAAACAGGTGATATGTAAGATTCTTTGATCTTAAAAAGCTGAAAATAACAGTATAGGCTATATTTAAAACAGAAATCTTTGTATCTTTACTAAACCTTTGATTAATATAATGCATCCCCAATGATAAATTTTTTTTACAATCATGCATTCATAATTCCACCAAAAAATAATTACAAAAATAAAGGTCTTTAAAAAAAACTCAATTATATTATCTAACTGTATTATCCCTGATTGGAATGGATTATTTTTACAAGGATACAGCCAGTAAATGGTGAAACACTGCAAAAGTAAAAGTAAGTTTCTCACATGACTTCTATGGACCGGCAAATGAAAATCCTAATGTACTGCACCACAGTGCAAGTAAATTGTTTTGTAGTTTTGTAATACAATACAGATGACAAAAGACATTACTGTTGACTACATCCCAGAGGGAGCAAACCTCGTAAGCAGTTACCAATGTCTGAGATATCTGTTATATAACCGCTTTACACAAGCAAATTAAGTAAGCAAAAGTGATTATTGTTTTAAATGGCAAGGTGGTGTGATGACAATGTCAAAACGAATTTCGCTTCTATCAATGCAGATGTTAAGATGTTAGTGTTAGACTCACATTGTAAAGGATGTCCACCCAACCTTCCATAGTGATGCACTGAAAGACGGTGAGCACAGAGAACAGGATGTTGTCAAAGTTTGTAATGCCGAAGTTTGGACCGGTCCAGTATTCCCTACAAACTGTGTCACCTTCACACTGCCGACCTGATTCCGATCCACATGGATAGTCCGCTGCCTGTTCCCCTTATAAAACAACATTACTGTCAGCCGTAAACCATTACAGCAATCTTCATAGCAACTTAAGAGCATATGAGTGCTTATAAACACATTAAACTGAAACCACAAGCTCCATCAGCATGCTAAAGCTCACATACCAGTATCGTTTCTGAAGCAGGTCTTGTGAAACTTGCCCATGTAGAAGTCTAGGCCAATGATGGCAAACATGAGTATAGCAAAAAAGAGCAGAAGGCCAATCTGAAGCAGAGGAACCATTGCTTTCATAATGGACTTCAGAACCACTTGGAGACCTAATGACATACAGAGAAGATACATGTACTGGACGTATTAAGCAGCAATAGCTGTAAAACAATTAGAAAGGGAAATGCAAAGACTAGTAAACTGTTTAAAAAAGATTTTGTAGTATGACTTACTTGGAATTCCAGACACCAGTTTGAGTGGCCGCAAGACTCTTACTGCTCTGAGTGTCCGCAAATCAAAGTCTTGTCCCACTATGGTCAGAATCCTGTTGAGAAAACACACAATGATACAGTTATAATGGGAATTAACAGCATATCCAATGGGTTTTGGGCTCCCAAAATTTTTTGATTTCATTGCGATCAAATGAAACAATTTTTTTTACAATCAAGGCAGCAAAGCTTTTTAATACTGTGACACTACTCCATTTTTGGAATTTATATTAATAAAGTACTAAAGGCAGAGCAAATCATTAAAATATTACCTAGAAAATATTTACACTTATTAATATTCACAGCTAAAGGTATTTATTACATTTAAATGTACTTTAAAGCATTTTTACTATAAATATTACACATACAAAACATATTTATTTGTTACATGTGCACTGCTAATAATGCTTGTAATATTAAAAAAAGAAAAAAAATGAATTTATCCATCAAGGATGTATTTAACTGACTAAAAGTGACATTTATAATTAGGGATGTGCAATATTTATCATTTGCAATAATAGTATAATTGTTTATTGTTTATTTAACAATTTATTTTGACCTTATCAGGTATGTCACTCACCCACATTGTTATTGTTTGTTATTGTTAAATATTGGAATAGAATTTTTGTCAGAGTTCCACACCCCTATTTATACCGTTAAAAAAAATCATTCAAATAAATTCTGTTTAATTCATCAAAGATTCTTGAATAAAATGCAACACTGTTTTCGCAAAAATATTAAGCAGCACAACTATATTCAATATTGATGACAATTAGAAATGTAAGATTATATGTTATTTCAATCTACATTTCTGTTTTTACAGTACTATTGATCAAATATATAAATAAAACTCAGAAACCCTTAACATTTGAACTGTAATTAGCTTAAAATATGTAATTAAAACAATTTTATTAATTAAATTTATAATGAACATTTACTATAAAATCAGCCATAACCCACAGGGCCAAGAGAACTAGACACCACAGATTTCAGCAGTTACACCATCAGAAATGAACATCTTTAGCATCATGATGGATCACTCATGTACATGTATATTTCATGGAGACCATTAAAATCTATTTCCCCCCATGTTGACCTGCTTTCCCTGATGGCAGATCTAAGCTGAAAGGCGAAAAAAAAAAATCCTCCCCAATCTCTAGCCATACAATCATAGTCCTCCTGTCTGTTTCTCTCACACATAGCGCTTATGACTAGTGAGAACTCTGACCATTCTCCTTTCTCAGGCTTTCACACGCAGAAAGAGAGAGGCAAGGACAGCATGCATTAATATATTAATAGTGTTCACTTTATCCTCAGTTCTCTTTCATTCGCTCATCTCCCACAGAAGTGTGCTCTGCTGTGATTTTTAGTATAAAAACACCATACGGAAGAGCCTGGCCTCACTGAAAGGGACAGCCCAGCAAATTATGGCCCAAAGCACAGCTTGGATTCGCAGCTGGTATGGGGACACAGTGACAGTTAACTAAATGGGACTGGAAGATGCTGAAGGCAGATGGATGTTTGCTCGAGGACAGGAAGAAAGGAAGCAGAAAGACGCTGGTGTGATAACTAATACTTGCAGTCAGTGGCTTCAGAGAAAGAAACTCCATAACCTCATTTGCACTGTTCAAGTTGTTCTACATTTGTTGTCTCCTCAGGGCAAGAAAATAAGAAAAGACAAGACAAGCTTATTGAAAAAGTTCAGACAAAAATAAAACACTTTCATCATCCTTATTTGAGCTACCGTTCCAAAGTTTACAGTGATGACATTAACTTGATCAAAAAACACAGTAAAAATACAGTAATACTGTGAAATAATGTTAGAATTAAAATTTATTCATGTTAAACATTTTCGAGTTTCTTTGATGAATTCTCATCAGAACATAATTTTTTTTTTGCAATAATAGGTTTATAAAAGTCGTAAATAAAATTATTAATGTCTTAATCATCACGAACATTTGTTCTTCTATATTCAAACTGGTTAAAATGCACAAATCAATAGCATTTTTGTAAATAGCAACTTTACTTTTGTATACATTTACGTACATTTAAGGTTTGGAGGACTTTAAATATACTGAACAATCTGTATAGACCACATAAGTTCTTTTATTTTTGGTCCCTATTGACATGTAAAACAGAGTAGCTGGTAAACTGTACAAAACATCTACTTTTATTTACCAAACAAGTAAGTGATATTGAAACTTAAGCGAAGTACAAACTATTGAGCAATAAAAAAGCTCCCACATCATAGCGAGAGATGCATCAGAACATCAAAGCTAAAAGATGCATCTCTGCTCTCACATCTCCAGCTTTAAGTGTCTTTTTTTCTTGTTCCTCTCAGCCTGATACAACACAGCAGTTAAAAAATGCTAGCTTTTATATACGGCATAGTGTCATTTCTCCTCAATGTTTTCACTGCAGTTCTGTTGATTTACTAGCTGTGTCACTGAGGCACTGAACAAACCTGAGAGAACGGATCAACCTGTGACAACACTGAGACAAGAGGATGCTCTAGTCATCCACCAGGGAAATCCAATGCTCAGGCAAACACAGTCTTTTGTAAGATGATACTCTGCTAAACTAAAGCACTGCATGCTACACAAAGCGCTATATAAACACCTCATACATTTATTCATTCATTTATACATATATCGGACTATAAAATTACAAAGCCTGAATATGCATGCACAGTTATAAACACTAAATATAAAAAAGCTATTTCAAGGTTAGAAATCAGAATATACATTATAATCTATAATTTTAATAATTTCAATTTAAACAGTAAGTTTGTTGCAAATCCAAATATATAGCTGTAAAATGAAATATATACATGTAAATTCTGAATATATCATTTTAAATACGATAGAATAATAACTATAATTATAAATTCGCAATGGCATTTAAAAAATAGGTTTGATCTGAATATATATGTAAATTAAAATATATACAGCTGTATATGAATATATATTTATATTTGAATATGTTAACATAAAAATGCATTGGTTTTTAAATATGCATAATGCATATGCATAATTTTTAACAGTGTAAATAGTACTAATGTATAAGGATAAAGGAGCTTAAGAATGTGAATGTGTCTGAGAATAAGTTGTAATCATTTACTCTGTTAATGTGTGAGCCAATGACTTGACTTTAAGAATAAACAACTCATATGAGCATGAGCATACAGAAATATGACTGTATTATCTGCTCCAAGCCACTCTAATAGAGAAGAACTGCTTGATGTTGCCCTATTTGTCTCTTTTGTGTTTTAAAAAGATCAATTATTTTCATTTTCAGCAAGAAATCTCTAGAAACCATTCAAGTCATTCAAGCCTTGTTGCTCCAATCATGAGCAAGGTCAAATCATTATAAGAGCTGCGTCCAAAACCCATTAAAGTTTCATACTCTGCCTTCAGGCACCGTTCAAGATATTGCACTAATTATAGGCCAAAGGACATTACCTAGATGGCACTAAGTACTATTGTGCTGTATTTCCATTCCCTCGGTGGATTTTACTTGATCAGACATTCTGCCCCACATTAGACACTGTGCAGACAGAGAGCCACACAAACAGACTGCGTGAATAATAGAGCCTCACAGTCCCCATTCACAAGAGTATAATGAAAGAGACTTTCAGTGCGCAGTACATACAAATACAAAGGTAAACAAGACCTACACCAAACATTTCTTAAAGGGATAGTTCCCCATATACGATGCACATTGTTTGTGGTACTCTCGACTGACAGGGAAGAGTAGAGTTGAATAAACTCAGTTTTCTTTGCACACAAAAAGTATTTTTATGGCTTCATAACATTACAGTTTAACCACTTATGTAACTATTTTAAAGATGTCTTTACTATTCTTCATGTATTTGTTGCATTGGTGTCTATGCGGGGTCAGAAAGATCTCAAATAAAAAAATAAATATATCAATTTATCATCCAAAGATGAACGAAGGTCGTACCGATTTTGAGCAACATGAGGGTGAGAATTTTTACCTTTGGGTGAACACTTAAGGATGTTTCATCAACTAAGGGCACTTTAGGACTGTGTTTTGATTTAATATTAATGTATTTCCTTCACCGGAGTTTTAAAAGTGTACTTGAAATTGACATTGATCTGGGACATGGGTAAAAATAATAAGATTGGGAAATCAAAGTCCCCAAAAATTAAGAAACTCAACAATTTAGAACACTTCATAAAACTGGGAAATGTTGCGTGACTGACTGACAGAAAAAACAGATGCATTTCAGTATGGATAACCATCTTCTAATTCTGGTATTTAATATTAATTTAAACGTTTTTTCTTTTGGATGGCAGAATTATTTATTGGCTCTACACAGCTATCGCATGCAAACTTATGAACATCTTAAGTCAGCAACTGCTGCACAAGCAGGCATAAAAAACACACACAAGCCCTTGCTGGAAGATTAGCTACTTAATGGAGCTGAAGAGATCAGCAGTTATACTCCAGCGCTCATGTCCCAGCGCAGGAAGACTAAACCGTACAGAAATAAAACAAGCCATGAAGGCGTGATTCTTCCAACAGACTTCATGCCAACAGGACAACTGGAAATTATCTAAGGCCAGCAGCTTGGCTTCTTCTGCCTTAGCTGACTGTGCCAACATCATTCCAGGCAGCACCTCCAGCTTCTATAACAGACAGCATTTATACACAAATTAGCAAAGACGAGGGGTCAAAGTCAACCTGTCTTTAGCACAGCTGTGATGCCATTCATTATTCCAGGCTGATCTTTGACTGGCAGGTTATTACTCCAGTCAATAAAAGCCTGGGATGCAGTTTCTTTTTGTTTGCTTGGGCCAAACGATGCAAAATCAGACAAAGCGCGATCTGACAGAATGAGGTCTAAGATACCTGAAGAAAGCTCCAGGGTGAGATAAAAACATCTATCAGAACTTCCTGAACGCTGTCGGATTGATGAGTGACACTCTGCAACTTCTAACAGTTAACGCAAATTAACAAAGAACGTCACTGTGAGCCAGAAAAATGCTAGAGAAGCATATTTTGCAATTAATCTAATGCAGTTGACTGTATGGTTTTAGAAAATTGGCACCATGCGTTCTTCATAATTCATCAGGCTTTCATCAAGAGGAATAAATAATGCATTAGCTCATTGCTAGCTCACCACAATCAGCGCAAATAGATGAAATCTAGGTATGCACTATAGAGGTGAGAGAAGATTTTTCAATTTTGTGACAATTTTTGAGAGCAGTACAGAACAAACACTTATATATCTGTGTTTTTCCTTTGAGCTGTTGTACAGAGTCTGTAGCTGGGATGTATTATTGCTTTCTCACACAAATAATGAAGTAATTTGAGGGGGACGAGGCACAGAAAAACAATAGAAACGCTTATGAAGATGGAAATTCACCATGAAATGATTGGAATAATAGAAAAAGACTTTTCATTTGTTGAATGCAGTCACTGATCTGAGCACAGAATGTCTTTGTGTTATACAATGTGAAATCTCTCTGCCACGCTCTTTCATTTTCAGTGGTCGGAGATGCAAACAGACCTCTCAACATCACAACAATAATAAAAACATATGGCACATCTGTAAATGGATTCCATAACCCCTCGGTAATGACCTTCCAGAACCCGCTGTGCAGATGAGCTATCAATTCCCTGGCGAGGCATATTAGATTAGAAAAGGAAGAGATCACTGGAATCATTATGCGCTGGTGACTGAATATATAGAGGAATTCTTATGCACTCTTAAAGGGACAGTTTACACAAAAATGAAGATTTGTCATATTTGCAAAAGGAAGTACGACAGACAATGTCAAACTTGCATTTAGGTCTTCGTTGTGTGAAAAAAAAAAATTCTCTCACCTCTGCCGTATCTTTTAAACGTAGGGGAAAATTCATAAAATATTCAGAAATTGATCAATGTATGAAATTTGCTATATAAATAAACTTGCCTTGCCTAGCAGTAAAATGCTAATTAATTCAATTTAAATGAAATAAGTAGCAATTCTGATTATACCTTTTCTTTGTATTTAATATAAGCCTATAATTTCCCTTAGCTTATTTTTTATTGAGTTAAATTGATTGGTTTTGCATTTGTTTAAGTTATAACTAACTAACACACATTATTTCTACATAATATTACATTAATTTATCCTGACAAAAATAACTTTTAATACTAATGCTAATATTAATAATAAATATTATTAATGAATAAGACACAGGAGAAAATCATATACATAGTTACAGCCATAAGGACTAAATTTATAGTCAAAATTTGAAGGATAAAAAAAAAGGATCTGATAATCTGAATATGAAATGAGAATGAGTAAATAAAGACAGAATTAAATTTTTTTGTAAACTATTATTTTAAGCTTCATTCTAAGTTAATGATTTCATAATGGGGATTTTTTTTCGACACAAGAAAATAAATAAAAAAGCTTAAGATATGACTAATGGCCTACATAATAAGACAAACGCACTACATAACATTTATTACTAGCACAGAGCTAAATGATCATTTTCAGCTCAGGCATGCACACAGAAATGCTAGCTATGTATTTAGCATTTTAACAGTTGGCCAAACAGTTCATTAAGCATGCATTTGGGCTCTATTATTCTAAGCTGGCATGGGGCACACTTACTCTGTAATTGAAGAGCATGGCTCATAGCGGAGCAGATTCGAATACCAAATGCACAGCTGCAGCATCCCAGCTCTTTTCTTTTCCTCATCCAATCTCTGAGACATGAAGGCAACATGTATGGCAGAAATTGGTAAACCATGCTCCATCACAAACGGAGACTTATTTTAACTTGCACTTTCTAAGCTTGTGCAGGTGACGACATTGTTTGGAACAGGTTTGTATACCCAAAAGCATCTGTGTGTCCCTTACACACTAATGTAATTACTGCTTTATAATCAAACACAATGTCTAGTTGCTTTAGTGCTACAGTAGTAGACATCTTTTTAATTGGCCATGCTAAATAAGTGTTGTCTAAGAAGCTGAACTGAGTGAAGGGCTTTTCCAACCTCTGAGCGAGAAGGAAACACACACCGGAGACAGCCAATCTCATCGCCATAGAGACAAAGGTCTCCACAGCTCTCATTAGAACACTATGACAGATACAGCGAGAGAAAGGGAACAAAAAAGAAACAGAGATGAGTTTTGGGAACTGGGGACAAAGGGAAACAGAAGGTAAGAACATTTGGAACAAGAGGGAGCTCTCACTGTCATTCTGTCATTGAATGTACATATCTCATGCTCGAAAGATGAAGATACAAGTTTTGTTTAAGACAGCTCTATATCAAGACACTGCTGAAAGCCATACAAATCACATAAAGCAGAAGGCCTTAAAAACAGTCCATTTGACAATTCATGATATAAATGTAATCTTGGACACTAAATTACCGTTCTCACCAGTTATCAAACCTGGTCGAGCAGCATGACAATATTCCCATATATGTAGGATGACATTTATATTTATGCAATTTGCAGATGCTTTTTCAATACATTTAAGGTAGGGGTGGGTTATATGACCAAAATCTTACATCACAAAATTAGTATTTTGATTTCATGTTAACGATACGCATCACAATACAGTTATTTTGTTTTGCTTTAAATAAGGTCTTTATGGTATCAAAATTTGTGAAATGTTATAATTTTTGTCACTATTGTTAATAAATATCATACAAAATCCGGAATGCTGAATCCCTGACAATTTTAAAACTACACCTGAAAAATCTCTTCAGTAATTACTCAAAAAAAAAAAAAAAAGACTCTCTTGCGTTCCTAGTTTTGGATAAAAGAGTTTTAAATGCATAAATACACTTAAAATAATACTAGGTTAAAAAAACATGAATGGAAGACAGCAGGAACTGCTATCACTTTAAGAGCTGCCCAGATCCAACATACTTGTGCAGATTTTCTTTTTCAGCTGTTTCAACAAAGTCTTAAGACCAATTCGTACGTATTCGTACGAGGTGGCAAATTCGTACTAATTCGTACAAATTTGTATGACCTCACTTTTATGATTTGTCTAAACCCTAGTGATGGGTAGGTTTAGGGGCAGGGTTAGGTGTAGGTCTTAATTTATACAAACTGGCAACCTGTAAAATTTGTACGATTTAGTTAAAATCGTATGAATTAGTACAAGTGAGGTCATACAAATTAGCCACCTTGTAAAATATATACGAAGAACCCGTGAGACTGGGTTGGCTGTTTACTTTCACTAAATACCTAAATTAGTGTATTTACAAGGATTCTTGCAAAACAGGGCATTTTGACACCTACAAGTGTGTATTTAACAGTTCAAGGCCTAGAAAAAGCACAAATATAAGTTTCAATACTAATGTGCTCTATGAGCCCTTTCTTTACATATGTGCCACTAAGAAATCGTCTCTCAGACCGTACATGCATGTAGCAAAATTAGTTGTCTTTCACTGATGATATTACAAAATCTCTACAGGTTGACAAGTTTTTACTGGTTAATCGTGTCTACTGATATATCACCCAACCCCTAAATTCATTCACTTAAAGCATTCTCTGGGAATCAAACCCATGACCATGGCAATGTCAGCATTGGAATTAAAGTGAGGTATAGCAAACAAGAGCCAAAACTATTATTTAATTTAAAATTAAGTAATTCAAGTTTGTCCGAAATTTAATCTTATTTAAGAATGACTTAATAATAAATAGTCAAGTCAAGTCAAGTCACTTTTATTTATATAGCGCTTTTAACAATACAGATTGTAGCAAAGCACTGAACATTAATAGAACAATAGATGGATTGATGGATAGATACATTCATGCCTACTAATGTCAGCCAGGATAGAGAACATCTAGTAGCAGGAAATAAAATATTAAAAACTTATCAGAGCAAATAGGTCACAGGACCTCAGTGGCCATGCACTTCAAATAGAAGAATCGATCAAAGAGCTCAGTGCTCCTGTAGCTTAGTAGGCCATATGAATATTAAATATGGTGAATGCAAAAATAATCAAGAAAAAAAACCTGTGAACAGTGTCCTTGAAAGATTCCATGTCATTACCAAAAATATACAGACCAAAATGCATTTAACTTAGAGGCCACGGTCAGCTTATTCTGAAAAGTACGAAATGGAAGCCCTTAAAATAAAAATCACTAAAATCTAACAAGCGACTAATAGGCAATTATTTGTGAGTTCTGCGTAATGTGAGTGCATTCAAGCTCTTTAGACAATAACCACAGATCAATGCTTTATGTGGAGATAATGCGAGGAGTGCCAGACACAACGCATCATGTGTCTCTTGTTATGGATAACAGCTTTTCTCTGTGAGCACCACTCAGCTCAACACTGCTCTAATCATGACTTCAGGCCATCTTATCATTAGGGAAACGTGATTGAGCATTTAACGCTTATTCATGGTCACTGGATGATCTATGGAGAAGCTACATCATTTGATCAGAGGATTTTGAAACGCAGGTGACCAAAGCTTACAAGACTATTCTGAGGAGGACAACAAAAAATGGTTTTCAACATGAGTATTAAAAAGTAACCTGTCAAGGTATTAAAATACAAGTTCAGAATAAAAAACATGAGGACACATAGTTTACTTTGAATTATTATTTATTATTATCATTATTTTGATAATAGAATAGTTCACCAAAAAAAAAGAGAAAATTCAGAAGATTAAAATTTTTCTAGTAAACTTTCCCTTTAAGGATGTAATCATATCCAAGACACTAATATAAATGTCTAATTATATAATATAGATTATAATTATGTTTTAATTATACTCATTAAAATGCATGTAAATAGTACGCCAAATAACAATGAAAACTAATGGTATTGATGCACACAATTTGGACTTTTTCATTTTTATTCGGCATACAATTTATACACACATAAATGAAATCAGGTAGACAATACTTATTCATATTTACGTCATTTAAATCAACTGCGCTTTATTTTGGTTCCCCAGTTGAATCCCAGTTGCCAGACACACATTACACAAGGCCCCAAAAGCCTTTAAAAAAAAAATCACCAAATCCCCCAATACCTTCTGTCAACCAGAGAAATGGGTGTCTAGGGAAAACATGCTAGTAACAAAATAAGGTAATCGATGCAGACTGCACTCGCTGTCAGTTCTTATATACAGTGACTAATGAGTCTCTCTCTCAACACGGCCAGCTAATAGCATTAAAGCATCACCGCTTCCTCTCGTCAACTCGACTTCCTGTTAACAGCCACTGTTGGGCTCTGACGTGTATGAGCACGCAGGCCCATGGAGTGATTCAAAAGAAAGAAGCAACAGAGACTTCCGAGAAATGGATGATAAGAGCGAATGTGAATCAATGAGGGAAGATGAAAGAAAGCGAGGTCTGGGGGGGAACACGACAAGTATTCCAGAAGGCAAAAGAAGGGAGAGTGATGTAAGGATGAGAGAGAAGCAAGCAAGAGGACCCCAGAGGAAAGTAGAGATCCTGAGCGTATTATGGGACACTATCAGGGGACAAACATCAGCCCTCATCACCCACCCAATTAAATAGCAGGGTGTCACACAACAAGCTATTTTTATTTGTTTGTTTGCTTGGCGATCTGCAATAACACTGACATCTGGCTGCTGGACACGCATGGCATGCTAAATAATGCATCCGCGGGGATCACATCATCAGCATCCGCCGTCTTCAACATTTACACAGCTTGATGTGTGTGTATAGGTGTGTTTAGCGAACAGAGGTGCTGTGGTTTGCGGTGAAAGGCGACACGCTGTGACTGCGGAGAGACTCCACCCAGCAGGGTTTCCTCGCACACCTGTCCGAATGTCATAGCATTTCATAACAAAACTCTGCCTGACCTCACTGGCTGTCTCATCATCCCCGCGGGTCTTCAGGGGTGAGCGAATAAGCCTCATCTATACTTCATGATGTATACTAGAAGTGTACTGTGACTTTCATACACATTTGGAGTTATTTGAATTTAGCAGGTACTGTAGTCACCAGCTGGGTTTTCATCCTAAAGACCACTGCACACTGGGTCCGAAACTTTCGTCCGAAATTTTCGCATGTTAAAAAATAAATATGGTTAAATATGTTGTGTCAATCACGTTTACACACTGCCTTCTAAACTTTCGCCTGTCATAAAAAAATTAAAACTGAAAAGTGTAAGTGGAAATTTCAGACTCTGTGCGATGGCCTTTATATGCTACTGTTTAAAAGTATAGGGTCTTTTTTAATTGGATAGAAAAGAAATGAATTGAGAGAAGAAGAGAGAGAAAGAGAGAAAAATAGCACTTTTATTCAAAAAGAATGTGATGTTACTAAAGATTTCTGTCGCACATAAATGCTGTGCAGAGCTCGGTAGAAACTGATTGCATGTAATCTGGTTTATGTAATCAGATTACAAAAATGAGGTACTTGTCATTAGATTCAATTACATTTTAAAATACTCATAATCAGACTACAGCTATTTTTTATTGGTTACTTCATTACATACATTCACACAATTACTATCATTTACTGATTCTCACTAATTCCTGGTATTCTTTCTAAATTTCCTTTCTAAAATGTGTCATGCATGTGTAAACAAAACTTTTCATTTTTTATTATGTGTTACTTTGACTGATGCCATTTTTAGAATGATTTATATGAATTTTTCATTTTAGCTTTTCAGTTCCCTCACAAACCCCAGTTTGGAAAACCCTGACATAATGATTCATATCAATATAGAAAAATATTATCCTATTTATATTTAATTCAATGCAATAAACAAGTTAAAAGTAATCTATTAGTTAATTAATCAAAAAGTAGTCTGATTATATTATCTAAAAAGTGTAATGTACAGTGTTGCGGAAAGTTACTTTTAAAAGTAATGCATTACAATAATGCGTTACTCCCTAAAAAAATAACTAATTACATTACTAAGTTAATTTTTATGGAAAGTGACGCATTATGTTACCTTTGCGTTACTTTTTAAATATGGGCTTGAAGTTTGTTTTTAATATAAGTTATATTTATAGCAAATGTAAAATCACACCAAAAAGTGTCATAAATAAACCTCAGGCTGAAGAAAAAATAAATTCACATCTGTAAAGTAGAATACAGGAGAATTACTCTTCAGCAATAAAAAGAGACAATGATGCACAATAGTTAGTTTTTAAAGTTATTTTGCTTAATGGTTGAACTGGATCATCAAAGGTCAGCAGAAAATACTCTGGTTAATAAAACGGGATTAGATACACTGGTGTAATTTAACTTATTTATTTTAATTATTGCTGGTTTGCATCATATTCTGAGTTTATGTTCATTAATTTTGATGCATACTAAATCTGTTTTTTGAGAGTGAGATGAATTGATGCATATTCACATTTAGTTCTAGAACTATTATGTATTTCTGATTCTCCCAACATGGGGTCTGGAGACTTGTCAGTCAATAAATAAGAAAACAAAGTAACTGGCGGTAATTTTTTGAAAAGGTTACTCAAGTTATATTTTTCTAAAATTAAAAAGTAATGCGTTACTTTACTAGTTACTTGGAAAAAGTAATATTATTGTATTACTTGCATTACTTGTATTGCGTTACCCCCGACCCTGGTAATGTAATGGATAACATTACTAACTACAATTTTTGTACTTCGACTATAATATCTACCCAGCCGAACATTCTATTCAAGAATACTGAGATGGTTTTAACAAAACATTAAGCAGCACAACTTTTTTATCAACATTTATGCTTAAATATGTGTTTTGAGCACCAAATCAGAATTAGAAGGATTTCTGAAGGATCATGTGACACTGAAGACAACAGTCCCTTATTTACGCATAAAATCTAAGTATACTTTGGCCTCGACTCAACAAGTCATGTGACTGAATGATTTGGTCATACAGTAGATAAGGAAACATG
The DNA here is from genome assembly GCA_032357475.1 of Enteromius thamalakanensis. Lineage (NCBI taxonomy): Eukaryota > Metazoa > Chordata > Actinopteri > Cypriniformes > Cyprinidae > Enteromius > Enteromius thamalakanensis. Next base: position 7,470,017 of record JAUCMT010000105.1, on the reverse strand, counting down.
GTTACAACCATTTCCATTTCTGTATTGCACCAGCTTCCCCGCACGTGATGATTTTGTTCTTTTAAACACATGGGACAGAAACACTATTCTAAATAGATTCACAAAATTCATATTTTTCACCAATTAACTAAATACGCAGCTCTAACCTAAATGATTGTCACAATGCATCTGGTTAGGACAGGGTGTAACACTGAAATATGATGCCCTGCGTGTGAGTCTCATTTTGGCGTAAATGTTTTATTAGATACTGAGCAGGCAATAAATTGTAACTCCATTTTCATGATGGCTATCTGCTTGTAAGAGACATTCTAATGACCAATAAAAAAGGCAAAAGACAGTCAACTGCTGATCCTGCTTACTTTAAAAAGACTTTTTCACAGCCAGGCAATTGAACCTGAAACTGAAGAGAACATGATTTATAGCTCTTTACTGATTTTTATATCAGTGTATTTGTTTGTTTCGCTATAGAGAAGAGCTGGATCACCATGGTCATATTACTCTAATGACTATACCCAATGCAAACAGTAGTCCTGCTACTACATCCCTGTGTGTAAACAGACGATCCCTCTATTAAAGAGCCATGTGAGGAGAGAATGTGATGAAATATACCTCAAATTATAACCCGTTCAAAGAGACTGAAAAGCCTGACCCAAATGGAAAGGCTCTGAAATATTGTTTGCGTTTCTTTACGTGACAAAGCCGCTTTCAAATATTTGACGCTTCTCACTGTTTAGGATTAAATGACAGCTGATTTCTCCAACTGCTCCCCCGAACCAGCAGATTTCAGAGCGCTATCATAATAAGTGCAGCAGTCAAAAATTGAGTCCGGAGGTTCATTTTACATGCAAGCACACAATGTTACACAAGAGCAAACAGACTCAGTGAGGTGAGCCGAGGACAACTGAAAACAGAGGAGACTACAGAAATAATTATTCCCAGGCTGTATGTCTCGAGGCTCAGAGTTATTTAACCTGACTTGGCCTCTTTACATCTCTATGGGTGGATTCTGACATATTGCTGGGAATAAAATGTCTTATCACAGCTATCTTAGCGATTTTAAAGGACAAGGCCTTGCCTCAAAAGATAAATTTCAGGTGATTCATCATTAACACTAAATAGTGCCCTACCTGCAACAACAGCTCAAGATGAAATCACTTCGGGGTAATTGTATTTCCATTTGAAACAAGAAGCCAGTTATCTAAAAGAAACATCATTCAAATATGTGACCCTGGACAACAAAACCAGTCGTAAGTATTAAATTCCCGAAATTGAGATTTATACATGATCTGAAAGCTGAATAAATAAGCTTTCCATTGATGTATGATTTGGATGGATAAGGTAATATTTGACCGAGATACGTCTTTTTGAAAATCTGGAATCTGAGGGTACAGAAAAATCGAAATGCTGAGAAAATCAACTTTAAAGTTCTCACATGAAGATCTAATTCAGGGCTTCTCAAATCTTAGCCTGGAGGTCCGATGCACTGCAGAGTTTAGCTCCAACCCTGATAAGACTCACCTATACCTGTGATTTTCTAATAATCGTTAAGACTCTAATTAGCATGCTCAGGTGTGTTTGATTAGGGTTAGATCCAAACATCGGACCTCCAGGGTAAGATTTGAGAAACAATGATCTAATCAATGGACATTACTAATCAAAAATGAAGTTTTAATATGTTTACAATAAGAAATTGACTAAATATCTTCATGGAACATGATTTTTACATACTATCCTAAGGACTTTGGCCAAAGAAAAAAAAAAAACACAAATTTTGACCCATACAATGTATTTTTGGCTATTACTACAAATATACCCCAGTGACTTAAGACTGGTTTTCTGGTCCAGGGTCACATATAAGAAAAGCTAAAACACAATAAAAGCCGCACCAAAAGAGTGATTTATGCTGGTTCAGATGTTCTGTAAAACCCTGCATAAATTCTGATAAACAGAAAAACTATTTTTTCCATTATCGTTTCTTTAAAGAAAGTGCCTCAGTAGCAGGTTTTTTCAGAGTAAACAAAACCCATGCTTGGCCATTCCCACAAGAGAAAAGACTCCCTGTGCTCTCGCGATTGAGAAGTTATTTGTGAACATAACAAAGGGACACCTGCTTGAGACACTAGTAGCAGCACAGACGATACCGAGAGGGAGCGAGTGAGGAAGAGCTCTGCTAATTGGTTGGTATTTAATCTAAACCCCTCCCTCCATACCTAACACCCTGCTCTCACTCATAACATGTTAACGCTTGTCAGACTGAAGCCCCAACTGTGTCTCAGTGATGTGCCTCAACAGGAGGCAGCGACAGCACGTCTATAAGCCTCTACAAACCCCTCCAAACAAAACACTGTACTTCAGCTGCTGAATCACAAGGGTAAAGATGTGTTTATTGATATTTCATTTCGCAAAGGACTGAATGCATATAAGCTGAGGCTTCTGTCTCTTCTCGCAAGTACTTGAAGGGATAGTACCTGTAGGTATAGGTCTAATCAGGACAACACTGGAAGCAGAAAAAACAGAATCAGAGTTTTAGTAGATTTGCTACCCAACTCGCAATCGTATGAAAAAAAACTCAAAAACGCAAGACAATCTCACAATTCAGAAAACATGTCTGTCTTGACAACTGTCACGTCAAAATTATCTTACAATTATAAAAAAAGAATATCAAAGAATTACGAGAAAAAAGGTGAGAATTGCACACATTTAATTTCTCAGAATTCTGAGGAAAAAAAGGTCAGAATTTAACATTTTTATTATGTAAAACTCACAACTGTGGGATAAAAACATGCAGTTACCCGTTTCATTTTTAGTAGGCGATAGGCTTCCATAGTGGTTGGTCCAAAAGCAGACATAATTTTTGGTATTGACCAAAATCAATTCTAGTTTCTATTTATTTTTTTCATATTAAAGTTTGATATTAAATATTATGTACTACACAATACATGAACTTTAAATACAATGCAATCTGTTAGGAGAACTGGCATGGGAATAAACTACTAAAAATCATTATCATGACAAGCCAAATGATGAATAGCAACAGTGAGACAGCTGATTCAATATGCTCCACTTGCACTATGCAAAATTCATGACTGTTCGATCCCACACCTCTTGACCTGGTCTATGTGTTCAAATATGCACAGAACTCACTCCAGGCCATCAAAAAGGTCACAACATGATACAGTACATAACGGCAAAGAAAATCTACTCAGAGATCAATCTCAACAAAGCACCTTGTTTTTAAAACCCTGACAACTTGTCAAGCATTTCAAACTGCCTTCATCAATTAATGAGATAGCCACGTTTATGTCAGCACCAAGGGAGGACTGAGACACCCTGAATGTCTAAAATACTGTCTCCCTTCAAGCAAATTACTTTAGTCACCCACAGGAACACACTAGTATTGACAGGAAAAGGTCCTCAGTGGCAAACTCAGAAACCCAATCTACTCCTAGAGAATGGAGAGAGGGGAAATCAGGATATTGCTTTAAGAGGTGCAACTACTGCAAAATCTATTTCTTCAACAGGAAGGTGGAATAGACACAGTGTAGGTTGCTACTCAATGCAGTGAATGAGATTAATCTATATATATATACACACACACACATACAACATATTTCCCACATACAGTTGGACACAAAGGGACCTAGGAACTTGATCCAACTTGAAGAAGAAAGACAGCACATGTAATAGGAATATTAGCATTTTTAAAGGAAGATAAATCACTTACTCCACAGACTGCAGCAATCAAACAGGACAAAGCAAAAGCTAAGGCTCTGGACAGATGGTGTTTAAAACTTGAGTTTGCTTCTTGAAGCAGCAGGATATTCCATACCACCTACACAGCCCTCAACAGATGGAGGAGTGAAATATAATGTAATACGTATATTTCATGAAAAGCATGCGATTCTAAACCATAGGTCTTAAACTAACACTAGCTTCATACGAACCCTCAGAAATGTATTGTCCATCCTTAAATCCAGTGTGAAAATCACTTGTTTCATTTTGGTTTGCCATTTATTGTTGTCTTATACCACTCTTAAATGATTCTTAGACAGCGGCCAAGGCATATTTTTTAATCATATAATATAATATCATTTTTTAATATGGCTTAATAAAAGCCTAGTTGACAGTAACAACAAACCTCAAATTCAGGCCCTCTTAAAAATTGGGTAAGAATCTGTTAAACTGCCAACTGCCAACAAAAAAAGGCAAAAATATCAGTGTTCTTGGAAACAGATTTATAAGATCATAAAAAAAGTGTCTGCTTTCTTGTAATGCATTGTTGGACGCACTTCATGCATCATACATCTCAAGCTAGATTTGTATCGCTAAAAATTCTCAGCTACCACGCCTCACACCACGCAACGTCTATTAACATAAGCTCATCACAGTCTTGCTACATTTCCTTAACATAATATCCAAAGCCCTCCTCAGGACCCTTGTCTATGGGGGCCCAGAGAAACACAAGTCTGCAAATATAATCGTCCTCCAGGGAACCCATGCAGCTCATTAAGAGCGATTGGTCTGAGCAGGGAACCCCAGCGGCCATTCAGTTCATCGCAGCATGATCCCTGGCCATCACCACACCCCTCACCCGCTAAAACTGGCTGGAGCGAGGAGAGAGGGAAAGAAGGAGCGCACTGCTTTAACACACAGCCATAAAGAAAAGTGGTGTAGCAAAGCCATTCCCTTACTGTTTGGTTCAATACCGTATTGATCGAGATGTGAACCCAGAGAGTCAGATATATTCTCTTATTAGCAAGTCCAAAGATCTTATTGGAGGCACATTAGAGCTATGAGACGGGATAAAGAAGGGGATACCTATTCTATTATTATATAACTTTTAATATATCTAAAATATAAAACATACCGACAAACCTGTTATTTTGTGTGAAACAATACTGAACATAAATAAAGAAAGAATGTAAACACAAGCATGATATTAAAAGCAGTCTAGTTTGCGGTTTAATAGAGTGATAATAAATTCTAACCAGAAGTGACAAAGCAAGCAAAACTATATCTTTTGAGCTAATTCCCAACAAATGCTACATTTTATCAGCCAATTAGCTTCTGTTTGTGAAATGTCTGCAGGAGAGCCCCACCCACAATTGAAGCTCACTGAACCACACTTCTCACAAATATACATTAACAATCAAACACAGACAAAGAGAGACTGACTGTGGGAGATGAGATACACTAAATATTATGTTGCAAATTCCTCAGGTTCCTCAAGCGTACTCTTACTTTTCTGACTGGCTCTGCATGAGACGATTACAACCAACTCTAAATTATTACAGTAACAAACCTGCATTACATTGGTCAAAAGTATTCAAAAGCCTTTGCATATGTGATTTACACTCTGATAATCGAACAGTAGTCTGGGGTTGAAACATGAATCAATAAGTCTTGACCAAGACTGATTATACCGTCTTCGCACCCTTTTAGAATATGATTATCATATCACATCCTGCCATCTTTTAATGAAGCAAATCTGTTTCCTGTCAGGGATTTTATGATTTAAATGATGGATCAGTTTGCACTGAAGGTGACAGAATAAAAACTTCCTCAATAAAATACTAAAGAAAGAGTAAACATTAGGTTACAAGTAAATTATATTCTACAAATACAATAAATTGTAATAAAAGTATTTAATATATATATACATAGCAAAGATGCATTTAGATACAAATTATTTATAAAGAGACCTTAATATCTAATTTAAGAGACCCACTGTTATAATGTGACTTCTTTATGTCTGTTATAAATAAACTCCACTGGCTGCCTCAGATGTCTAGAGGCAAATAGACAGCTCTATATCCTCCGGCTTTCTGCACAGCCTTTTCCGCTGCAGGAACAGAACTGCTTCCACTAAATCTGTTTATTGCAGTGAGGTGATGGGCTGACGTAAGCCTCTGTGGATGGACAAAATAAATCTCCCTGCCATTAGGCAGAGAAAGGCAGGACACTCCCTAGTGGTGCCAGTAACCATACAGGGACCAGCTCCACCGTAACTCCATGCCCGTCATGGCACAGTCCCGTGGGATGGGCATACATCCCTGGGGCCTGGCAACCAGTGGAGCCAGTCATGTTGTCTCACTTGCTGTCCATTGTAAATTACATAAACTCTTTCTATATCAACTGAGTCTGCTGGTTATTGTCCACTGAGATAATGTTAAAGCTAAATGCACTGATAATTGTCCATCAGTGCAAAATTCTAAATAAAAAAAACCCTGTAAAAAGTCAATATAGAAAATTCCTTCATAATAACACAGTACATTGTACCCTTTTATTTTGGATTTTTAAAAAAAGCCTTTTTTTAATACTTTTTATATTTATTTACATTTTTTGCTAACTTATTTTGTTTCTGTTTTCTTTATTTTAAGTTTTATTTTATTTCAGTTAATGTTTTTCTTTTAATTAAGTTCCAATTTCAGTTAATTATAGTAAAAAAAGTAAATAAATATATTGATTATTGTGTGTTTTACAAGAAAACACTATTTCCGCTTTTCTACTTCAGAATGTTGCTTAATAATTGTGTAACTAAAAATATGCTTGATGAAAATAGCACTGCACTATTCTGTATAAGAAAATATCTTGCAATGACTTTTACAATCACAAATATAGGAAATGGCAATGCAATACAATAAATACAACTGCAATGTAACAACCATCTGTAAGTTGCACAGTAGCAGGACCATCTAAACAAGCAGAGCTCAATCCTGGTATTGAATGTTTGCCTCCATTTCGGCAAAAACAACCAAAGGTAATACAGCGATATTTGAGGTCAAACACAATGCTGACAGAAACAATCATCTACACCAGACTATATAATGCTTTAAATAAGGATCATAATGTCCCCTCTGCGCGCCTTGCTGGAGATGAAGTTGCTTCCTCTCCACCCCATTACACCTCCAAAGTACCAGCCAGTCATGCTGGAGCGCAAGCCATATCCCCCGCATCCAGACCCCTATTCTGACTGCAGGCAAGATCCACAAACATCATTTATCTATGTACAGGACCTCGGCTACACTGCCTGTGCCCGGGTCAAGCAGGCCAATTTGCCTCTTAACTCAGTTCCACTGAGGTTTTTGTCAACAATTGCATGAAAACGACAGAACAATTGGCCATTTTCTTTTTCTTGTGATAGACCATGGCCAAATGTTTTATCTATTATGCTTTCCTCTGGTTTCAAGTTTTACATTTACATTCAGATCTCACAGCAACCAGTAACAGTCTGAAGAATATTTGAACTTACCCTGTCAAAACAACAACAAAGTCCATAACATTCCACCCATTGCGGAGGTAGGAGCCTTTATGAAAAGCAAAGCCTAGAGCGATGATCTTGATCCCGGCCTCGAAGCAAAATATTCCGATGAAGTAGGGTTCAGTGTCATCCTGTTACGCATGAGGAGAGGAATGAGAGGTTATTCATACAAAAGAAGACTCAAAAAGCAAGTTTACAATAAAAACATCAATCTGTCAGCAACAAGCACACTGAATATTTTACAACTTTCATTAAACTTGTTTTCTTCTATAAGACACAGTAGCAGCACAATAAAGTGAATTAAAGATGGAGAATGGGGAGTGCTTTACTATAAAAACTATTATTTCTCAATATGAATATGTAAAGCAAACACTAATACTAGAGCATCTTCTAAAAAACTGCAGTACATAAATGAAGCACACAGTCAAAGTAAATAAAACAAGACAAATCAAATGGCATGCAACAAAGTTTTAAAATATTACTTCATATGCAACGGCTCTTGTTTCTCATTACAGAATAACAGAATGTTACGTTTTAAGGGACAGAAGTCTGTACGGTTTGCCTATTTTGGAATTGCAGTTACTTGCAAAATGATATTCCATGCATGAGGTTGTGCTCCGGCACGGATGAATCTAATGTTTTGAGGTGAATTTGTGTCACAGATTCTAGCCTGTCTTGGAATATATTACCTAATAAGACTGTGAAAATCTAACAATTGGTTAGCTCATATCACATCAAACTGTGCAAATTATTATTATTGTTATACTTTATTCTCAAATTATTAATGTTAACAGCATCAGCATTGCGTATAGTGAGTATTAGAAAGTAGATTTAATCCAAAAAGCAAACTATGCTTCCCTTCGAAATTGTTTTCTTTAAAAAAAAAAATCATGTGTAATCCCAGCACATTTAAAACTGGAATATAACATAATTTTATTCACGTTTCATATAATCCTTTATGGATTGCAATCCACCATCTAAATGTTTTTTTACATTTAATTATTTCAGCTGCTAAGAGAATAGGCTATAATTAAACGATGCACCACCTGCAGGATCCATCTTTTGGCCAATGAGGCACTAACCTACTGTATACTTGCCGGGATAGCTTCTTTATGTTTACAGACATAATGACACAGCTCGTGTTTCCCACGAAAACATACCCGTACCACTCAAAAACATTATTATAAGCAAACCGTTGTGAATTGGGCTAAAGTAAACCGATCCTTTTGAACACTAGCTTGTTATGTATATTCTTAAATATTAATTTTGGATCATTTTTAACCAAAAAATTGTTTTGGACTGCAGCTTTAAATTTATTATTGTATTTTATAACATATGCAGAAATGTCAGTCAAATGTCAAGCCTCAACAAAAATCTGTGGATCAATATAGAAGGGCATTTAAGAGATCCACTGTTAATGACTGACAACAACCCACAAAGGATCCAAGCGTCTGCAATGAATAAAGCAAATGTGGGCTTTGCAAACTGTTGATGTACAGTCATAAATGCTGTTTAAAAAGACTTACAAAACAACAAAAATTTGACAAATGCTGTTCAGTGAGGGAAAGTTCAACTTACCAGTCGCTTTGACATGGGTGTCTTGTCTAAATCTGGTAAATGCTGCTCTAAGCCCAGTACAATGCAGTTTGCTATAATCGTGGCGAGAATCATGTACTCAAATGGAGTGATGGTGTTAAGGAAAGAGTCCAAGGGATACAGTTGGAATGAATTCATAACAATATTATGATAATCAACAATTTTGGAAACTAGTGCAGAAATCTCTGAAGAACAGTATAAAGAACAAAAGACTAACATTTAGAGACATACAATTCAAGCTGTATCTATGATGCAGTTCACACAGCTTTTGACTGACTGGTCCCTGAAACGAAAAGTGAGATTTTTATCAGTAATTCTTGTTAATGAGCCACCCAGATTTAAATATTTCAAATGCACCCTACTTCTCTCACTTCACCTCAGGTACCTTATGTCTCCGTCAGGAGCTGTGTGAACTGCGTCATTTCTCACAGAGCTGCTGGTTAGTGGGGAGGAGGATAATTATTTCCCGTGGCACTCCTCTAAACACATTTGCGTCAGACTAGTAGGCTTATTGTAGTCTGAACACAAGAAGAACCTCGATAAATGGAGAATTTAATTATTTATATTCCCTTGTTTGCAATTAAACCTGTTCTTGAATACCTGGGACGAAACAGGCTACAAAAAAAAAAGAACTTTGGGTTTTTTTGGTATCAAGAAAGTATTACAGACTATATAATTCATCTTCAACGTGTTTAGAGGCATTCATATGTTTGAGTACAAATCTAGTTCTCATTAAATGTGTTTTACTCTCAAACACATTTATTTTCCTTCAAACCTCATGTTATAAGTGATTAGCAATCGTTTATTTTATAAAACAGCTCATTGTTTAATTGTTTGTGACTATGACTACAAACAGAAATTATGACATTAAACTTTTTCTTTTGATAGTCAATGTTGGCCTTTTCATTTAAACAATACAGATAAGTTGGATACTACATGTGAATTCCCCTTTATTATTTTTACCAGACAAACAAATTGTCAAACGCTGCCTTGTTTGTTCATTAAATGTTAATTCATCAATATTAAATGTTTATTAAATGTTTAATTAAATGTTTATTCTCTTGTGATAATACTTTTACATTCATGCGCTCAATAGTCCTCGGTCACTTCCGCATTTCCCTGGACTCGTTTTAAAGGCGTAGGTGTTTCAGCACCTTGGAGAGCGACTAAAACATCCCCTTAAAACTTTTTCAATTAAAGGGAAATGCTCAATTCGCAAAATCATTCAAATTCGAAACCATTCAGATTTGAGGACCACCGGGTGGGATTCAGGAATGATAGTAACGCGCCCATAACTTTAAAACACTAACCTGTTCTGCTTTAATCACCTTTATTGCTTTCGGACTGCATCCTATTTAAGCTGCGAATGCTATAATATTACAACGTAAAGACTTAGCAGCTATATCTCAGTTACTTTATGACTGGTATTCCCAGGGGCAAGTCTCCGGAGACTGCACAGCAATTTAGGCAGCCTAATGCAAGAGCTGTTTTGGTTGCCATGAGCGACAGAGAGGCTCGTTTCCTGACTGAAAAGAATCAATACCGCAGTGACTGGATGTGAAAGGGACAAAAACCATAAAAACTCTAAATGGAATTTTACATCACGAGACTTGCATTATATATAAACAATTATGAATTGGAGTTTGCATGCCAATCACAAATATACTCAAAGCTGATGTGAGCCTTTTTCTAAAGGCATTTCGTGAGAGGAAACCAGTAGGACCGACCCCTCGTGTAATAATGTTTGCTCCAACGGCGAGACAACACCCTGCATGCTGCATGTCATTTAAAGCCAATAAGAGTGACTCTAACAGACACGACATTAACACAACTGCTTACTGTGGTGAATAAAAATATGACTCTATTTCCGCCAAAACTTTTGCGACCTTAACTTCTGTTTTGACTACGGCTGATGGGTGAACCAGAATTATTGCAAATTCCAAACTGGCATATTTTGCCCTCTTACAAGTGCCTGTGATTTATATAAAGGATATGGCCACTCTGTTATTTTCTTTGCATATTTCCGAATGATATTATCTTCGCTGAAGATGAACAGGGATCGGTTGACGGTGAGACAGTTCTGTTTGACCGGTATGGGGTTGTATATGGCCATTGTCCGGGCTCTTTGGGCCATTGTTTGCTTATACATCCTCTGTACGCCCGGGGGGCCTGGCTGCCGGCTGGCCCCTCTGCCTGGACCCGCTGGAGAGCCACCGCCTCCATACCGGGTCGGGAGATCGTCTTCGAAGCGAGCCATTCTAGAAACGAGCAGATTTGACTATAGAAATCCAAATTCACATCAGACAGAGAGTAAAGAAGAAGCATCACAACGCGCGATGTAGTCCCAGCCACGAGTTCTTCTCATCTGTACAGGTCTGGCATCCAAAAGACCTCGTTCAGCCGCCACATAAGCACAGAGTTGCCTAAAGTATTCCAGCCATTCAGAGCGCATCTAAACGCATCTCTGTTACGAACCGAACGCACGTTAAAGTTTATCGCTCCACGTTACACAATCCACCAAAAAGCGAGCGCTCATATCCAGCAAGGACCATTTTCACGCCTCACTCGAAGGGTTTGGATAATAAGCCATGTCATGAATTAATTCCAGCCTGCGAAGGTGCCTGTACAAACTGTGTTGCGACTGAATGGAGTCAAGCCCACAGATTGTATGATCCCGCTCCCCTGCGCTGTTGCAGATGCTTCAATGATTTCTTCATGCGCGCTGTTCGCTCTAACAGATGATAACGCGAGCGGTCCGTCGCCTTAGCGTTTATATCTTTGAAATGAGAACGCGCATAGGATATGAACAGCCTTTTTCCACTAGACAGTAGCCTGGCGATGAAATTTTAACCAATTTCTGCAGCCGCTGCTTCTTCTAAATCAGATCACGTGACTGTGAAGCAGCCTGTCAGTGGCTCCACCTGTACCGCTACAGTATCCATGGCACTGGGGCAAGAGGGGAAAATACAGCATGTACCCTTTTAGACCCCAGCAGTGAATTTAACATCCCCTCAAACCGCTTGGAAGGGCACTTTAAAGCAAGTTGAGAAGAATTGGGCACATCTGGGAGGGATCGGTTCGTCTGCACTCGCCACAACTGTAAACACGTCGTTGATTTAGAAAAGGGTGGAACCGGCGGGTGGAGAAAATCAGGACGTTATCTCGTGACTGACGGCTTTCGGAGGGTGCTTGGTCTCTTTCACGTTTACGTTAACCCTTAGATGGGGCTGTGCAATTTGTCGTCCGTAAACCCGGAAGAAAATTTGCGTTTTTGAGACATGGGGTCCCTTGGGAATTTCTAATGGGCTTTTTAAAACAGAGCTTTCGATTTGAGCGAATTAAGTTCGGTGTGTTTAACATTAGCCAGCTTTAAGATACTTTCACGTTTTGCTCGACTAACGTTACATAAATTACGTAACCTCTTACTTCCTCGGCCAATTAACTTCCTAGCATCGTGTAATTTGTGTTTTTAAAGGTTTTGAGGTTGATTGTATGATTGCGCGTCATTGATTTGTTTAAAGAAAACGTGAAAAGTGTCTTCAAGTAATGTGAAGCATAGTCAATACCTCGCTGAAAATAAACTGTGCTTCAGTGAAATTCAAAGCGTTTACGACTGCAAATATTGATGTAACGTAATGACTTTACAGATGTTGTTGTTGTTTTTTGAGCGCATTAGTTTACTGTTTTTAGCACATAATATCCAATAAATACTTGGTAAATACTACTGTAAAATATTTTTAGTATATTTGAATGTACTTTATGTATATACGCTGCCCTTTTAGTGGTTTTTGATGTTCTTGGAAGAAGTCTCTTAAGCTTAATTTACCTGAAAAACAAGAATATAGCGAACTGAATGATTGTTCTAAATTTTAATATACTTTCAAATGTATTTTAATTCTATGAAGGAAAGCAGAATTTTCATCCGTTTAATTTAATTAAGCTTAAGGAATAGTTCTTAATTTTTTTTGCTGAAACCATGTTATATTTTTTCCCAGGTAACAGAATTAACAAAGTTCAAACAAACAAACACTATATATACATATACATATGTATATACATATATAAATAAATAAATAATACACACACA
>JAUCMT010000105.1:7419825-7456973 GCA_032357475.1 Enteromius thamalakanensis | reverse complement strand
AGACTATGAGTAGGTAAAATACTGAAATAAATAAATAAATAAAATGACCTTTTAAACCGTTTAACTGATTGTGTTAACCGGTTAAACTTCTAATCGGTCGGTTAATGGTTAAACGGTTAAAATGAGCATCCCTAGTCACTACCAAAGCAAATGCAAAGTTCTAGTGGAAACTAAACTGAATATCAAATCATTACTTCAGCAGCATGCTAACGTAAAGCTGCTGGAATCAAATTAACTTAGAAACAGGTTAAAGCATTTTTAATCGAACTAAATGTGGGTACTGAATCACAACCATAGCAACATGCTAACTCCAATCTACTGCAATCAGATTTCAGTGATCAATTATTATGCTAACTTAAAGCTACTGGAGTAGAGTCATTACTCTAGCTACATGCTAACACAAAACTCAACTCGCTGGGGTTTGCAAGAGCTGCGGGTTTGAAACTTGGGGTTTTGGAACCGCACACTTCACACTTTATTCCAGTGTTTTTGTATATAGGCTCTGAATAGATCTCAGGCGGCTGTCTGTACACGCACCATACAAGCTGTGCTCCAGATGTCAGCTGGGGTGCTATATCCTGCTCCAATCAACACCTCCAGAGAGCGATACTGCCGCGTCTGTATGTCGTCTGTGAAGTGCTTGTGCTGAAGATGACAAACAAGAGTTACATAAAGAAGCAACTGCTGACACACACGTTACACATTAATACTCAGGAGGATATCAGCACTACAATCAATCAATTCAGTTAACCAAGGGCTGGAAGAATCTTTGTTTTCACTTTAACACTCTGAGCCGTTTCTGGTGTAAATGCATGGAAAACTCCACACTCACCACCCAGCAGGCGTTGCCCAGGTCAGCGATTTTCACTTGGATCTTATCAGCGTTTAGTGGCTCCAGGGGGTTGACTAGCAGGTTTCCTGCTGCAGTCTTAGCTGCAGTACAAGAGAAGAACGAGAAAGATGGTCAGTAACACACACACAGATATTCTGGATTAGCTCCTGTGAGGTTCAGTGTGTCTGCTGAATTATAAAGCCCTGCAGGATGTTGAGTCTAATGCAGCGGCTCTCTTTTAATCTATAGGCTATAAGCTATCAGTCATGAAAAACCAGAGCAGTATGAGAACACCAGCTTGGCTAATTGATTTAAAGGTGTCACTGGATGCAAAATTCACTGTAAATGTTTTTAATGCACATTGCAGTTAGCCACTGAAGACGCAGAGGATTAACATTACTTCTGTTTATGAAGGGAATGTGCTGATCTGTTTAAATGTTCGTGATGCATTCACAGATGAAATGAGGGGTTTTTATGAATCTTTGCAAATCACCTTTCTTAACAATGTGCTAATTAGCAAGTTTGCAGCTTAGGTTTACAGTCTGCTCTTTAATCCACGGAAGAGGGGGCGGGGTCAGCATAGCTCATTAGCATTTAAAGCGACATGCAAGAAAACATCTGGCTATGGCCATTAACGGCTGTCGCGAATAAAATGCAAATGAACTGATAGGTGTTGACCGCAGCATTACATTTAGATCTGTTCGATGTTGTGCCATGATGTTTTATACATTTTTAATGTTGTGCGTAATAAAAACACAAGTGTGTTGAGCTTATGAGGTCAGTGGCCAATCAGAGGCGTTCAGGTGAATTTTATTCTTAGCATAGCATAGCTAATTCTCTCGTCATAAACGATAAAGTGCAGATAGATACAAGTATGTATGATCCAAGAGATTCAATCATAAAACCGTGAATAGACAGCTTTACTGATTTATCAGGGGAGTTTTTGGAGAGTACTTAGACTCGCGCCAGACCTAAGTCAGTCATAATGTTCTTTGACAATGTAAATGTTCTTTACTTGCATTGTCTATATAATGCATTCACTGTTTGTGTAACTAAGGAAGGTACAGGTACTTCATAGTGTCATCAAACTTTGTTATTGGTTTGAAAGCGTGACCCCTAGTGGCGGACACTTACACGTTGTACCTTTAAGACCCTAAAGAAACAAGTCAACTTGTGGAAAAAGGGCATCCGATGAACCCTTTAAAGATAAGGAAGGCAAATTCAAAATTAAAGACCTACGTAAGATCTCACCCTCCCTACAAATTACTCTCCAAAGCCACACCTCCTACATGAATACACGCAGGCAAACCAGAGACTAACCATCAACACCATGAGAGATGAATTCAGTGCTGTAAGATTGCCCCCTCATGTCTCATTCACCCGTGAGAAAAACATTACAGTACAAAGTGCATAGAATTACAAAAATAACGCCGTCCAGTCTCACTTGGTCTGCAATAGCATTTTGTAAAATGCGGATGATGCATCAAGTCTGTGTGAACTGAGTGCATGGAGACATGTAAATACACATGTTCATAGACAGACAGTCAATCGTAGTCACTGGACCAAACAATTTGATTAGACAAACATTTTATGGTGTCATGCTTTCCACAGAGGATGTGAAATGAATGGATGTAAATACATCTATTTTAATTTAGACCATTCACAGGATGTGAAGAGAAACCAGCATAACAAAAAATCTTTTTAAACCAAATCACCTGCACTGCCTTTGAGTGAAACTTGAAATGAGAAATCCTGTAACATGAAAGTCAAGCCACTGGGAAATTCAGTGGTTCAGTGGCAAGTCAACATGAAACTGCAATCGACAGCTAATACTTACATCATGAGATGCACTTCTAAACTTTAAAAAAATAAAAAAAAAGTCTTTAAATGGAAAGGCAGACTAAGTGGTATTCTGATGCACTTTTCAAGTTAAATCAAGAGAAACGTCACAGCTGGAGCACAATTTTGCTTTTTGATAAAAGATAAACAAATTTTGGGGTTCCCCTTTATATTGTGGCCTTAACTACTGTGTACTTTCATTTAAATGACTCATTTGGTCTAATACACTTATTGTGTACATACCATTGTAATTTTATTCATAAAAATACCTATATGAAATGATATCTGTAATCTTAATTTCTGTACTCACATTTATATTTACATTTTTGACCCATAACCCACCCTTACCACCGAGCTTGTCCCTAACCTTACCCGTATCCCACCCCAATAGCAGCAGAAGTGTTCTGCATTACAATATGAACACAATTAGTAAATTGTACTTATTTTTGATGCAAGTCCACTGTTAAGGCTAATATAAAGAGTGATAATTTTTTTTGATTAACAATCACTGTTAAATAAGAAACAATAATAAAAAAAAGTGCTAAGAATGTGAAAGGATGATTTAATTTCATGCTAACTGTAAGACTTATAGACAACAGCAATAAGAAATTGTTTTTTGGTAACACTTTAGCATAGGGACCAATTCTCACTATTAACTTCCTGTTTATCAGCATGACTATTAAACGAACACTCCACTTGTTTTGGAAATTGGCTCATTTTCCAACATCCCTACAGTAATACAGCTGTGTTTTACCATTTTTGAATCCATTCAGCTGATCCTAAAATTAGCATAGCTTAGCATAAATCATTGAATCTGATTAGACCAGCTAGCGTCGCACTATAAAACGACTAAAGTGTTTCTATATTTTTACATTTATTTAAACCTTGACTCTTCTGTAGTTGCATTGTGTAATAAGACTGGCGGAAAATGCAAAGCTGTGATTTTCTAGGCTGATATGACTTCTTTCAGTCGCTGCGTAATATCATTGCGTCTGCTTCACTCATGGTA
Source organism: Enteromius thamalakanensis (assembly GCA_032357475.1). NCBI lineage: Eukaryota > Metazoa > Chordata > Actinopteri > Cypriniformes > Cyprinidae > Enteromius > Enteromius thamalakanensis. The sequence goes on along the minus strand of JAUCMT010000105.1, from coordinate 7,453,293 downwards.
CGGCAGCAAAATTCCTTGATTATTACGCCGGAATGAGAGTATAGTTCCTAGTCATATCAGCCTAGAAAATCACAACTTTGCATTTTCCGCCAGTCTTACAGTAGTACACGATGCAACTACAGAAGAGTCAAGTTTTAAATAGGTTTAAAAACTTGGGGTTAGTGTTGCTAAATTGATTAATCATGATTAATCACATCCAAAATAATGTTTACATAATATATACAGTATATGTGTGTGTGCTGTGTACAATTACATGAAATTATTTATTTATATGTAATAAATGTAAGGGATCACAGGGAAACAGACACTTAAGATTTGATCGGAACGTTGAAACATGAGGAGCCAAATTCCACAAAGAGGCCACAAGACAACAAGATGTCGTAAATCGGCCCAGGATACCCTCTTGTAAGCAGATTCAACAGACATTGTCACAGGACAGCTTGCAACATTAACACAAAAGAACATGTATTGAGAATCCCAGCTCAGAAAGGATATTGTCAATATTGGGCAAATACTCAAGATAATGGTCAAAGACACAGGACATCATTACTGTTACATTGGTAAAACATTTTGATTTTGTTGGACAGATATTCATCCCCCAACTTAGGACAGCCTGAAATTCCTGAGGAGACCATTATCCCAAAGCTGGCCCAAAAACTGCCTATTCAGGCCCGAAAATAAATGTACACTAAACCGGACTTAAATCACTGATATGCATAACTGCATATTATACTGTATGTATCCCACACATTTAATTATCATGTGTTAATAACTCATTGTATATGCATTTGAATAACTATAGAATGGTGTGTAGTTTAATATCCGTGTTTAGTATAGTTTTGCTTCAATTTTCTTGCTTGAAATGTTTCTTTCTACCTATTCTTAGTCAAACGTATCATATTCATGTTATATAAATCATGTCTAGAATTACAGTCTGCAAGAGCAGGAAAATTCAAACCATCTGTCTGAAAAAATAACTTTTTTAGATGTACAGTACGATTTGGAGGAGAGATGTCACCACACCTTGAGCTCGAATGATATCTATTGGTTAAAACACGATTTTGGGATGTGTCCAAAGACCAGTTTAAAAGCTCAAGACACTATTCAAATCTCTTTCTTAGCTCACAGCTCTTAGTCTATGCTCCTGGCTATTCTTTTAGTCAATGATTTTCATCATGTTTTGCAGTCTTTTAAGAACCGTTTCACATGCTCCAGCGTGCACGCCTGCTGCTGCCTAGCCACAATGAAAAGAAAGTCAATCTAGTCTCGTTACTTTTTTTCTTTACTTTCTCTCCTTACCGTGAGAGTTTGTGTAAGTTAAGTTTTGACTGCCGTGTCTCCAAGTCTCCGACTGCACCACATCATACTTCACACAGAATGCGACTCCTTTAGCCACGCCCATCATCAGCTCCAAAGACTTCAATGACAAAAGGCAATCAGCAGCCTCGGAAACCCCTTTCTGATAGGACCACAGAAGGAATCCCCTAGCACAAAGGCAACGCAAGTACAAGCCTCCAGATTCAGGCTGAACTGGTGAAATTTATATAAATTTAACCTCATTGACGAACTCAATGCAAGAGTTACTTAATTGATTAATGGTTGTTCAAGTCCATGCAATTAAACCTATTGCTGTAGAATTGGGATTTCACATTTTCATTATTTTAAACTCACTCTTTCCTCACTTTCGCTCTTCCTGCAACTTGTGGGTTTTACTATCTTAGGTTTCTCCAATAAAGCCATATTTATAATGGAAAAGACAAGTATCTTGTGTTTTATGCTTACAAGTTAATGTCTTATACTGCCAATCTTGCTACTGTGCTTATTAATAGAGTTTACACTATAATCTGGATTTTAATATCCAGTGACTCAAAACACCGTAAAACAGTGATTCTGTTCAAATTCCCTACAGAACCTTAAATGATTCTGATTTATTTGTCGTTTGAGCTAATCTGCTTACATAAATTCTATAATATTATGATAATACATACACAAAAACAAATATTTCTTAAATATAAACATGTAACTACTGTACTGTATAAGTGTGAGTGTGTTTATATAGAGCAGAAAAAAATATTTCTTAAATAAATGCCATCGATTTATTACTTTGTTATATAGTAAAAAGTCAATCATATGTTTTTACATGAAATTTAAACAGTGTAATTAGGTTTTGGGGCCACTTAAAAATTATATGAAAAGTTTGGCCATAAAAAAAGCACAATAAATCAAGTTACTTGTGTCAAGCTAGAAATGTAAAGCAGACTTTAGACCAAACGTAGTGGTTGATTAGGCTGTGTGAAGGTCCTAAACATCATAAGAATTATAAGAGCAGGAGTCAACTAAAAACTTGAGGAATAAGTAAACCACCATCATCATCATCATCATCAATTCACCACATCACAATCCCAACACATTACTGAAGCACAGACAGATGAAAAACCTCATGTTCTTTTACCACATCTCTCCACTTTCTTCCCACTAAACACTTTAAAAACACTCTGCCCAACGTGTCAGAGCTGCCCAAATGGTTTCAAGCAGTTTCCAAGACAACTGTGCTACTATTAAAATGCACGTGAAAGCACCAGCTATCTTCAAAATCCCCGTAAAACCCATTCAACATAAAACAACCGCTCTAAACACCCATTGCACAGTTCTCTGCTTCCTGGGGCTAAAGCAGTCTTTGTAATAAAGGCCTCTGATTAGCCTCAGTATACTAATAATTACAAGTGTTTTTCTCAGTTGTGCTTGGCAGGAAGTGACAGTATGTGATGACGACTTAAGCACTCGCGCTCTCAGGATTACTCACAGCATGTCTGTTTTTGTCAAGGCCAAGACACAGCGCTTCATCTTTGAAATTCATCATGGTCATTTAGCATTGCTAATAACCCAGAAATATGAAGATTTGATATTTTTCTGTTTTAGGTTGTCACTTTTTATTTTAATAATATTTCACACCTATTTGAAAAGCAGTATTCGTGGCAAATGCAGAAAATGTAAAAATCTTGTTTTAAAAAGGCATCTATTATGCCGCTTTTTACAAGATGCAAGTCTCAGGTCTCCAGAATGTGCCTGTGAAGTTTCTTCTCAAAATACCCATAATATATCACTTTAAATAAATGAATATTTTGAGTGAAAGCATGTTTTTGTGCATGTATCTTTAAATGCAATTGAGCTCCTATTCCCTGCACTTGTTTTCAGGGCTGTGCCTCAGATACTCAGATGTGCTAAAAACATCAGTTTGGATTTGATTGTGTCTGTCACTGAAATCAAGCATTTGAAAGCCACATTAGTTTAAACTTCTTATGCTAAAGCACTACTAATACTACTAAACCAAGCTCTTTTTTATGTCTTATAGTGCTTAAACTGTTAAACACACACAGGTTTATGTTTAAAACACACAAAACTCTGAAGTTACACGGCTAGGAAATACTTGCATGTTTATATTAGAGCAGTACACAGACACACTGCCAAAACATATTTATACTCAAACAACATTTAAAAGTGAATTTTGCATAACAGGTGTCCTTTACAATAACCCAACTTGTTAAAACCTCATATATCATTTAGACACATACATATGATTTATTTCAGTGTTCGAAATAAGACAGGGAAAGGAACAGAAAAGAGATCTAGGGCATCTTTAGCATTCTGTCATTTTTATTTTTTTTTTGGAACTTATTTTGCATTTTAACCTAGTTTGAAAATCCACAACAAATGTTTCTGTTCTTAACCTCTTTACAAAGTTGAATATATTTAAAAGTACATGGACACAGTCAATATATCATAATGAAAATCTGATCTGAAAATCAGTGCCATGCAAAAACCAACACCATTACACTAAAATGGATGTTAGGACATTGCAAGGTGATTACAAGGTGGAATGGGTGGTTGCTAGGTAGGGGCTAGAAGGGGTTTTGTAGTAGGGCTACATAATCCTTTATGTTTTCAAAAAAAAAAAAAAAAAAAAAACATTCTGCTGTGGTCTGTGGAGAAAACATGGATTTATGTGGAGATCCAATAGTTTAAATTAGACCACTTTGAATCGCCCTTGATCACATCTGAACGTAATATCAGACAACAGCAGTGAACCAAATATGGTAAAAAGCAGCTCAAATGTACTTGTATGAGGCAGACACTCAATGGGGTTTATTCTAGCTCAGCAAGCAAGTACTGTTGAGCTTCCATTCACCATATTTAATTTGATGTGTGTTGATCAATGTTTACATACAAAAATCTGCACATCATATAAAGTGATCATGTCACTTCAGATGACTTTGACACTTCAGAAAGTTCAGAAAGAAAAAATCCAAATAAATAAGGAGGTTTGATCAAAGTTTGGGGGAATGGACCTTTAATAGATGGACAGAAATCTCTTAGGTTTCATTAAAAATATCTTTGTTTGAGCTTCAAAGACATGTGAACATCTTATGGGTTTCTAACGACTGGTAAATGATTATTAAATGATGACAAAACTGTTATATTTGGGTGATCTATCCCTTTAAATGAGAAGCACTAAAATTCTTTCAGAACCACTGACTGAAAGAAGGACTACTGATTCTTTCAATGATGAGGGAATCAGTCATTCTCTTTTCTGTCCACTGACACGTTCACATTCTCCCACCATTTTATTTTCAATCTTTCACATTCTCTTTCACTCTCAGTGGAGGCAAAAGTGCTATAATTTAAACATTAAGCTAATAATTACTGTCCATCTAAGTTCCCTGTCTGTCAGTGGCGTGAGTGAGTGAAAGAAAGAAAGACAGTGATGTGAGATGCGTGTGATTGCATACGGAGTGGCGGCCCATCCAGTTTCAGCCCATGAACAGACGACGGCCTAATTACTGACCCACTTCGCAACACGGCCCATCGCTCAGGGGCCACAGTCTGTCACCCTTAGCGCTCCAGCCCAACAAAACAAAAATAGACAGACAGACAGAGAGACTGGAAACACATTAACCTAGAGCTGCGGGGCGGAAGTGAGCGACCGACTGACTGTCTCTGATGGAGTCAATCTCTCATTATGGCAGCTAATTACACCAATAATAGCCATTGTGAAGGGCTGGACTCATAACAGGCAGGAGACCAAAATGACGTTGGATGGTTTGATTCCTGCAGGGTTTCTTCCTCTTTCATCATAAACTCCTCAAACAACTGCAGGTAGTTTCAGGCTATTTTCACTCATGGTTTGATTTCTTGGTCTGAACTAGTTTGATTCAACACCACCTGCCCCTGTCAGCTCATACTTATCAACATTACAGTATTCCAGTGCTTATGTCAATATTTTGGTATTTACTTATGAATTTTATATTTTTTATATTAAAGGTATTTAAGTTAAGTAATAAGTGTATAATTTAGCTGACACTTGCTATTAAGATAAATACAGCAACCTACAATATTAGTAGTTGCTCCATTTCTATGTATTACTGTACAGGCCTATGTTACTCTATTATTTCTGACTTGGCTCACTCTGGCTATGAAACCAAGTAAGTAAATAATTAAAGCAATTATCACAATGATATTGCTTATAGGCGATCTTACAGGCTGATAATATGACTATGAAGCATATTACCCAACATTAGAACACACCATCTAGAAAAATAAGAAGATCACAGGAAACCATACCGTGCCAGGTTCATGCAGGGGTCACTGAGGGTGGCTGAAGAGTTGAAGTATTCCCGGGCAGCAGCCAGAACCAGCTCCACGCTTCGATTATAAGACACACGGCTGTGAGCTTTCCCACGGAACGAAACGCTGACCGGAGTGTCCTCTGACACGGCGCTGCAGTGCATCAGCTGACCTGCCAGACGGACGTTTTCCTCTCGTCCCGAACATAACAAACTCTCCACAAACACCTGTGTGGAAGAGGGACAGAGATTGACAGAAAAAGAGAGAGAAAAAGATCAGTGACGTGTAGCGGAGACCCACGGGAAGGACACGTTCAGGTGTGGCAATTAATCACCTGTCTTTAGTCAATTGCCGGCGAGACAGAATCACTACAGGAGAAATATCAAAAACTGCTTCCTCAATGACAACACAATCTCATGAGCATCTCTGTGCAACAGCTGTGGTGTTTTGGGTAATTTCAATGTTGCCTTCAGCTGCATTTAGGCAGAATAAGACATCAGCGTTTTGTGTGGTTAGCCCCATTTGTGTGTTGAACCAAAGGTTCCCTCATTAAAACATCATAAAATCCAAAGCACAAGCATTAATAAATTATAGACTGAACTAATTCTCTCTTGATTCCTGCTGTTATTCTCACAAAATACACTGTCCATTATTTGTTGTTAAGGTCTTATCTTTACACTTAAATGATGTTTATTATTTGTCACTGTTACAGGGAGCAACTGCTGTGTTTCTGAAATAAAATTCAAATTTTTTTTCTAAACTGGAGAATTGTTTTTTAATGATTCATAAGTTATTGATGAGCACCAAATCCTCAGTGGAGAAAATGAAAAGAAGTTTTAACTTACTGTAGGAAGCAGACGGTTGCGCTCAATAACAGTGACTATAACAATATAACATCACATAAATCAACACACCGTATAACCCTGAACTCTTAAGCCGTTAAGGGATATACTTATCACAGTACACATATACACACACAAACATATATACATATATACATATATATATATATATACACATATACATATATATATATATATATATATATACACACACACACACACACACACGCACATGAAAAACTGACTAAATTACAAATGACTGAATTAATAGTAAAAACCATCACTGAAAGCTTTATTTTTTATAGGCATGATATTAAAATTCTGTTACCATTTCATAGTGAAATTTTAAAACATGAAAAAACTGATTAGAAAACAGCCCTGATCTCTGCTCCTGAGAAGACACGGAGTAAAAAAAGCCAGCAGAACTTGTCCATCTGTTCTACTACTTCTCTCTTTTTTGCTTATGATAATCAACTGAAACCCTGTTTTTTTTATACCAAGTGTATAATAGTTTATGCTTCAAAATGTATAAAAGTCATAATATGCTAGTGCCAATATCTCATAAAATTCGGAGCCTCACCATCATCCTAAGGAGATAAAGACTTTGTAAGTCATGCGTTCAGATAAAAAAAAAATGCATAAAACACCTTTGATTAAAAGTCTTATTACAAATGCTCTCAACAGCATTGTGATCAAACAACCGATGCTGTATCTCTGCACAAATTGTCCTTCCCTGAAGCTGAGATTCAGAAAATGATGCGTTACACACCTAACCATATTTATACAATAAAGGTCTCAGCATATATTGTTGTACGTGTGAAGGGCTCAGGGCTGAGTTATTGTAATAGCTGTGTTAGCTGACTGGATGTGTTCCACCTGAGCAACGGGCTGATCACCGAGCGATCGGACTGAGCTGCCTGCGTGGTTCTGGCCCGGAACGCTCTCAGAGTATCTACATTTTGCAGAGCCACACTGACAACGGAAGTACTTTTTCTTGATTTGCCAGTAGGGATCACCATAGTCAAACCTAATGAAAGAAAAGACAATTAGTTTCAATTCAAGCTGCCTGGGGAATTATTTTTATTATAATTGTGTCAATGGATAAATGAAACACGTGAACAATGAAAAAAAAAAAAAGAAAGAACGGCATACCCAAGCTCGTCTCCAGCTTGAATAGCCTTGCTTGCATAGAGCGCAATCCGAGGAAAGCGCATGTCCTGGTGTTTGGTGAACACCCGCACCGGGAATAGATTGGGTTCGCAAAGGTGATTCATAAACCTACTAACATTACCATAAAACTGGGCATCAATGCAGTAGACTTCTCCAACCTAAACATAAAAATCACCCATAAATGCACTGTGCTTGAGCTCCACTCAGATTTGAATACATGTTAGCGCCCCCTGAAGGCGACATGTATGAAAAACATTTACTTGCTAAAATGATAGTCTTACAATTTAACAAGACAAACCTCTAAACTTGCCTTATTGTCTAGGTTGAACATGTACGAGTCATTTTCCCGAACATTAGCTTCCCCGTCTGAAATGATTTCACCTGCGAACCTACACACAGAGAAAAATCCTTAGGGCACAAGTATTGGAGATTAATCACATATGAATAATTGATAATTCCCCTAATGGCTTTCATTTTTGTAGCACATTTGGCATTAAATTAATATCTTTGACACTAAAGTCAGTAGGAGGGTTCTTCAGAACGCAAAGATAGCTTCCTTAATATGTTGCATGTAATTTTTCCATGTTAAAATAACTGAACACAAAGAGACAACTACAATAATATCCATTTTAAAAAAGCCCTAAGCAAACCTATAAAGATAGCAAATTATTTAAAAAATAATAACAACAACTGATGGATATAGCAATTAAATAATATTATAAATTTACATATATTCTAACTTAATATAATTTTTTTCCAACTGTCTTGTATATATTTTTGCCATTTCAACACCTGTATTTTTTGTTCTATTAAGAATTTTTTTTTCTAGTTGTGCAAAGCCCTAAAAAAATGGCTGGTTAGAAATTATGAGCTAAAAAAAATACTTAGCCAGTAAATCAGTAAATGAAAAAAAAAAAACTGGGAAAAGTTATAAGCCCTTTGAATATTATAGTGGATTTGTGTTCATTTTTGTGTAATTTTATTAATATATAAAGCAACTTGAAGAGAAGGTCATACTCGCATACGAAAGTTCCCTCAGGGATATCCTGCAGGGCTCGGACCCCCCAACCCATCCTCTCAGTCCTAAATACTTGCAATCTGACCCTATAGATGACAAAATTACACATTTTTGAGAAAAACGCGAGTATGCAAATTCATAGTTTACAACATAATCAGGGAATACATAATTAATACATCTCTTCGTTATATTACCGAAGGCCATTCTGTATCACTCTATTTCGGCACGTTCTCCAACAGGAACAGGCATGGTTACACTCAAACAGTAAGGGTGGATCATCCCTGCAGAACTCTTTCAATAAGCGGCCATCCTGTGCACAAAGAAATCATTAACACTAAGATAAATAATAAGCATTACACAAATACCCTTAATAACGCAATGCACAATCATTGGTTGGTCACTATTAATATGTTGTGAAACAGCTGCTAAAGAGCTGGAATTGGCAACATCTCCAGTATTGTTTATGTCACTGTATCATTACCATGTCATTTATTGCGCTAAAATGAATAATTTAGCACTAGCAGCATCTTACCTTGTCATACCAACAGCGCATGCTGAGCTGGCCACAGATACAGCTGCTTGATGCACAGTCATCTTTACAACTGCAGTGCTATTCCAGCGAGAGTGAGAGAGAGAGAAGCATTTCATATAGCTGCAATAACAGCATTAACCTTACTATGGCTTATGACACTACGTCTAAGCCTCTTACCTGTAAGTGTGTTATGTTCTCATCTATATTCACTTGAGAGGTAAAACAGTTCTCTGGAACATATTTGAAGTTGCTGGGGCAGGGCTCATGGTCCACTCCATTCACACACGCCACAGGGACGTCCTCATAGCCTCGAGACACATCTCTGAAACACAAGGCACAACAGTCCCACAATCACATAAAATATTTACCCACATTCCATATATCCATATAAGTCACACATGGCCACAACAGCCTATTTTGATGAAGCAAAGCAGGGAAAAGCAGAATATTATTTTATATAGTCTTCTCAAAACGCAAGCTTTTTGTGGATTATCAATACAAAAACAATAAATAGTTATAGTTTAAACACAAACCTGTGCTGCCAAAAGCTTCTTGAATTTAAAAATAAGTAAATAAATAAATAAATGACCCTGGACCTCAAACCAGTCTTAAGTAGCTGGGGTATATTTACAGCAATAGCCAAAAATGCATTGTATGGGACAAATGTTTTTATTTTTCTTTAATGCCAAAAATCATTAGGACATTAAAGAAGGTATATTATGTACATTTCCTACTGTAAATATATAAAAACAGACATTTTGATTAGTAATATGCATTGCTATGAACTTCATTTGGACAAATTTAAAGGCAATTTTCTCAGTATTTAGATTTTTTTTTGCACCCTCAGATTTTCTAATGGTTGTATCTCAAACAAATATTGTCCCATGTTGACAAACCATACATCAATGGGAAGCTTATTTATTCAGCTTTATAAATCAATAATGTAGTCCAGGGTCACAATACATCGGTTCCTTTACCAAAGAGCTGGGGGCCACAATTAATATATTAAACTAATTTAAGTCTATTTCATTTCCCATTTTGTATTGATGACTGTGCACTGAAACCTTTGGAATGATAAAATCAATAGTGGTTCATTAGTTTAACATTGATATTCTTTTGCCATTAATTGTAATAATACAGTAAGATATTTGTATGCACAATGAGTCTCAAAACCCGACTAAATCCATAAGAACTGTAGAACCAAGATGCTTGAAATAAAGAATAGCACATGTAAATACTGTCAGCGGTATTATCCTGCAGAACAGAAAGATTTAAGCCTAGTGTTCTTGCATTACCTGCAGAGGAGTCTTTCTCTTACGCTGTCTCTGCCTCTCCTAGCATCTGTCAGTTTCTTATTGGTGTTAAGGATGGTCCACATCTTGGAATTCATACTGCAGCAGTCCAAAGGAGTCTCACTGTCCTTGTTTTTCAGATTCACATCTGCTCCTCGAGACAGAAACAGCCTAGAGACAAAACTTAAGATTAGTCCTTTTACAACCACGAATCTCAATTCTCTATAGTTTACCTTCCATAACTGACACTGATATTTTCTTATGTCTGAAAAGCTGCTTTGCAACAAACTGTACTGTATAAAGTGCTAAAGCAATAAGTGATAGAAATAAAGAAATTCAACTGCTCAAATTATTGGTTAATATATTGTGGAAATTTATCATCATCATCTGAAAGTCATTAGCTGAAGCAGATAGGAGCTCTACTTGTATGCCTTTGTTACCCAGATGGCCTCAAGTGAACAGACTTCCCATAAAGGGACCTTGGAATAACATAGTTCCTTTATATTTCAGTGCTCAATAAAGGTCTTGCTCCCAGTTATCTAGGAATCCTCTCTTTGTTCTACACTTACATTACACAGTCCAGCTGGTTCTGTCTGACAGCAATGTGGAGAGGCGAGTCTCCATGGATGTTCACAGCATGTAGGTCAGATCTCTTGTCAAGCAGCAGCTGAGCGATCTCATCACAGCCAGAGAATGCAGCCCAGTGGAGGCAGACGTTCTCCTCCTGGACAACATATCAGACCACAAGCAAAATTCAAGTTGGGATGATAAATATTAGTGTCTATTATACATAAGCACTATTGTTCTAAAGTTTGGGATTGGTAAGATTGATTTTAAAGATCCTTAAGAAATCATTCAAATATGTTGGTTGGTGCTCAATAAACATTTATTTTTAGTATCAATGTATTATCAAAGACTTTTTTTTAGCACAAGAAGAGCACTTGTATTCAATTAAATGGCTTTTTGCTGAAGAAAAGTTTTAACCCAATCATCTTTTGACTAGTAGTGTACATGTTCAGCCAGGAATGTATTAACTGATTCACAATTGGATCGTTTGACATGCAATTATTTGCAAGCAATGCATTTTATTTTAAAAAGCAAGATAAATAAATCTTGCATCAAAAAAGCTTACATATTGAAATGAAATACTCAGAGACCTTATCTCTTATTTGGACATCAGCTCCTGCAGAGATCAGAATCTTCACCTGCTCTAGATTCATGTTCTCAGTTGCCCAGGTAAGAGGAGCCCACCCACCATCATCCTGATCAAAAGAAGACCCAGAAATAAAATATTAAATATTAATCACTCCAGTATCCATACAGCATCTAAGAATTGGTAGTTCTGCTGTTAAAAACTCCTTACAACATCCTCAAAAAACTGAAATTAAAATATTTAATAAATACGCCATGCACACAAAAATGTATCATATAACAAACTTTGTTACCTTACAGTTGATGTCTACGGATGATATAGAGACAAGATACTGCAGAACACCTGTGTGTCCTCCTCTGGCTGCCAAGTGAAGACAGGTAGAGCCTCTCATATCCTTTGAAGAAGGTATAAATCACATGATTTTAATCATGCAAATATCTTGCATACTGAACACATGGCATGCAGTGGCTTAGGGATTTCAATGAATCATTAACTCAGCAGAGAGCAAAACATTTTGTATTTCACAGTCGATTGACAGATGAAGGCTGGCTATCACACCTTATGCCCAGTAGAAGCACCAGCTTTCAGTAAGTACTTCACTGTTTCTAGATGATTTTTCTCACAGGCATACATCAGAGGAGTTCTCTGCTCAGCATCACACATGTTCAGGTTTGCACCAGCCTACAGAGATAAAGAACTCATTTATATTACTAAACTTCAATATAAAAAAAGAGCATATTATATTGGATGTACTCATTGATAATTGTATATTTTTTAAAATAAATAATATGTAAAATATTTATTATAAAAATGATAAACATTAAACAACTAATATTAAAAATGGTTTAATTTGATACCCATGTAATATATAGTAATGACATCAGGTTCTATTACAACTGTTCACCTTTCAAATGTTATCCTAAATAAATACAAAAACCATAGTTTAGTAACAAAAGTGACATTGAAGAATGAAATTCTAGCCCATACTTCCTTGGACGTTACATTCATTTTGTGAGCAAAGTTAGTCTGGCAAAGCTGCCGTTTTAGAGCATTTCTGTTTCCAAAAAAGTGGGAACCAATGAGAAACGAGCTCCCCTCCACGGGTGTAAGGCGGGCACAAATCGTTCGACTCGGCTGTTGCAGCTGTTTTGAGAAATTTTCTTGACAGCTTTTCTTTGAAAACGGAGCAGAAGTAATTAAAGTAAGTAAAGACATTTTCCTACTGCTTTAATGAAGTAAGCTACAAGTGGTTACGGTGGCTTCAGGTTCCGTCGCTACACACGTCATCGAAATAAGTGGTCTGATCGGTTGTAGATTCGTCCAGTAGTATACAGAGGCATCTGATGGACGCAGGTTAAGCCCGCCTCCCAGAAAGTGTGTAGTAAGGTAGCTTGGCCAAACTAAGCTCCTATGAGCTTTATAGTCATGGAAGCCAGGCTAATGAAATTCAGTTCTGTCATCACATTTTGAAAAAAATATATATAATGCTAATATTTCTCAATGCGTGCTGTTAGTGTAAACTGTACCTGCACTAATATATGGCAGATTTCTTTATGTCCTTCCTCAGCAGCACAATGCAAGGAAGTTTTCCTTTTCTCGCTGTCCATCCGCAAATTTGGATCCACACCTTCCACTGAATACCACCAAAACAATAAAAATTATCAGTCACAAAGCATGTAGTATATCATGAACATATATGCAATGTTTCTTTAGAAAAATCCTACCCAGCATATGCAGGATCCTCTGGAGCTCTCCTCTCTTCGCTGAGAAGTAAATCTGCTTAGGGGGCAGCTTGAATTTCTTATACCTATAAAAATATGCAGTGCTTTTAAGCCATATGCAACAAAGCAAATCAATAAATGAAGATTCAAATAAACTATTTAACGCATTAATGATACAGGACCAGGACACAGATCCTTACTTCCCATCCTCAAGTGCATTTAAAACGCTTTCCAGTGATTCTTTAGCAGGGTTTATCACTCCACCAGCAGTTACGCAGTCCAATTTAGCCCTGCTGTATGACAGAATCACAATATCGGATATAGGAAAAGGTACAGATGAATATTTTCAAACACTGGGATGACCTGAATTAAACTTACTCCATTAAGGCGGTGTCTCTTTTGTGTGCGGGCACAGCTGCTGCTGGCACTGCCGTAACACAGTCAGGTTTGGGGATTGTGACCTCCTTAGCATGACTAGCCTCCTCACCGCAGTGCGGACAGTAGACCTGACCTCTGATCAGAGAGGCACAGCTCTGGTGAAAGCGGTGAGAGATGTTCCCATCTGGCTGACATTCCATGAACGTCCCCTGGATGAGACAGAGCGCTATAATATTAATTTAGTCATTTCTTTTAGTCAACTTTTTTTGGAGTACTAACTTTGCACAATGCACTTTTCTTAATATTAAGCCTATAACGTAATGCCACTATTGATTATGACTGTATGATCTTTGAATAATATCTGTCCATTTGAATTCAAGTGTACCCGAAGCATACTTGCAATGGTTCTACTACAACACAATCAAACAAACAGTATATCTTTAGTTTGAACTCAGCACTACGTCCATTTAAACAAAATCTTAGAAACCTCAAATGTTAGAAAGCTAGTGTATGTTTTACTTACAGCCCTGCAGAAGAAACCACAGCCTGGGCAGCTCTGGTGTTTCACCATGCCTGCACGATGATCCTCACACAACACTAGCAACGGAATCCTCAGAGAGGGACGCATCATTTCCTGCTTCAGAATCACCTTCCGGCATAAACTCAGCTAGAGAGAGGACCAAAAAACACAGCTCGCATTTAATCAAAAAGGTTTTTCTTCAAAACTATTTACTAATAAAACACATGAGTATACCTTTCCATCAACACTCTCTACAGCCATGCACTTGCCCTCAGCAAGGGTTACTACATCCTGATTCTTTGGCGCCTCCATGCGACAGCTACAAAGTGGAGGTTCCAATGTGTCATCAGTCTCCATGTTCTCTTTATCCTCCGGCAAACCTGACAAACACAAACCAGTCCACTTGAGGCACCTTGAGGGTGGTTTTCTTACAGTTTTAGCCCTCTGATACTAGAATGTCCTACTAAACCCTCCCTGATCCGCCATTTCTTTCTCATTTACTATGATGTATTAAATCAAGTGAATCATAAGCAACAAAAAAGTGGGTTTGCGTGTATGTTGCCATGTGGTCTTATTGTCTTACAAAGTCAGAATGCTCTGTCTGAAACCTGCTTCTGCTCATTCTGAGATCAACCTATCGTATGAAAACAAGCAGACACTAAGTAGACCCATTTCAGGAGGTGGCAGCATGAAATACATAAGCAAGCAAGAAGTGGATTTCAGTTGTATTGTCTTTAGGTGCAGATAATATCTACCTGTGGGGACCGCTGCGAACATGCTTTCATGAGCCAGAGCATGTAGAGGCAGCTCTGTGTATTCTTCAGCATAGCTTTGTGGAAGATCCTCGGTTTTCTTGTTCTCGTGCTGTTCTGCTGCCGTCTCTTTCTCAGCCGCTGAAGTCTGCTTCTCTGGTTTCTCAGAACTAACTCTATTTTTGAATGCCTCTTCAATGGACATCTGCCCACCTTTGGATCCAGCTGTATGTGAATCCTCCTGCAGGGTTTGCAAACAATGATCTTGAATGTTCAAGACTTAGCCAAGATGAATGCCTTCATCTCACACACACACACATAAGTAGTCTACGGTGTAAAATACCAGACCTGCTCACTTGTAGAGGACAACGAGACGTTCGGCTTCTTAGACACTTTTGGTTTCTTTTTGGGGACAAAATTATATAAGCCCATCTTTCTTTTCTTCTTCTTAGAGGCTGCAGATGAATACAAACAGGGGGCATGCGATTGGGTTTACTCTCTTGTGATAAACAAAGAGGTTTTAATGGAAGTTTTTTTTTTTAGCCGAAAAGTTCCCACCTGTTTGTGTTGAGTCTTTGAGTTCCTGAGTTAAACCGAGATGCTGAGTGGGCGAGGACTCCTCGTCTCTCTCATACGCACTTTTCTCTCTGTTCATTGTCTATGTTGTTGCATTAATAAAAACAGACATACAGAAGTCTTGTTTGGACCAATTCTCACTATTAACTAGTTGCTTATACATATCGGCTGTTTTTAGTACATATTTAGTACATATAAAGCATAAAATCTGCATGACCATATTCTATAAGAGTTTTGTTTTGAATAAATGCAGTGAGGGGGTTAAAATATAAATAAAATATTAAGCAGCACAACCATTTGTGGAAACAATATGAAGCAGTATAACTAAATTGTTAAAAAAAAAAAAAAAAGTCCGGATCAGCTTTGCCTTGACATGAATAAATGACATTTAAAAAATAAAATAAAATAAAATAAAATAAAATAAAATAAAATAAAATAAAATAAAATAAAATAAAATAAAATAAAATAAAATACAATAAAATAAAATAATGTTATATATGTGTGTGTGTGTGTGGAAAATAAAATTTTAAATATATATGTAATAAAATGAAATGAAAATGGCTTTTGTTGTATTTGTCGAACATTAGAAAAAAACTGTACTGTTTTTGTCCAAGGCGCTTTAAATTGGACCATGCTTCAGTATAAATTTCCAACCATGTTCAGAAATGTCTGTTAGTTCCCTGAACACACGCATTTTAGGTTATTAGCAAAACCCATGCCTTACACATTCATTTGAACTGGAAAAGTACATAAGCAAGCAGCAGGCTACCTTCAGAGCAGATGGAGCTGGTGCTGGTCTAACCATGGTTTTCCAAGCCAAACGTGGCGGAGCAGGATTCACAGATTTAAACTCCTCCGGCCCTCTCTGGGCATCCCCTTCCTGTCTGGCTGCAGGTGAGGACAAGGTGGGGAGGCTCTTGGAGGCATCACCAAACTCGGAACTCTGTGTTTCTGAAGCATCTTGATTATCTTGCTGGATAGAGCCATGATCTCCTGAGATGAGGTTTTCACCTGGTAGCTTGAGGGATGTCTGGCCAGAGAGAAGCTGAAAGCTGGTCTCTGTGCTCTTCGTGCTCCCCAAAGCACTCTGTTTTTTACCAACTTTTGGAGCAGCACCAAGGGATTTAGCCTTCCTGCCTCTTCTCTGTGGGTCTGCAGGGCTGTCCATACCTACAACCACAGCATGATAAATATGTGAACCTGCAACATAAGCATATTTATAAGCAGCACAGGCATATTTGTAGCACCAGCCATACAATGTATGGGGTAAAAATTATAGATGTTTCTTTTATATCAAAAATAATTAGGATATTAAGTCATGATCATGCTCCACAAAGATATTTTGTACATATGTAATACATTTGTAAATATATTAAAACTTTAATTAACAAGTTTAAAGGAGATTTTTTTTTTTGCACAATCAAAATCCGACAAATGCATTATGAATAATAACCTTGAATCAATATACTCACCTTTTTTGGACTTGGCCATGGCAGGGGGAACCTGGAGCAATCGAAGAAGACCTCCAAGTTCCTTCCTCTTTGAGAATTTACAGTGTTAGAAAATGATTATAATAGCATGTTTCATAATAATCAGTTATTAACGTTAAAAAATAAATGGACGACCAATTAATATATATATAACGTTAATAACTGATTATTATAAAACATGCTATATAGAGAGAGAAAAATATATAGTCATAACATAAGGTTATATTGTATAAATGGGAAATTTACTAACATAAAATAAGAGAAATAAAGCTATTTAATACGATTCTACATGTGATATGATTTTATAGTTTTATATATATATGTGTGTGTGTGTGTGTATAGCTGTTATTGAGGGAGAAGAATTAATGTATAAAGCACGTTCTGAAGGTCTACGTTGTAAAATCTAGCAAGCTGCCTACTTAGAACGATTTAGCCGTCAAATGCTGTCTGGTTGGGCATCACACTAGATTTTGAGACACAGCCAACAAATCTGTCTCTTCGGCCCTCCAAAATGCTCAATTTTACTTTCTTTGCATTGCTGAAAAGGCATGACTCGCGATCTCCTGTGTATTATTAACTGAGGAATGTAACAGAATTGGTTCGTGTTTATGTCGGACGCAGCCCTTACTGTGGGCGGAATTACAATGAACAACATGAAACAATGTAGCTAACAGACGCGCATGACACCAGCCACAACACCAGACGAAGCATTTCACTATAAGCTACCTTCGACGTGGGACATTTGCTAACAATTATGTCTGCTTTGCACATACTTACCCGTTAACTTATGATGGTTTGCATTTTTGTAGAACAACTCAATTAATTCCGAAAGTTTAGAGGCTTCTCTTCCTCCCTGGACTTCCCTGCTACATGCACCCTGCGACTGTCATGTGACCATACCGCGCCCTCTACTGGTGAGGGGGGCGTTTACTGTCTTGGCTTAGTTGCTAAGTGTAATGATATTTATCCCTGTAATAAGTTTCTTAGACATAGATTTAATATGGATTGCAATGAGTGTACTTTTTTTTGTAAAACAGACATAGAGTCATTGGAACATTTATTTTTTTTATGTAAATTCTCCAAGAAACTCTGGAATGACATCTTTACTTGGTTAAGTCTGAAATATGTGATACCTGACTTTTATTTTAAAATTGTAAAATATTTGTCCTTTTGTAGGAATTGAAATGTTGAATTTTTGGTGAATAATATTTGGCCAATTATTTTATTCATGAAATCAAATCGTTAAAACTTATGCGTCATAAGAAAGCCCTTAAACTATGTAATCTTTTGAATGCATTTTTGGGTGAGTAAGCTCTTTGTATTGTGTTTATTTAAATTTTAGTTGTTGTTTTTTTCTTTCAATTTGACTATTGTGTTTTTTGTATGCTGCTGTTTGGACTGCTTGGAATGCTAATAAGAATTGTTCTTAATGTTGTTTACTTGGTTTCTTGTATATTACCTTAAAGCAAAATACCTTTTTAAAAAGTGTATAGACTTCAGGCCCACCATAAACCATCTGTACACTTTTTGTTTGTATATCGCAATAAATTAAGACATTATTGTGCAAGAACTCATCACTGAGCCCCAAGAATCACTGTGCCTACAGACATTCCTCTAAAATCACTGACCACACTGAAAGGTATTATATAATTTGCAATCTCACATGCACATTTTCTAACGTGTGGCAGTTTGCATTTAAGGCTGACCTGTATAATTTATGGTGCACGTAACGCTTGAGTTCTTACCCTTTAGTTGCTTTAATCCATGGATCTTTGTCCAATGCAACAAGTAATGAATTATGTAAATAGCTGATCAAAAAATTGTACGTTTTTTATTAATTTGTACTCTACATATAAATGTAAATCACTGTTCAAATACAAAAGGTAGTGTGCAATACTAACAAAAGGAGAAATGAATCAAAGAAATGAATAATTAAATACCACTTCAAACTTCAACTAAATATTCAGTAGCCTTGTATAATAAATTGAGGGCATGTGTATTCCACACATTGTATAAAGTTACAATTTAAATCAAACTGGATTCATAGCTTATCAAGAACATAATAACAAAGCCCGAATATGCAAAAAAAGTATAATATGTTGTGCAGTTGTGTGATTGCATCCACAAATGTACAAAACAAGACAGAGTCCAATAATTAAAGAGTACTTAATACTCTTTAGTGATGAAACGCCTAAAATAAGTGGTAAAATATCTTTGCAAGAGGCAGATCTATTTTACAGATCATCAGCAATGTCAAAAATGATAAAGCTAAATTAATAATTTCCAACTGTTTGGCAAAATAGCTGTCAAGCCACATCTGCTGACCTTTTAGGTTAAATGTGCTTGAGAGCACAGATATTGTAAGAACACATCATTTTTATATTTACAAATTTGGTTAGAAAGTGCATGAGGTCTGCATTTATTATAAAGTCACAGGAGTGTTGTGAATATTTTCAATGTTTTCCTTTTTCATATGGTTGGGAAACATCCTATATATTGCAGCTATCTTCATAAGAAGGTGGAGCCTCTGTCGAAAAGAAATAAAATGAAATTAATTACCAGGTGACATTACCTTACCTAATGAACAATCAATAAAATATAATAATAAAAAATATATATACATACTAATAATAATTAATTTTATGTATTATTTAAATATATACTAATATATGATATACAATACATAATTAAGCTCTATGGTTTTATAGTTCACATTTAAATCACACGCACATACACACACACAACATATTCTTGATTTATAGATATTTATATATGTGTGTGTGCTGTGTATGTTTATTATGTATATATAAAGACACACATACAGAATACATGTTGAAAATTTTTAGGTGTATATAGAAAATATATGTATATATAAATATATTAAATAAATAAACCTTTTTCTTAAATATATACATGCATGTGTGTATTCATATATACATAATACTGTAAATATACACAGTACACAAAAAACTTTTATTTTGATTAATCATTTGACAGCACTAATAAGACAGACAGACAGGCAAATATAGGTTTTAAATGATATGAGCCATATCACCCAGAGCTACGTAATTCTTTTATACCTATGTCATACCATGTGGATATGGTGAACTCCGATAGTTTGGAGGCAAGCTGGCTGAAGAGGACATTGTATTCCTCTCCTGAGGGCCGGTGGATGAACTGAAGGAAGGTGCTGATGGGCTGTTGGAGCTCTGTTTCTGTCTGAAGCTGAGTCCAGGAGCATAGCTGAATGCATTGGGAGACACAGGAGCCTGGGAACCAGACTCATGTGGACTCTTTGCCAGTTCTCCGTTGTAGTTAGCCACACCTGGCAGTTCTGGGTACAGATCAGCGGGAGGCGCACTGGGGGACGCGTAGGTGCTACGAGGCCTGGGTTTGGGTGCAGGTTTTGGAGGTGTACGTGGTGGTAGGCTGGGTGGGGCAGATTCGGTGGGAGCACCAACAGCAGCAGCAGGAGAAGAGGCAGGGGCAGGGGTAGGAGCAGGGGTAAGGGTGGGGTTATTACGTGGGGCTGGCATGGGTGGAACCCCCCGGGAGGAGGAAGGCCGAGTTGGATCCACTGCAGTGCTTCCGATGTAAATGGGTAGAGTTAATGATACCTCTGGGTATTTCAAATAGACCTGGAAAAGCAGAGACACACACGCCGATGAGTTTCAATGAGAGGTAGGAAGAAGGAAATACCAAATGCAATTTGCATGAACCTCTGATAAAATGCACTTCTCTGATATACAGTGATGACATACAGCCAGATATTATTAAACACTCATTTCAAAAAATACTCACAGAAAGGAAAAGTGACTTTGAATAAAAGTGTACCAACAAATTAATTTAAATACTCACCTGAATGTAGTAGCATATTTGGATGAGGTTTCCATCAGTCAAGGTGGACAGAGGAAGAGAAGGTACAATTATCTTCTCTTTCCATTCAGTTTTTTGTCCACCTTTAACTCCAGGTCCTTCTACCTCTGCTATTGTCCGCAAGTCATATGTCGGCTTCTTGGTATTATATGTAACTTTCTAAAATGAGCAACAGTGAGTATCTTAACAAAGCATGTTCAATCACAACTGACAATATAGACACATCCATCAACAAAAAAATCTTAATATGTACTTCTCTTCGAGGGTCAGAAAAAACTTGAACTCATTAAGGCTGCACTTATTTGATCATAAATACATTAAAACACTAAATGCCTAGAATATTCTTAAAATTTAAAAGTAGCTGCTTTTTTATTTCAACATATTTTAAAATGTAATTTATTCCGTTAATCACCAATATGAATTTTCATCACATTACTCCACTATTCAGTGTCACATTATCATTCAGAAGTTGCTCAAGAAAAGTGTTTTTTTTTTTTTTTCAGTGTTGTGCTGCCTAATATTCAGAATTATTTCATCTATAGAGTATTCTAAAGCACATTATTTTAATTAGAAAGTCACTTTTGATCCTTAAAACATTCTTACTGTCCTATTATTCATTTTCACATACTATACTCAATTGTTTAAATGTCTTACCTGCATTAAGCTGGCAACCACGTGGCCTGTTGACTTGTCAGATTTGTTTTCAATCTCAGCGAACACTTTAATGATCTGTCCAGCGATGTATCCTCTCATGTCACTCTTTGCTTTCATCACCACTGTCCCATTTTTCACAAGCATGTATGAGAAACTCTTGGTTACAGAAGAAGAGCTAAGTTCCTGCAAATAATTAAGCACTCAGTAATGTAAATCATTGACAGCACAGATCTCAGAAGAAGACTTCATTTTAATTTTAGAATTAAAGATACTTCAGTTTGTGGTTCTTTTTATTTGCCAGTTTAGATAATGGAGGTCTGTGTAGCATATTTACCTGAATACCGGGTATTTCATTCAGGTTGACTGTATTATTCATAGAGAAGAGCTTCTCTATCTTGTAGTCTTTTGCAAAACGAGGTGTGTCGATGAAAGCCCGAACTCTGTATATAATCCTTCCGTAAGGCCCTTCAAACGATGTAGGTGCAGCAGCTACAAAAGAGAGGATTAAAGAGGTTTGTGAGTCTACTCTGCAGGTGCAGATACATGAATATACAAAAAAATTTAAAATGAGGATGAGGCTAATAATTTGCTTACTTCTCATAAGCAAAGTTTGGACGTTTGCATTGAGAAAAAAAAAAAATTTAACCGAAAGGTTTGAAAGGGTGCATTATCCAATAAGCTTTAATGTTTTTAGCGAAAGGGTGAAAACCACAAAAGCCAATGGTGCAGCGCGAGAAGCACAATTCTCTGAGAGTGGCATTGTTCTGCTATGAGGGAGCTGGGGAGTCTCAGATAATAGAGGAACAGCAGAAGAAGGTTTCAAATAGCAGCTGAGCAGCTCCAGACAATAAGAGCAGCGGTAGCCTAGATGCGCTAGCGTGTGTCTTAGCTTCACATTGTGAAAAGAGTGAAAAAAAACGAACAAAAACGAAGGAATCCAATTTACCCTCTAGTTGTATGAAAACTAACTGACGGTAACAGAATACAGAACACTATATTTCAAACGTTTTTCACTTAGAATATATATATAATGCTACATAAAATCCCACCTAGCTCAAATAGTGTTCTATTAAACTTTGTATTCATCAAAGAATCCTGAAAAAATACATATACTGTAACAAATATAAGTAGCACAAAGCTCATGTAAAGCAATATTAAATGTCTTCCGAAAATGTGTTATTAACCATCCAGCCAACCAAAATCTTAACAGTATTAAAAAAAAATTAACAGTATTCTCTGCTCTCATTATTCTCTTCTGGTGGCGCTGAAATCATGCCAGCTCGCGGGAAAGCTGCCGCCTCTTTCAACAGTCAAATACTGCCCCAACCTGAATAGGTGTTTACTCTAGCAGCTTAATTGGCTTTAGACTGCCATTTGTGTTTATATGCATTTGGTATAGCTAGCTAGCAAACTGTGTAAACTGTAACCTTTAACTCGCAAAACCACTGATATCCCTTTAGTAATTATCGTGTTAATGGACGGGCGACACTCAGGGCATCAGAAACAGGAATTCAGACCCACCCAAAAAAATGTGCTTACAAACAATTCTCTTTCACTTTACAGTTTAATGTTTCTTGAGCGCCAAATGATTAAAATGCTTTCTGAAGGATCACGTTACACAGAAAACTGAGTAATGATGCTGATTCAGCTTTGTCATCACAGAATCTATTTCATTTTTAATTATGCAAGAATTAGGAAACAATAGGCAACAATATTTTACAATAAGCATTTTCTACTATTTCTTTATTTTTATAAAAATAAATTAATTTAAAAGTAGAATAAAACTTTTATATTCTATACTCTAAAACTGGGTGACTCACATAGGTTGTATTTGGTTTTATATATATTAATGTTGTTCTGTTGCCATGGATAAATGTAAACAGTGGTTAATCTCTGACAGGTCTTGGAGGAATGCAGAGCAACAGGTAAGCTCACAGAAGTGTACCTCACCTGGTAAGAGAAACTTAAAGGGAAACGTGTGCTCTCCATCTTTAAGAGTGCCTGGAAAACAGACAGAGAGAAACTGTAAGTGATCTAAACAAGCATCCCATCGTTTAATGTGTGAGCGAGACCATAAAATGTTTACCTTTATCTGCTATTGAGATCGAGCTGCTGAAGTACTGCTCCTCCTCTGTCCAATCTGTGTCATTTGATTTGCTGGTCACTCCACAGAAGCCCTGGCAGTTCACTTTGATTGCTGAATATGAAAAAATATATATATAGTTACCCATAGTAATGGATGATATATAACTGGTACAGTAGATTAAAAAGAGAGATATATATATTTATATCCAAAGCAGTACTGAAAAGAAAGAGTATTTTTTTATTGATGAAATGCAATCACAAGAAATGCGCCATTGTGTGAGATGATGTTAATTTCTTGACAACAGCTATTTAAAATAATAATTGTTTCATGAGGGTCAGTAAATGATGACTGGGATTGATGACAGCCTTGTTCCTTTATTGAGAACTTAATTCACTCGGACCTTCACCCTTACCAGCAGGACGGTACGCTATACATTACACAGTAGCCATATGCCATCAACAAAGGAGACCTAAAATATTTAGCATTGACGTTAGTGAACTCACTCACTTCTCATTTCTCACGAAATTTTCAAAAATACTCTTGCATTACAAAAGTAGCAACAGGGGACAGTAAAAATGTTTTGCAATTAAAAATAACAGATCATGTTTTGCATTTTGCACAACAGCCTTTTTTATACCACAAGATTTTAATTGTTTACATATTAGACTAGGATTTGGGCATAAAATTGGACTAGTTTAATTAAATATTTAAATACTTTATATTAGTATGCCACAAAATATAAAACTAATAGTTACATAAATAAAGCAAGCAGCAAAAAAACAACAAGCTATTTTACCTAGAAATTACTACAGATACTGTATTAACATGCAGGCTTTTTTTTCTGTCTTTGTGATTCGATCCTTTTATTTCCACCAATTCCCCTCTCTCTCACTAACCCCAAGACACATATCGAGAGCTAGCAAGCAGAGGTGTCACCACAGAAACATAAGCAACCATGGGAAATATGTCAGAAGAGACTACAGGAAGAAACTGGGTGAACAACAACATCTGGAATCTAAAGATCTCAAGATCAGTTACTCGGACGTACTGAACAGAATATGAGTGTTACCAAACTGACTTTTTATGAACTCATATAGGTAGAAACATTTGTCCAACTATAAAAAGCATATTCTATTGATTAATATGCCTGAAAAGAGGACAAAAGAATTGCTCAGGTCAAAAAAAGTCAACTACTTTTAATTTAACCAAAAAACAAACAAACAAAGACTCAAACAGAACTGTTATCGTTTTAAATACTGTCAGACGACTTCTCCGTAAAGTTGTAATGGTGACTGCGTGTGTTTGTTATTACTGTTGTCCTTCATCTGGAATGTGAGCAAACCAGTCCGGTGAGTATTCTTCATCAACATCTCATCTCAAACACTTAACCAGCCCCAAACCACTGACATAACCACATAACTTGCTTGCTTTCTCATATCACTTTAAAACTGATGATTACATCTGGTGTGACATTTTTCTTCTGACTATCATATTGATTGCACTCGGACTCATTTTTAGCTTTATCATATTTGCCTTGCCCACAGCGGTTCTCAAACCTGTGAAAACAACAGTGGTAATCATGCTTCCTTGTTCACATTTTGTTTTATACATTGAATATGCCTATAGGTCTATAGGGTGACATTTTCTTGTATATTCAGAGACTTCTCACCTTGATCCCATGGTCAAGATAAGGCCCAAAGTCAAACAGTAGCTGTATTGTCTTTTGCGACAATAGATTTTGCTACACTAGATACACAAGGCAAAGCTGTACTGTATCTGCGTTTAAAATCACTCCACTTGCACAATTTATAATTCATGCATAAGTCATATTCATTTACCTATTCTGCACAAAAATGGCACAATTACTGGGATCTTTAAGGTTTACATTCTTTCAAGTATCCAAAAAACACAGCAGATTTTTTTTAATATACTACAGCGGATATGCAATATTGATTGTTTGGCTTAGCTGTGTTAAGATATCTGACCTTAACAAAAAAGCAGGGAGGCTGGGTGAAACAGGTGCTGGTATCAACAGGTGGTGGGTAAGAAGATGCTTACATACACTACTTTGTTTTGCCCCAAGCAGTCTGCAGCAAATTCTATATGTATGATACTGAAAACAGATATCTAAATCTGATATGTTTGACAATTTAAAGATGCTTTAAGGTCTCAATAATGAACTCAAACACGCCGTTGGAGGATCAAGGCATAGATATGCAAATTAAGCATTCGGAAAAACAATAAACACCGCCAAACAACTGCTCATGCGTTACATATTTTGGTCTCTTTACACTAGGAGCTAGTATCTAACTTTAACTTAAATACAGGTCTTCACAAGTTACCTACATTTCTCATTCACCGTTTTAAAATGCTGAAACCGACAACCGAAACTGCACTTAGCAGATATTAGGAAACAGTGGATTATTAAACAATTATTTCCGAGTGTTTATTAACATGTAGCACTCTCTTAATGGTTATAACCAAAAGTTGTTTAGAGAAGTAAGACAGGAACGAAAGCGGTATGAGGTTTAATGCACTATTCCGCGTCGGTATGTCAATAAAAGGTCCGCAACAAGTTTCGCTCACACCAGTTTCAGTCCTCGATGCGTGAACACAAAACCAACTCTAAACGTGAGAACGTCTAGGAAAGCAACCGGATTTACGTTTGATACACACTTATTGTAGGCTACTTTAAGAAGTAAAGTTGTTTAGAAACGTTTTTTTTTTAAATCATCCGGTGTAAACACAATGGGTGGCTGAGGTGTGCGATAATTAGGAGTCATCTGTTTTTGTTAACTCACCTTTACATTGTATTGGCTGAGCGATTGAGATTTTCAGAATTCCGGTGAGGGATTCGCCTGGACTATAAACTGTTTTGTTGTTATTTAGCGTTATTTCGAACTCCTGAATCTTCCCCATTCTCTTCTCTAGCCACCGAGAACAGGTGGTGGTGAGCGAAACCGATCTACAAGGAAGGAAATGCTTCACCTGTGGCCGACGTCACGCGAATAATGTCCTGACGTCACTCAGGAGTCCTGCGATTATTGTCAGTAACGTAACAGAAAAAAACACGCACACAATGACTCACTTTTCAGATCTATTTATTTTAGTTCAGATATTAAAAGCTTAACAGCAGGAAATTTTAACGCTCGTTGTTGTGAAAACATTTACATAACATTTCAGTTTACAAAAAAATATATAATAACAGGATAATTAACGTTATTTTATATCTTCTATCAGTCATCAACAACGATATAAACAGATTAATGGATCTTCTTTTTATTTTATTTTCACTTAGATAGCTACCAATTTTATTCATACCGTCTGAAAGATTCTGCTTAATAAAACTTGAATAAAATGTATTTCTACATTTAGCCTAGTCATTAGCATGTAGCCCAGCACATTTCTTATGTTCTAAATCATTACTTTGCAGGCTAGAATGATTACAGAATTATTTTAACAAATTCATAATGAATTCTATGCTGTGTTAGCGGAAACATCCTTTTTGCTTGTGTTCAACCAGACAGTGGATTTTCTGTGGAATTCAAAATCGGCAAGATTACATTTAAAAATATTAGTAAAAACATTCTATTTTTTTTATTTCAGAATTTTGCAATATAATATACAGACAAATAAAAGACAAAAAAATATTGTAAATTGTTATCTTACAGTAAGAAATCAAAACGGCAGTGTTTTAGACTTTTTTAAAACTAACTTCCCCTTGTAACGACATCTCTTATCTGAGGACGTGTTCACTGACATGAGTTCATGACCGCAACTTCCAATGTCTTAAGAGATAGTAGAAACGGCATTTCTATTTACACTTTGACTTACTGTTTCTGATTCAATTTTGTTTTCAGCATTACGTCTGACCCCTATTACCCTAAGAGATCTTCTGAATGCTTTGATAAAATTACGAGAACCAAAAAAGTAGATGAGGGGGTCCAAGCAGCAGTTGACTCCTGCCAATATATAGCATGCATAATAAGCTGTTTGCAGCTGCGACAAAAGTGTACATTTACTAGGATGATACTTTTTCACAACTACTCCGATAGTCCGAACAACATTGAGAGGAAGGAAACAAAGGCCAAATATGAATACACATATCCCTATCATCCTCATAGACTTATTCTTGACTGACTGGCCCTGAGGAAAATTTATGTTAATGCGGGACACTGAGCTCGCCAGGCGACTGTAGCAAAACACTGATATACATAAGGGCAAAATACACCAAAAGAAAAAAATCACAAAGTTAATAATAAAGTAAGCATCTGTCAATGTTGTCTGATGTATAGTAAGACACTGCCCATGATTTTCTTCAGTGGTTACAGGAAGAAGCCATCCATAGAAAATGCCACAAATAATCAGAAAGCACCAAATCCCAGCACACAGCTTCTTCACGAATATCTTCCTTTTTATCAGCGAGGAGCGGTTGAAGTGAACCACTGTCACATATCGGTGAACGCTAATGAGTGTGAGGAAGATTACGCTGCCATTAAAGTGAATGCTGAGCACGGCGATCTTCAGCTGGCAGGCAAAATTCCCAAAAACCCAGTTGCTATTCATGGCAAAGTACGCTGCCATTAGTGGGGTGAGTGGAGTGATGATGGCATCAGATAGAGCCAGATTAAACTGCAGAACAGCTCCAGAGTTCCACTTGTGAATGCGGCAGGTGAAGACCCACAGGCTGAATCCGTTGAGCAGAAGGCCCAGCAGATAGACCACACAGAGGATCACAGCCAGAGATATGTTCGGAGCCTCAGGAATACATGTGTTGTTGTCTGATTTGTTCATCTTTGAAGAGGAGTTGTTGATCAGATGCATCAAACAGATGAGGAAAGTTACTGAAAGTTGCAGTGGCCCTCTGCAAAAAAATAAATAAATAAAAAATCTATCAAGCTGGGGGGAAGTTCCTTTCAAAGTCCAAAGATTTACTCTTTGCTTATTCTCTGACTTTTTTGTTCTCTCTAAAAAACATTATGTCGTCTATTTTTTCTGTATGCAGTAGTTTTGGATGAGAAAAAATTTAATGAAGAGAGAGGTTCTGAACAGAAGTTTTGAATAGAGAAAAAAAAACATTTTACAGAAAAAATGTCTTTTTGGAGAGGAAAGCAGAGAGAGAAATTGTGTTCAGGAAGGATCTAAGAGTATTTATAATACAATAGCTGCTGTCCTGAAGTTTTTTCCCCACTTTTATTAAATCATCAAATTTAACATGCCCCCCAAAAATAAGCATTATGCTAAACAGAGCACTTACCAGGTCATGCAATGCTCCCCTCTAAACTCATTTGAAATATGTCATTTGTATGACGAAGTGGCAACATGAAAGCACAACTTAACTAGAACATTTCAGTATAAGTGTAATTAAAAGGAACCAAGACAGGATTTCCCTTTTATTAGTCAGCAGTCATTAGCCTAAACTCCACCCTTTTGAACCACTATGTTATGAGCAGTGAGGTACTTTAATACACTCTTATAAATAAAGAAGCACAGCTGTCACTGGGGCAGTACCGTTTCAAACGTTACACTTTACCTATTAGGTTCATATATATACTGTATGTACACTTTAAGTACTAATAGGTGCCAAAATGGACCCTTTGGGTACAACCATGTCCATTTTTAAAAAGGTACTGCCCCAGTGACAGCTTTAGTACCTTTATTTCTGATAGTGTTAGAACTCTAGCCTCACAATTAATGGCTTTTAAGACACTTTAAATAAGATACAACCAAAGTGGTCTGATGTTGCTTATATATGTCATGTCAATAAAAATGTAATTCTGTAACAGAAAATGGCAGAAAATTTTATTGGCTGCACTTTATTGTATCAAATGTAATTATTTGCTTTATTAAAAGTAAAATAAAAATTTAATATCCATTAAATTGCATTGAAGATACATCTATATATGAAATACACTGCATTTTTTTTTTAAAAAAGGTTCTGTCATTTATCAATAATTACCCATCAATTACCCTCAGTTACCCTTGTCTCTTAACTTCAAAATCATTTAGTGCTATACTCATGTTATTGTGCATATTCAGAACCTAGTAAGGCAGGCAAGGGATACAGTAGATGCTATTGGTTCCCCATAAAATCAACACCAAGTGTCGAACATTCACTTCTGAATGTCTTAGACTGTTTTTGCAACCACTGAGAAGGGGAACAAGACACCGTGTGTCATTGCCTTGCCTCAGGCTTGCCTGTACCTCTCCGAACAACACATTCTTACTCCCACAATCTGTCACATATTGACGCTTGGCCCCTTTGGAATCACTTTTTGGCATAATTTTTTGACATGCATTCGACATTCATTCCTTGAAATAAGAAACATTTGGCAACAATATGCCAACACAAAAGGCATTGGGAATTTTTTTAGCATGATTAAATTATAATTTGGTAATAATATTGTTATTATTGCATATATGTTGGGGTGTTGAGGTGATCACTGTCTCCGTCTGCTGTAAAGCTCAGATTTGCACACAGAAAAAAAGTACCATAAAACAGAAGAATTGTTAAATGAACCAAAAAATATTTTTGTTTTCTTTGTGCACAAAAAAGTAACAGCAAATAAGAATGAGACTCTATTGTGCTTGACATTTTTTATTTTTCTATTTTTATTTTTTTTTTAAGCAGCAGTGAAACAATGGAAACACCTTAAACTAGTCTGAAAGAACCAGCACATTTGACCAAATATAAAAAACGAAACCCAGTTATGAGCAAAATTCAAATACACTTCCTTATGTTTGCTGGCCAAAAATTAAAGCAATCATTTCAACATTATGAAGTAGAAAGAAAAAAAAAAGTGAGAGAGTTAAAGTTTTATTAGTTTTAGTTTAATGTTTAAAAGGCTGCAAAATATTGGTTACACATGTTTGGTAAAGTTTTTGACATAATATGTCCTTACATGAACTATGCTGAATTGGAAACTGCGTGCCATTTTCCTTTTGTGTGGTTTTCACACTTCTAGATTATTTATTCAGTGTGTGTGTGTGTCAGGGCTTGACACTGGCACCCCCCCATACCCCCATGTGCCCAGTAAAAATGCTTAAGTTAATGTCAAGCCCTGGTGTGTCTGTGTGTGTGTGTGTGTGTGACAACGATAAGAGGGGTGAGAGATCCTCCAAACAGCCATGGCAACAATCTGCCCCTCATATTAAATAATCTCTGGGTCAATCAGTGTTCTAGTAACGGAGTTAAACTTCAACTTCATTTAGTTAACCTTCTTAGAGATCCCATGTGATGATCTCTCTCGATGTGATTTGTACTCTCGAGGGAGATCTGAGTAGTATGTGCATTTTAAGTCTAAATATAGACACATGCCCTAGATATTGTGGATCTTCAGTATGTGATTCATCCTGAGTTTGACCTATTTACATGCATACATAAACAAACAAGCAAAAAACACTCGATTTTTATTATTTATTTACTGTATGTAATTTATTTATATGTATTTTTAATTTCCAACCCATTCATTAATTATTTTATTTGAAAAAATGGTGGCTGAGCATGCATTAAATAGCTATTGCTGTGAATGACTTTGTTTGGTGAGATAATTATGTTCAATAAAACTCACACTGGGTATAATAAGACCATAATTAAAGGAACAAATCATTTAAAAACAGGGTTGCCATATGTCTGGCTGCAAAACTGTTTTTGCCCCAATGCATAATTGTTGAGTACATTTTTGTGTCATGTTTCATGTGATTTAACCTTTGATCAGGTGTGTGAAAGTTCTTTTGTTAGAACACTGATCTTGGACCAGCCTTTGCTTTTCATGTAATTAAAAATTCGTCACATGTTCAAAGGGAACTGATTCTAGATTATCAGTTTCACTGTGAATGTATCTCTTGGTTGACAGAGTGGGTTTGTGCTGAATTGATTACAACATGGTTTTTCAGTTCTATATCTAACAGGAAAGTGAAACATGCAGACTGAATGAGTCAAACTTGAAGTTTTCTAATGCAAAAGGTCGTTCTCTGCAGAACAATAAATATTTATAAAAAATTATAAAAGAATAAATAAATGGAACTTAATACAGCTATATATATATAATATTTTATATTATAATATTTGCTTTTAATATACTTTGTGTAACGAGAGGTGCGTGGCGTGAAGCGTGTGGACAGAAAGGCATGGAGAGAGAACTTCAAACTGCAAAACATTTAATAAATAACTTTGAATAGAACACAACGGCTGACGAGGCAGCAAAACGCGACACACTTCAACGCACAACATTACTTTAACAACGACTAACTTGAACTGAAAAACAAAGGGCTTTAAATACACAGAAACAAATGAGCAAAAGTGAGGGCAGCTGGTAAAACACAGGTGAACAAAATGAATTAATAAGAACATAATTACAGGGAGAAACCAAATCAAGACAAGACAGGACTAAACCAAAAGTACAAAGGACGGGGGAGACCAGGACAGAACAGACACAAAACGTGACACTTTGTATCACATTATGTTTAGAATTTAAACACGGGTGCAAATTAATATTTTATTCACTGTAGTAATACACACACACGTGTATGTTACGATACCAGCTGACGTGAGCTTGTGCTCTTGACATCACAGTCTTCCTCAAGCGTGGTGCAGATGCCCACCTCGGCTGACCAAACCACAACCATGCCCTCCAGGGCCGACTAAACAGTTCGAGAGCCCTCCAGGGCGGAGCAGATGACTGCAGTACCCCCCAAGGCAGAACCATAACAATGCTGTAAACAAACAAAGAGCACATGGACAAGAAAACATAAACAGAGGCATGAGACACAGGACAGGCGTTACATAGCCCCCCCTCTAAGGAGCAGAAAAAAAAAAATCCTGAGGGCGGAGCAGACGGCGGAAAAGCCCACCTGGGCTCGCTGGGCGACGTAGGTGCTCTCCTGAGCCGACCAAACAGTTCATTCACCTTCCAAGGCGGAGCAGCCCACCTGGGCGGGATTAACAGAGGCGATGCCCTCCAGGGCGGGGCAGAGCAGGCAGGAGAGACATCCTCCTGGGCGGAGAAGGCGGTGGAGACAACCATCGGAGCAGACCAGATGGCGGTAGTGCCCTCGAGGGCGGAGCCAGCAGCGGGGATGGCTATTTGGACTGACCTGTCGGCGGGAACGCTCTCCGTGGCATCACAATCTTCCTCCAGGGTGGTGTAGATGGCGGGGAAGCCCACCTAGGCTGACCAAACCACAACCATGCCCTCCAGGGCCGACCAAACAGTTCGAAAGCCCTCCAGCGCGGAGCAGACGACTGCAGTACCCTCAGAGGCAGAACCATCAGCGACAACATTCTCTTAGACCCAACAGTCCATAACAATGCCCTCCTGGGCCGA
The DNA here is from genome assembly GCA_032357475.1 of Enteromius thamalakanensis. Taxonomy (NCBI): domain Eukaryota; kingdom Metazoa; phylum Chordata; class Actinopteri; order Cypriniformes; family Cyprinidae; genus Enteromius; species Enteromius thamalakanensis. The sequence goes on along the minus strand of JAUCMT010000105.1, from coordinate 7,420,285 downwards.
ACAGGCAACCATAATGCCCTCCTGGGCCAAACATGTAACCATAATGCCCTCCTGGGCCGATTATGTAACCATAATGCCCTCCTGGGCCGATCATGTAACCATAATGCTCTCCTGGGCCGATCATGTAACCATAATGCCCTCCTGGGCCAAACATGTAACCATAATGCCCTCCTGGGCCGATCATGTAACCATAATGCTCTCCTGGGCCGATCATGTAACCATAGTTTTTGACCGAAAGTTGCATAACATCTTGGTGAAACTATCAGCTATGCAACGGGATTTGGACAGACCTGGAGAATAGTGAATGGACATTAAATATCTGTGAAATGGACGGATATTGATCCAAACCTGGTAAAAACATTTTCTATTTCGGCTCTCTCTTTCTTCCAGCTACTGCACTTCAAGGCCGTTGCTGGGAGTCATAACAAACTCCCCGAAGACCAAGATAACGGGACGCTCT
>JAUCMT010000105.1:7405344-7419725 GCA_032357475.1 Enteromius thamalakanensis | reverse complement strand
GCCTGTTTGACTCTCCTGTTTTGTCATTAAACACTTCGCGATTGGATCCGACTGCCTCCCTTGCTCATTTGTCACAGCTTTAAAACAAAGTTTTAATACGTGAAACAAAAATAATAATAAAAGTAGTTCAATGAACTGTAATTTTGTAAATACCTGTATTTGTTTAAGTTATTATTACTTAAAACAACTAAACTGCAGTTTGATTGATATTACTTGGAATGTGTAAAAAAACGAGTTCCGATAAAAATTAAATAGTTATCTGTTTTTGCAAATGACTCTTCAAATAATCTTTCGTGTTCTGCTGAAGAAAGAATATCATGCAGTACAATTTTGTAAAGCAGAAGTTACATTTAATTTGCATTTAAAGAGACATGCATGAAAACAGCATGTTTCTGCTTCTACTTTCATTTTCAAAATATAATATTCATATATTATAAGTGGGTTGTATTTAGATTAAATATCACAGATACATTCTTTGAATGTATTCGTTTGAAAATTGGTTCTCATTAAATGCATCCTTGCTGGATAAAAGTATTCCTTTGAATAAAAGCCACATTTGCAACATTCAGACCCTAGTTACCTTACTAAATGTTTTTTTTATGGTTAATGGTTTTTAATAGTTTAATTACATGCAGTAAATGTTTTTATTAGAATTAGTGGCGAACCAATAGGGTTTTTTAATGGTCAATGGCATTACTGAAAAATAGAAAGCAGGGTGGTCAGATATATGCAGAATAAGCTCAAACAAACTTCAAAATAATTTGGTTATACTTTTTGGTCTATTTATTTTAACTCATGCCTATTTTCTTATGGTAACAATGAGGTAATATTTACCATTGCACGTCCTATTTGAGCTAATGATACATGTTGGACTCATCAGTTATGTTTTCCTCCTCCTCCAGACCCAACAGCCCACCCAAAGCCCAAGACGGTTCTGCACTTCACAGTTTAACAGCTCTTCCATCACTAGGAGCAGTTATTACGCTCACACAACCGCCCAGAGTTTATAAAACTGAGGCGTTGTGTGCTCCAGAGTTTGTTTTATTGATCATTGTGCAGAGGCGTTGATTAAGTGAAGTGAGAGTTTGTTTCGGAGGGTGCGGGGAGGTGTCTGTCACCTCATAACTTCACTCGCTTAGTCAAAACAGGCTACTGTCTTAAGACATGGTCCTCTGTAATCCTACGGCTCATACGCACACCCTCAGTACTTTGCGTCCTTTTATTTCTTGATTTGATGGGCAGAAGAACTGCTTATAAAGTTCATCTACAGGGCATTCTGTCCTCTCATCCACTTCTTGATTATTCTCGCTCTCCCTCCCTCTCATTCTCTAGTTACTGACATCAGGGCTGCACATTCCACGCTTGTCTTAATAAAGTCAAATCGCAATAAACCTGAACCAATTACACGCACAGCCAGATGGGCTGACCACAGCACGGAGGGGATCCACCTGGAGGGTGATGGCACCCGGCTCTTTGGGGTCACAATGAAAAGCATCACCAAAAAAGCTTTAACTGGGTGTGCTTTTATGGGAGGTTTTTCAATGTCAAGTCTGGTGGATCTCACTGGAGATTTATTTATCTGGCCTTTCAAAAAAGAACGGCAAATCTGACAGAAATAACTGTTTTTCAGCCTATTTTCTGTCCATTTTAGATGGGAAGAAACCATTTGAAACATGTAAAGCAACCAACCAAATGCAATAATGCAATAACAGACTGGTGTGAAAACATTTCAGTGTGTACAATATAAACTTAGTAATTAGTTGCACTTGTTTTTTATTTTTTTTTTAATGGGCTGGAGCAATCAGCCCCAACAAGTCAAGTGAAATTGTACTTGTCATGTAATTTCAAACCTGACGATGTCACGGCCATATGTCATAATATTCAAGGTTTGTGCCACCATACTATATTTAATGCAGTCTTTGTGTATGCTAATTAATGTTTTAATTTGAGTTGAGAGTGGATAAAGCCTTAAAGAAACATTTCACCTAAAAAATAAGATAAATAAGGTAAAATTCTTCAAAATATCTCTTTTTGTGTTCTGCCAAAGAAAGAATATCATGTAGTTCAATTTTGGAAAGCAGAAGAGTTTCTTTAGTGGTATTGATTTACCTTCCATGGAACTTTTCCATTTCACGATAGGGTTCTTTGAAGCTCCTTCAATTAGTTTTTTTTTTTTTTAAATTCTCTTCACCCTAAAAAGGATTCTTTTTAAGATTCTTTGGGGAATGGTTCATTTAAAGCATCATCCTTTATTTTTAACAGTATACATGGACCTGTCCAGAAGACATGCAACCATTGACAGTCTCCACGAACCTCAATGGACTACATCCATCCCCTCCCAGTCCACTACTGCATAAAGATCCCAGTTCTGATGAGTCAAACCTGCCTTCACGGTTTCACCTGACAGCCACAGCGTCCTGCCCTCTCTCGCCGCTCCATAAACATCACATCAGGACTCATTCACCGACCCCCCTCCTCCACTCTATTAGCAGCTAATAATATTGAGTTACCACTCAGCACACTGCCAAGTGGTCTCTGCTGGGGCTCAGTGGCTGTTTGTGCTTGGCACGGGCGGCTGAGAGGAGAGAACCCTAACGTTTTAAAGGTACAATAACAAACATCTCCGACCCTCCGCACTACGCTAACCTGCTTGCTTTTACACCTCTGGGAATGGCTTTATTTCCGTTAGTTTGATTAAAACTATATTTTCTGTCCGTCTGGGTTTGGTTAACTAGGATTTGTTGGCTTGTCTGTGCTAAGTGGAGATACGTGCAAATTCTTTAAGCAATATTTAAATCCTGTCAAGATATAATAAACATTATTAGGCACAGCTGAAATGAATTTATTTAGCAGAGCAATTTGTTTTTGTCTAAACCGTTTGGAAATTAGAAACGGAATTTTGACCAGACATGACTTCATTGCTTTTTCTGAGGTGGCATGTTTTATATAGGAGGTTTAAGAGAAATTAATCAAACAAATATGTGACCCTGGGCCACAAAACCAGTCTTAAGTTGCAGTGGTATATTTATAGCAATAGCCAAAAATATATTTTATGGGTCAAAATGATCGATTTTTCTTTTATGCCAAAAATCATAAGGATATTAAGTAAAGATCATGTTCCATGAATATGTTTAGTAAATTTTCTACCATAAATATGTGAAAACTAAAAAAAATTAAATTGTAATATGCATTGCTAAGAACTTCATTTGGCCAACTTTAAAGATGATTTTCCCGATATTTCGATTTTTTTCCATCAGATTTTAAGATCTCAGCCAAATATTGCCCTACCCTAAAAAACCATACATGCACAGAAAGCTTCATTTATCAATTTCAGTTTCGAGAAAATGACACTTGTAACTGGTTTTGTGGTCCAGGGTCACATATTTTTGGATTTGTCTTGCGCACCGCACCATCTAGAATTTAATACTGCAAAATTGTGCATTTTGAATGTTATTTTACATTTAATTAACAAAAGAAAACCCAAGCTGAGCAAAAGTAAGAATTAAATGTATACTTGGTCTGCAGTTGTAGCCATGGAGGAAAGAGACGAGTGCTAAAGACAAGACCAGGAAAGAGAGAGAGAGCGAGAGAGGTGTTGGGACAATGCAGCGTCCTACTCAATGTTTGAAAGTGCTCCATCAAGTCAACTGGTTTAATTGCACAGGGGGCGGTTTGTAACTATTACTGTGAAAGGAATCCTTTAGCAGCAATAACACTAAATCAGGCCTTATTAAAACAGCTATATATCTGCCTGCCTAAATTGTTGCTGGACTCGTGGGTTATCACAATAACCGTAAATTTCGCCAGATTTCTGGCCGTAAAAACTCATTAGGTATTTCCCAGCTAAGAGAGAAAGAGAGAGGGGAACTGCCTGTTGCCTGGGAGCTGGGGAGCAAAGCATTGTGGGGGCTGGCCACAGTTACCTTTGTCATGAATCACTGTGCGAATAGGCCACGGGCCAGAAAAGGCTGCTGATAGCGCTCCCGCACACACACACACACACAGAAAGCAAGGCAGACACAATAAGACGCACTGCAGAACTCCATGGAAATGAAAATAATCCAGCAGCCGTCAACCCTGTTACAGCCCTTTTTCTGCCTCCCACAGTGTGTGTGCGCTGTGCGCCTCGCCCCAACACACTCCCTGCCTCTCCAGCACTGAAAAGACACAGACAATGTAAGTCATATGGGTGTCTGGGGGGCCTGGTGCACGGGGTACGATTTGTCAAACGTCCAATCAACCCTTCCTCGTCCTGAAACCGTGAGTGCGGTCTCAGCGCAGCAAGCTTAAGCAAGCACAAGTAAATCTGCTCTTGTCGACATGTGTGATGTTCATGGTTAGTGCGTTTCATGAAAATATGTACATCTTTCCTGCTGCTATAAATTCTCGCAAAACATTTTTGGAGCAGCTCAAAAGCCTAAAAATGACATCCTCATGTTGAGGGTCATGTTCAACCGAAAATCAGTTGATAACAGACATTGTATTTAGAGAAAAAATTCTGTAAACTTTGTCTTTTTTAAACCTCAATGAGTTTGTTTTTTGTTTTCTGTTAAAAAAAGCACATAACCAAACTGTTAACTTGTATATTATGAGAAAAATGGCTGCCATTGACTGTTTGGTTAACTGTCCCTTTAACAGCAATTTTAGCATTTAAAAATTTGTCTCACAGGGATCGGGATCTCTTTAGTAACTGTTTCTCCTAGACAGTGAGTTATTCAGAGAAAAATAGTCTCATGTGTCTCGTCTAGAGTTTCAGATTTCGACAGTGTCTCACATTGTGCATAGATTTTTTTGCAATCAGAAGTTAGGGATCTAATTATGAACTCAAATGTTTTTCATGAAATTTTTTCAGGTTTAAATGAACGAGGAATGCTATCCATACACCATAATCACATTAGATGCAATATTGAATGTAAGGCAGATGAAAATGAGGAATATGCTTTTTAAAATGGCATGCCTCGTATAAAGAGCCCAGTTGTATCTTTCAGAACTAAGAATTTGAAAAGACATGTTAAACTACAGTACAATCCTTGGAACACAATGCATTTCTTTCCTCACATCTTCATTTTCTGTCCTGAGAAAAATCTAAAATATTGCACTACACTGACTATTGGAAAAACTGCACAATTTCCAGCTAAAATGGCCACTAGTGGTAGTAAAACAATTTTAATTTTCATGTAATTTATGATTACAGGGCAGATTATCACTTACTAAAAACTCATTTTCAGTTCCTTGCACAATACTGTTATAACAAACTCAAAACTCTTTTACCATAATGTGTATGATTTGTAAAATTGTACATTTTGATATTTGCATCACATGCAGTTAAATATGTATTGATTTTCTGACATGTAAACTTGCATTGCGAAGCGCTATCTTACTCTATTGAACACAAGTCATGAAAAAAAAGCTTGTTCTTTGAGATCAAGTGTTCTTAATCATTTAGAAGTAATACACTATTCTATACACTGTCCTGTTTTTAACCCCTCAGTAAGGCTCTCTTTAACACTACAGTACATGTGCAAATCATTGGGCGGGGTTTAACAGACACTGATGTACCGTAGAAGCAGGTGTTGATGATCTTTTGGAGAGACGGTGCTTTTTCACTCTATTACATCATAGAGTACAGCAGAACATTCTACAAGCCGTCATTTTGGAACAGTCCCCTAAATATATAAAGCTGTTTTTAGACAAATGTACGGTGTCCGAGAGAGCTCAACGCGCTGTAGACTTAAGAAAACACATGCAAACAGAAAAAAAAAACACATGCAAACTACAAATTCTTACAATGCAACCAAAAACAGAGAGGCGCTGCAATTAGCATGGACCACAACGGAAATGTTTCAGGGGGACCTCAAAAAGTGACGAAACTATCTGGGACCTGATTATTTGTTCCGTGGCTTTTGGTCAGAGCTGAGATGTTATCGCTGAACTAAAAGGTGAGTTTTTTTGTGTTTATTGTAACAACATGGTCTTTTGTATATTATTAGACTTATCTGACGTATTACACACTTAACTGTAAAACATTATTTTAATGCCATGTTAGCTACTCTCAGATGGGTTAGTCACTTTTTGAGGTCCCCCTGAAACACTACTCTTGTGGTCTATGCTATTTGCAGCGCATTTCTGTGTTTGCAGCGCCTGTGTTGTCAAACTGACGAAGATGTTTTCTTAATGTGTTGTCGTTTTTTTCTGTTTGCATGTGTTTTCTGAAGTTTACAGCGCGTTGAGCTCTCTCGGCCACCGTAATATATACTGTAACAACAGTTTCAATAGGTTTCTTGCTAACCAAGGGCTGTTTTTGTTAACATGATGCAATCTTATGACGATTCGCCATGACTCATTTCAAACCTCAAACCTATTTTTCTAAAAGAGCTACTAAATGTTTTTGTGAATTTCTGACAGCTGAAACAATAGATTATTGGATCGAGACAGCAGTTGGCTCCAGCCAAGATCCATGACACATAGTATGCAGTCTCCACTTTTAAAAGGAGACCACAATTGTCGGGATTTGTCATGAATTTCTTGACCACAACACCCACACTGCGCACCACATTCATAGGCGCGAAACAAACTACAAAAATAGTCAAACACACAGCCACCATTTTTCGTGATTTGCTCTTAATAGCTTGTCCACTATTGTGGCTAGTGTCAAGACGGGACATCGAGCGCACAAGAAGAGTGTAGCAGATCGCAGAAACAATGAATGCTAGAAGTAATCCAGGAATGAGGACAGTGAAGTTTACAATGAAATAAAAGTCAGTATATTGTCCTTGGTGAATGCTGAGGCATAACATGCGATGGTTGACTTCACTTGTTTCTAAAACGGCTGCTAAAACGGTTCCTTTAACCAATACAAAAAGCCAAACTCCAGCACAGAGCTTCTGGACAAAGCCCTTTCGATTCATGTAAGAGTCTTGGTTGTAGCGTACCACGGCCACATAGCGGTGAATGCTAATGAGAGTCAGAAATAGAATACTGCTGTAAATGTGAAAGGTTAGTAAAGCTATTTTAAGCCTACAGAGAGCGTTCCCAAAAACCCAGTTAGCAGTGTGATAATATACTGCCATAAACGGTCCCATGGGACACAAAAGGACATCACCGATAGCTAGATGAAACTGAAGAACAGTGCTGGACGTCCATTCTGGTGTCGTGCATATGAACACCCAGAGACTGAAGACATTAAGCAGGAGTCCCATCAGGAAAGTCAGAAAAATGAGCACAGAAATGGAGACGTGCTGGGGCTTCATGGAACATGGGACACTGCTGGTGTTAGAGATGGAGAACTCTGTGCTGTTCATCTGTAGTAAAAAAAACATCTGTGAATATATATATATATATATTTAATAATAAAGCATGATTAAAGAAATAAATATAATTAATTAATACTAGATGGAATAAGATATTTCCACCACAGCTTGGTAAAAAGGTTGGAATAAAAAAATGAATAAATGGTTGCATTATTTACTTAAAGCAGAAGAGTTTAACTTTAACATTTAAACATTTTAATTTTAGCTTGTTTTTTTCTCTTTTTGGCTAAAAATATTTTTATGACAAGCTGTCATAATTCCAAATAGATGTTGCTGAGTCAAAACGTTTGTTTTTAGACTGTATTATCTAGGCAAGGCAAGGCAAGTTTATTTATATAGCACATTTCATACACAGTGGTAATTCAAAGTGCTTTACATAAAAGGAGCAGAATAATCATAAAAGCAATAATGAAACAAAGAAGAAAATACAACAATTATAAAAACAATGATCACAACATAAAAAAGGCACAAATGCCTTAATTGACTAAAATGACTTTAAAATTATTTAAAAATGTATTTAAAATAGGTTTAAGACAGTTAAAAACAGAAAGCAATCAGTTCGGACGAAGCACAGTGCTCATTCAGTAAATGCACAGTGATATCTAGTGATATGTTCATTTATTTTATGTTGGACATAAATGTTTTGTGTGTGTTTCTTTGTTAATGGACAATTTAACCAAAGTATGTATGGACACACTAATTCGTTTGGGTTTGTATGGCAACTATTGTTATTGTTTTTAAGAAAATTAAAGTTTGACCCTAAGATGACTCAGAATTGGCGCAGAAGCCACCAGTATTATGTAGTTGCTGATATTTTAGAATTATTTTTATTTTACAAACATTATTACAGTTTATTATTAATTCCCTTTAAGACATATTCACTGTTTCTCGTTGAGTGGAATCGTTAATATAATTTATAATGTTTTTTCTAAACATTACTTCAATTTAAAATATATGTATATTTCATTTCAACCAGAATTTATTTATTCCACTTAATTGTCAAAATGTTTTAGACAGAACATGTTAGTCAGTCATTTGGATTAATGAAATAAACCATATAAAAAAAAAATCAGCTGGCAGCAAGAAAATGTTTAGGTCAGCACTAAATAGAACTATAAAGGTGTTTTATAAAGAGCACTCCAAAGTGAAAGATACAGGTACAGATAGAATATACAATCTCATAAAAAAAGGTACAAAAGCTGTCACTGGGGGACTATCTTTTCAAAAGGTACAATATTGTACCTCTTAACTTTAAATATGTACACTGTAAGTGCTAATATGTCCAGTTATAAGGTACCAAATAAGCCCTTTAGGTACAAACAACACCCCAGTAATAGCTTTTGTACCTTTATTTCTGAGGCTGTAGAAGATCTCTGGTCTTTGCCATAATATCGGTTTAAAGGTCACCTTAGGTTAACAGACACTTTGAATATTACCATTTAATTCATAATACAATAATACAATATAACACAATTAACATCTGTGTTTGTCACTAACTGACCAAAGCTTCACATAGTGAGTTACCATTTTGAAATAGGCTATGTATAAACAGTACATTTTCAAAGAAAACATAACCAAATTTTATTACCTTTAAGTCCATCCGTGAGAAGTCTGAGTGATGGAGCTTGACGGAGACAATAATTCTATAGGCATCTGTAAGGCATTTTATATGGCCTTTGAAGACTTCCTGTGAATATTTAAAGTATATTTCCTTTTAATCTGAGGAACCAGTGTGTTAGATGCTATCTTAAACGTGGGTGAGAAAACTTGCAGGATGGACACACACAAACCTGACTGCTGAACTGCATAGCTGTAGTTGCATCACTTTGTGTATGGCTGCAGTAAAAGAGAAAAGATAATGAGCACCTATAATTAGATCATTTGAGAAGTTGGAAGTTCAGAACTGAAACCAAAATATGGACTCAAAATAAACACGTCTATATGCTTCTTGCATAACTCATCAAGTCAACACTCACAATTTGTTTCATTTGTAATTTTGTCTGATTTACTAATATATTTGCACTTTTTAATGAGTATTTCTTTAGCACTTGTCAAGGATATGAAACTTGCTACATGCCACCCACAAAATAAGTGAAAGGTCATAAAAGTCCGGGGATGGTATTGAATGCCTACATAAAAAAGAGCATATATCATACTAAAATAAACAGTTAACTGGCAACAACAACAACAACAACAAAAAGTAAACATCAGACTAGCATAAAGGCCTATAGGTTGTGTATTATTTGACCCAAATGTGTTCATTTTCAAAACCATGGCCATTACTTCAACTTTTTTGTAATACAGACATTATTACTCAATAATTAATTAAAATGAAAACAATACATTGCAATATCAGCATTAAGGACTGCTTTAACTGGAGGTGTAAGACACCGGAAGTCTGGCACCTTAAAGTTAAAATTACCGCACACAAATGTCAAATGTTACTTGGTAAAAAATAAAATAAAATTCCGAACCCGCTCTGTAGTTAAATACAAGATAGTCGTTTTGCGTACATTATTTCTTATATTAATATAGTTAAAATATGATTGCAATCACATTTTTGAATAGAGAAGAATGTAGGTCAGGTGTCAGAATAGAACATTTTGTCGGCATATGAAGACATTCTCCCGAAACAGTCCGTGTTAAATGCCTTGAGCAGCTGTAACATTTGACGAATGATGAAATGAGGCAGCGTAGGTGCTGTGAGGCAAGTATGATGTTGTCCGAACTGACAGAACAGGGACGCGCTACTAACCCACCAGGAACTGCTCCTGCAACTTCCAGACTTCAAAACTACACATGGTGACAAAATTAACATGCTTTTAAATTTTCATAAATGTCTGAGACAGGATTTACTTTTATTGTTTAATGGTTGTGTCGTTGTGGCAAAATAAGAGCGTATGTTGAAGTTGAATAGATTGATGTGAATAAAATGCTCTCTGATTGCACGGCATGGGAACAGTTATTGGAACAGCGCATCAACCGCTGCAAACTGTGTCTGTAAAACAGGCTTTTGGTTACTGCAGTAAAAAGAGGAAGATCTCAGTGGGTGCTTGCTGTCTTCTCAGTTTCAAATGTGGACATGTCTTCCTTTTATGTACTTGCTCAATTCCTATTTATTGTAACCAGTTACTTTTATGAAGTAAACACATTTTTAGCAGTGTGGGGAAGATGTTAAATATTGCTGTGGTTATTTTATTTCCCATGGGGAAACACCATACACCATAATTTCCACCAGGTGATGACTGGAAAAACCTGACTGACTGCTATATAGATTAAAGTTATTAATTTAGGTGCTCTTGTTAACATGATAGAGGCCTATTCTAAAATACTTTTCTAACATACTATTTTTAAATTATTTTTTATTTAGTACAAGTTCACATGTCTATGTTGATCAATATGACATTTATGACTAAAATATCACAAAATAAGGTTGCTAAAAAGCTTTTTAGAGGAAGAGGATTGTGTCCATGTTGACATAAGACATTATTTGTGTGTGTCCCTCAGTTTGACTAACCACCCCATCACACAAACTTGTTTTCGCTGCAAGTACTGTACTGTTGATATAAATGACTTCAAATTTAGCCACCATGAACAAAAGCAGGGTAGAAATGACATTAATTTACATTGTTTATGTGTTGCTTTTTCATGTTAGTCAGGGTTTGTAAAGCTTGAACACTACCTCTTTCTGTTACTCATCACTGGCTCACGATGTTTAATGAATTACATTTTAGGAGATTTGTAGACAGATCTATCTCCATTAAGCATTGCTGAGAGACAACAGCGATAGTCTGCTTGTTAGGATGCAGGGGTGTCAAACTCAGTTTCTGGAAACCTAGTCATGCAGAGGTTAGTTCCAACCCTGCTCCAAAACAAAAACCATGAAGTTTTTAAATAAGCCTGAACAACTTAGGGTTGAATCTAAAATGTGAAGGGATGCGGGGCCCCCAGGAACTAGTTTGACACCCCTGAGTGAAGGTCGTAGATGGAGAAAGGAGGTAGAGCAAAGAAAAAAGAAGACGATTAGTGTTATGGATACGGCACATCCATTAAATTACTCTGAGTTATTTTATATGACACTTCACAAACACAGTCATCACAAGACAGAAGGCCATTCACCGAAGACAGTTCTTATTGCCAGACACTAGGGGGAGACAGCGGCACAGAATGTTCTGGGCATTTCATGTACAACACAAATAAATAGATATCAAATAATAAAAATAACTAAAGAAATTATATTAAGTATAAATACTGAAATCATTCAAATATATATATATATATTGAGTTGCAAAAAACAGGAATCTAAGGAGTGAAATTATAGAAATCTGGGATAAAGTTTAAAATTTTGCTTACAAACTGCTGACATGGATTTTGATATTAAAGAGTTTTTATCACTCCATGAATCAGAAAATACAGCCAACAGTCGAAAGTTTTAGTAATAAATGAATGTTATATTTAATTCCATTTTAAATCCATTTAATTTAGTTTTTAAAAAATGTTTTGTAAAAAAAAAAAAAAAAGTGCATTCCAGGACAGATATTATATCAGTTACTGAGTATGTATTCTGCATATTGTAATTTTTTTTAATTATATTTATAACAATATTAATAGTACCTATTTGATTGCAGGTGTGACAGCAGTTTGCTTGCAGAAGGAGAGACTGAGATGGCGGTGATCCAAAATCAAGGACTGTAAACTTTCCTACCAATTATTTTATTTACACTAGGTCTTGACACAATCCAAAGCAAAACATACTCCACCATGAAATGCTGTACATGAGAGACTATCTCAAACTCATACAACAATGAAACAAGGCTACATTTTCTTAAAAGAAGCACATAAATGGAAAAAGAGCTGAGCCAAATTGCAAAACGGAAAAGGCTTTTAAAATGACCCTTATAAAAGAAAATAAGGAGGAAAACAACAAAATTGATAACCAGCACTATTGGATTTCACACACGTTCAGGTCAGTCTTAAGTCATAAGGCTTGTTGTCTTTGTGAACATGATTACTGTTGCTGCTCTCTAGTGGCCCGGGGCGTCCAGTCTCTCTCAAAGAGGGGTTGTGGGGGTGGAGGGGGTGGAGGGCACAGTAACAGGGTGAAGGCCGAGATCCAGAGAAGGGGCTTCCTCTGGCTCCGGGGGGCTTTTCTTAGAAGCTTCGAGCTTCTCCTTTAACTGGTTGTACAGCTCCTTCACTGACTCACTGCTCTGTAATAGCATGAATTAAAACGTGGTTTCTTTATAAAATGTCAGCAGAAGAGAAACAGAGAAAACTCATGAACGGAAGTGGATGAGTTGCCACCTAGCGACCTTTAAAGTCTACATTAAAACAAAACTCACTCCATTTGTTTAATAAACGAGTCATCAGTGCAGGATGTTTCAATGGGAAAAAATGAAATGAAAATGAAATGACTACTACTGATGCTTAATTTAGATTATTTCAACTTCTGCATTAACACTGAACAATCAGTTTTACAGTTATTTAGGCATTATTTCAGCAGATTTACATTTATTTGTTTTAATACCTGTTTTGGTGGTTCAAGCGTCTTCATTAAGGTTTCCATGTAGGACACCAGCACCTTCTGATGGAGATGATTCAGCAAGCGAAGACAGTGTCGGTGAACATTCTCCTTACTGCAAATCAAAGCGAAAAACACACTAGAACCATAGTTAACTGAGCCAGAGTATCAACCTTGATTTTCTTTTAAGCATTGAAGAATTGCACTATTAAAGAGGCAATACAGACCTAGAGAAAGATGTGAGGAGGAAGTTCTCAAAGACTGCAGTACAGAACTCCTCTGATCCAAATTCTTCAGAGAGCAGAGTCAGATGACCAGTGAGAAGATGGAGAAAGATGTCTCCAAATGCCATGTCGTTATAGGTATCAGCTGCACAAACACACACACACACACACACACACAAAGTAATCAGTGTCTGTGAAGCACTGAATAATGGACCCATTAATCCAAAGTCTCAGACAGGAGTCTCACCCAGTGCAGGCAGAAGCCGCTGTAAAGCATTTTTATTCCTCTGCTTGGCGATATGAAGCACATAATAAAGACCGATCTCGCATGCCACCCTGTTTTCCTGTATATACCTGGATAAGACAAAAACAACATCCATTTCAGAACGCTGAGCGTTTGCTGCAAACATTGAGCTGAGGAGCATACTTGGCGCAGATACCTTGAAAAGGTTTCCGGGAGAGCAGTGGGGTAAATCAGAGAGGTTTTCTCCTCACTTGGCAGTTTCTGCTCCACAGTGAATGTGTAGTCATCCACCACTATTGACATCATGGCAGGCAGGAAGCGGGTTACCACCTCCAAATCCTGATGGTTAACAAGACCAGCCTTGAGTAATGCAAACTCATTTCATATGTTAGGTTATGATGCATCGAAGACTGCCAAGAGCTAATCTTACCATTCTGGGCTCTTTAAAAACCTGACTATCAATCATATCCCAGGCCCCCTGGCCAAGAGACAGCATCCGCAGAAGAAGGAGAAGGTCAGGGCTGTCCTGTTCATGTACACAAATACATTTCATAGCTTGAAATATTAGCGTTTTATTTTAGTATTATTTCTATACTATCATTACATGTGTTGATATTTCAAATTAATTTGAAATTTTCAGTTTAGGTTTATAAGATTTTATGTGCTTTATTATTATTATTATTTTTCTGTTTATATTAAAATTTTACTTTACTTGACATACACTCAAAAATATAAACGCAACAATTTTGTTTCTGCTCCGATTTTTCATGAGATGGACTTAGAGATATAAAATTCATTCCAGATACACAATATTACCATTTCTCTCAAACATTGTTCCCAAATCAGTCTAAATGTTTGATAGTGAGCACTTCTGCTTTGCTGAGATCAAGATGCTGATCTGACATCATGAGTAGTGCACAGGTGTACCTTATACTGCCCACAACAAAAGGCCACCCTGTAATGTGCAGTTTTGTCTCACAGCAAAATGCCACAGATGCCACAAGGATTGAGGGAGCGTGCAATTGGCATGCTGACAGCAGGAATGTCAACCAGATCTGTTGCTTGTGCATTGAATGTTCATT
>JAUCMT010000105.1:7357664-7405244 GCA_032357475.1 Enteromius thamalakanensis | reverse complement strand
TGCTGTTTCCCCACTTGTACGTCGCTTTGGATAAAAGCGTCTGCTAAATGAATAAATGTAAATGTAAATGTAAATATATATATATATTAAACACACAATTTAAAATTATTTTAGTTTTTCAGTTTTAGTACTTCAGCTTATTATGGTCAGTTGCCAAGTAAATATACAAAATGCTACACATGTCTATGTGAAATTAAAATATTTAGAATAATAATGCTACACATTTTGAAACAAATCCAAAATCAAATGCAAATAAACAAAATCCTAGCTCTTCCCTTTTAAAAGGAAGGCCAGCTACTGCACTTTAATCACATTACAAACAAAGATGCTGGATTAGATTGTATAATTTCCAAACCAAACTTTGTGAAAAGATACTACATAAAACATCTGAACAGAAACAGCAGATGAGTTGAATGAGAATGCAAATTCACTCTCTGACAGCAGGTGGAGCTTATGAAACAGCAGATCTAAAGATCTCTTTAATCTGAAGACAGTGTGTTCCCTCAGAGATACATTCATATAAACAACCACTCTCTATATTGAGGTTCATTGTTACATCCTTAAATTCCAAAAACTATTTTTAATTGTTTTAGTAAATAACAAAGCAAAGCTGTCTACTATAACACTCGAACACCAACTGAGTTCTTACTCTGGGTAGGGCATCCTGGCTCAATAGCTCCTGAAGGTTCCTTACGGTGCTCAACACTAGTGTGTTACAGGCAAACGGGTCACAGAGGATCATAGACAGGTCACTGCAAGAAACGGAGACAGAGAGTGTTACATTCTTATTTTTTTAAGGGTATGCTACGTTACCTTTTGTCTGAAGGATATGTGAATCTTGTACCCTAACACTTGTTCCTGCCCTTTCTTCACTCCATCCAGGAAACCTTGTAACTCTCTGGCCCGTTTAGCATCCACAAACTTTTCCCTGATGCAGGCATCCAAACACCATGAAAACTACCAGAGGACAAGAGCAGAGATAAATATTTTGCACTGTTGAGTGGAATCTGTTTGAAAGTGGTCACACTCTGCAATCGTTTCTAATTGTTTTAATGTATAAACAATCAAAACATTGCTTCGAGGTCTTGCTTTCAGAAAGAGTTTAGTCCCTATATCTTTTTCGAACACTTATTAATGCCATTTTATACAAACATGATAAATGGAAGGCCCTACAATTGGTGAATAATCATGAGGCTGCAGCTGAAAACAGACAGGAAACTGGTTTCCCACCTTGTGACAGGGGTCGACTGAACAGATCTCGCTGATGTCGAGGTCATGTAGGGACATGAGCAGCTCAGCTCGCAGGGTGCAGTAGTGAACGTTCCGTGTACGCAGGAACAGTGTCCGCAGGAACTGTAGTACCATATCATAGAGCTTCACATTCTTCCCAATCATCTGAGTCAGCTTCAGCACCACCTGACAAAAAATTAAATACAATCCAAGTTTATCAAAAGAAAAAATAAATAAATAAGAATAAGATTAACCAACCTTACAAAACCACTGACACAACATAACTAGTGATGTCAAATGATTAATTCAGTGTATGTTTAAATTATATATGTGTATGTACTGTGCATATTTATTATGTAAATATCAACACATGCATATATAGATTTAAGACAAGCTGTTATATTTGTTTATTAAATACACATAAAATAAATATACATGTAAATATTTTCCATATATACTGTATAAGCCTGTATTTATATATACACTGAACACCAACAACTATTATTTAAACTGCAATTATTTGCGATTTATCATTTGACACCACTAAATATTACACTACAACTTAATAACCTTCATGGTAACATTACATAAAAACAGACATTAGTTCGTTAAAATCAGAAGAACATAAGATTTAAGTTCACACAACATTGATACAACATTACAAGAACTCATGCTATTCACATTAAAAACACATTTTAAAAATGTTATAATAATGGCTTTAATGTTTTACAATTTTTTTTAAGAAACAGTACATTAATACCGACACAGTTTAATTAAGGTATAAAACATTAATAATCTAAACAGTCCAAATTAGACTGGCTCTTTATGCTTTAGTATAAACATACTATAATATAGACATTATATCTCCTTAATCATGTTAGAGGTGAACATTTCAATGTATTAAAAATGACCATTGGCTAATTAATAGACTAATAATAGTGTAAGAAAAACACCTGTTACTTACCTTGCCCTGTCGCCGTGTTTTGGGTGAAGGACTGAAAAAGTTGTGAAGGACGGAGAGGTCACTGCTGAAAAGAGCCGCCTCCTTCTCCACAATATACTGTTTCAATAGAGGAGACACCTCGTCCCCGAAAAGAGCCTGATTGTCTTGCCAAATCTGCCGTTTCACCTCCACTGCACAGACTTTGTACAGCTCTTTATCAGCCATCACCTGCTTCAGCTTCTTCTCTGGTACCTAAATAAGAGCAAAAACAATTGTCACTGTTAAACTAAACGCACTGTTATGGCAACTATAATAATAATAAATATAAAAGAAGAAAAACTGATTGCAAACCTAATAAGTTAAAATGAGTCTTTTTAACTTACTTTAAAATGACTGTGCTACCTTTAAATACATATGACAGCCAACCACTATAGTAATTTCACAGAAGACATTCGAACCTTTGGCAGATGTTTCAGCACTTGCATGACGATGGGCTGTATGGAGGGCATCTTCACCAGTGGGAAGCTTTTCTCAAGAAGTTCTTCCAGCTTTGTGTATCTGTGCGGGATGAATTAGTACGATTTTATCTACCTGTATAAAAAAGACAATGTTTAAACGCAAGCTTTTTATTCACCTGTCGTCCTCTTTGCCCTCTGCAATGGTGGCAACACGCTCCATTAGCTTTTCTCGAAGTTCATCAAAGACTGACTGATGAAACTCCAGCCGCGGTGTCCCGTGAAGGTCCAGAAAAGGCAGCGCAGACTGCAGGGTTGGCAACAATATGCCATTTTCCATCTTTGAATGACAATACAGTTATTAAAAAACATAGCAAGACAACACAACATGAACATACATTTTTTAGAAAGGTACTATTTATTGAAATAATATGCTTTAATATAATTTATGTGAATATATGTTTTTAGACATTTAATTGCAACGTTGATTTTAAAAACCAGATGTTATATGTTTCATATTCCTAATTACCGTTAGTGTAAGTGAAATTCAGTTTAAGTGCACGGTTGAATGTACTGACCAAAATATGCTTTCATTTTTTGATGAAACTACATATGAACTATTATATACACATTATGAAATTACACATTTGTAATGATGAAGTTGCAATTTAATACACTTTAAATAACTATAAATGCACTCCAAAATAACACACTACAGGTAATTTAATTATAATCAAGTAAACGTCCTTTAAACACTTTTAATTTGAAGATATGAGGAAAAACTTTGCTTAAATGTGTTAAGAGTCAGTAACGCGTACTGTAAGTGAACTTAAAAGGTGTTTTAATACATTTGAACTGCACTTTTAATACAACTGCACTCTTCTTTTTAGCAAAGGTGACGTTAATCATTATGCACAAGTACTTATGCCTTTGTTATAGTAATGAGCTACAATTAAACTTAGAAAATATTGGATTTGGCCAACTTACTGGTCATTACAATAAGTACTAGTAACGTATAAATTAGTAAGCTCAACAGATGTTTAGTCCATTTGTCATATGACAAGCCACGCCACAAACTAGATCCCTCCTTCCATTAGAATCAGTGAAGATGACTGCTGCATGCGCGCGAACTGCTTTATGCCTAATGCAAGGCATTTAAAGACTGTGACTGTTTTAATGAAAGAGGTACATCTCTTAATGCATTAAGCTCTAACCTGAAACTGGTCGATGGCTTTCAGGGGTTCTGTACAGTTAGTGAGAGTTTCTTTCAGGTCTTCTCCATTGGATATACCCAGCTCCGGTAACCCTGCGAACATTTTGTCTGTCGCTATTTTTACTGCATCAAAACAAAATGACATGCAACGCGCTGACAGCACAAATACAACAGATGTGGGCTAGAACTGCATTGTTCCTTGCTATCCGTGTTCGCACACTTCCTAACTGTGCAACCTCGTCAACAGACTCTTCTTTCTGATGCTGCAAAAAAGGTTCCGCCTAAGAAATGTTCCTAGCCTCGAGTCTTTCAAGCGCCAAAGTGCACTAAAATCGCTGTGCATGTGAACACTAAGTGTCCTTAGCATTGACAAGCAGTATCAAACGATTTCTAGGGAACATCTGCGATAGGACTATTTGTTAAAAAGAAAAAAAGGTCAATTTTACTGTTGAAATAATACACCTGCCTTTATTACAACAGAGTTTTATAAACTTCTTGGACAAAATTAAACAAAATATGAAATAAAAAGTCACAATTTTATAATAATAATAATAATAATAAAGTACTGTGTGTACAAAGATGAACTGTCATAAACTGTGGGCCCACACAGAACAATCAATAGACTGTTCTGTTGAGCTGATTGAGGATCAGAAACTAAGAGTTTTATGCAATAGTCAGGTTGCTAAAAAAAGAAACATTTTCTTGTTCTAAATTTCCACATTCACCAAAGTCATTAAGAAGTGGAAGAAAGGCAGTTTATTGACCAGAAAGGATTTCAAAAATGTTAGCGTACCAGTTCTATTTTCTTAAAGAGATCTTTACATTTACATTTTACAGCAAATTACTGACATTTATTTTAAAAAGGCAATACAAAAGTTACAACTTTTCCATATAAGCTACTGCATATACTTACAGGCTAGGTAACCCTTAAAAAGTGCATAATGATTAACAGCATAATTTAGAGCCATTTCTTTGGTAGTTTCGAAACAGAAATAATATAGAGACAATAAGAAGGACTGAGAAGAGGAAGACGGCAGCGCGCCAGGCATCTGGGCGCAGGGTTTTTCTCAACAGCACATTTTCAGCAGGCAGCAAGTTGCTTAAACTTAGCATGTAACCAAGAGACCAGCCGACAGAAGTGTCCTCAGCCTGCAAACCAAAGTATCCAGTTAACATTAGCTTGACAGGATATGATAATCAGAACTTAAAACTGCAAAAAGAGCTGTCTCACTTTCTCTCTAAAGGAGATGTATGGGAAGGAGAGATCGTTAAACCCATATCCACTGATCAGGAGAACACGCAGAAGAACAGAATCTGCACAGTAATCCCTCAAATGTTTCCCCTCATCAGGAAACTTATTCTGCATCTGAGAGAGAAAGTGAGTTAGAAAGAGATATTCCCTGGGCAGATATTTCAACTTTTATCCCATTTAAGCTTAATTAAGAACTAAGCTTAGGATTTATATTAGCTCTGACCAGCTCTGACACAAACAAGCTTAAAACAGCTTTAATACTACATCAGTTGTTAGTGACTGACTAAAACAACGCAAAGTAAACATAGGCCTATTAAATATCTTTCCATAGAGGCAAAATGCAAGTTCTCTTAATTGTTGTACAATGTCAATTACTGACAAGTCAACTAAAAATTGCAGGAGTCAAAATTAGATTTACCTCCTGAAAGCTCATGTTGCAGACAACACGAATGCCGTCCTCTAAATCTGCTGGAGATGTGATGGTGATGCCTGCAGCTTTCTGGAGGAACGAATGAGTGTAGAAAAAGGCAGAAAATGCCTGCACCAAATACCAGGAATTAGCTACTGTAGGCCTTATCACATTAAAACAATACAGTGCATCTAGTGACGCAAAGCAATTAACAGATTGCAGTGTCTGATTCATTAGAGTCACTCATTCTTTTATAGGCCTACTCTTCATACTGTCATGCAAGGCCAAACATCATTTGGTTTTGTTATAATATTAGTCATCATAGCATATTTAAAACACTATAATGGAACTGAATGCAGGTTTAAACGTTCTATATTAAGCACTCTATATCTCGTACCATAAAGTTTCCAGTAACATTGGGCTGGAAGACTCCATCAAAAGAGCATCTGGAGTAGGAACAGTTGTTAAAAGAGAAGAGACGAGAAACGTTTCCCAGGCATTGATTGTAGTTTCCTGTGCCTTTGACTTGCAGGTCGTCATCAGGATTATAAGGAGTTTGTCTTTTATTGCATGGAGTATCAAACACACTCCTCAGCTTTATGGAGTCCTTGTATCCTGCAGGATAGCAGGGGTGAACTATGGAGCGGTCTGAGTCCTGAGTCTATAAGATGTAAAGAGAAAACATCAGAAGATATACAATCAAATTAATCAGCTTGTCTGATGATCATTTAGACTAAAGATTTGCACTTAACCTTCATCAGATGTGCCAGCAGTCTGAGTAACACCTGCTCTCGCCCGTAACACAGAAAGCTCTGAGTGTAAATCTGATAGTCTCGTCCGTACAGCCGCAGACTCATCAGACTGTCCTTGTTCTCCATCGTCTGTTTCGTCTCAAAGGTGATCTGAGTAGAAGCTCCACCCAAGTCTAGCGCTCCAGCCGTGTCTTTGCCTGGAGACAGCCACTGACCCACAAAACCGTACTGGAGAAATGAAGGACAAGGAAGAGAGGCAGAGCATACATAAAATCAAGTGGCATCTATAAATTATTCTGGCAAAGTATTTATCTTTGTACATCAAAACCGAGCCAACCGTAATAAATTTCTCAAGCAGGTAGTTGACTGTGACCCATCCATAAGCTCCCTCCTCTTTTCCAGTTAAAATGGTGGCCCCTTTAAAGCTGAATGGGTAGGTCTTCAGTTTGTCTGCCACTTCCTTCAAAACCACATCTGACTCTTTGGGTTTAGACATACTGTGTGATAGGAAAACATATATTTGTTATCTGTGATTTATTATGTAGCATTAAAGTCTATTCGGCACAACCTTTAACAGAGTATGAACATGTGATTTGAAATTTGTTGCTGTAGGCCTAACAGTGGGCATTGATAATAACAATACTTATTAAATATAAACATCTAAAAGGAATTTTATTTCTGAAATTTCTCTCCTACTTCAGTAGTCTCATGCCAGCTGTGGCCCCGAGATACACAGGGGTGAGTTTGTGTCTTGACTTTGGGATCTCCTGCATGGCTTGTTCCATGCATTCCTCAAGACTGCTAGCTGCTCCTCCTTTGTTACCAGCATAACTGGAGATCCCACCTCCTGGTAGAAAAAATGTCAAATTTAGATGAATGATGAGTGTGAAACTTACACATATAGCTATACATACTCACCCTTCACATGACACTCGCTGTGTTGACTCACTATGCCGGTACCATTTTTCTTGTCTGCTGGCCATTTGTAGATGAACATAGAAGTATGAGAGGATCCAGCATCCAGGACGATTCCATACTGAGAACAAACACAACAGAAGCCAGAATCAAATGTAATGTAAAAATAAATAAATAAATAAATAAAATCGCCTATTTATTATAACTAAAATAAATGCAGGTTTCACAAGAATCTATTTAATGTTTCTGATCTGTTCATGGCAGGAGCAACAGCAATCACGCTTCAAAAGCAACCATCGTTCATTAGAGTTTGCAGTTGAGATTCAGTGGCTGCCTGCCACATGCCAGAAAGAGATTCATCTTCCCCTTTATCTTCCGATTTTTTTCTTAAATCAAATCCATTAAACGCTCTCTGTCTGGACAGTCGTGATTGTTGCCTTCGCGTAGCCTATTTCACTTATGAACAACAAAAGTGTCATTACCATGAGCTGTGCTGGTTCTTTGACGTCTTCAGTGTTGATGACGAGCAAAAGAATGCCTATTAATGAAATAAACAGAGCTGCAAATGCGGTACATATCTGCAATTGCATTGTAATTTACTGTAAACAAAAAAATGACATTTGTTGATCGATTTCAGCCGACTGTAATGGGTGTTGTTAAAAATACTGACTTAGACACGTTAACACTAAAGTAACCCAACCTGTCCGACCTGCTCGGGCATGCAAATCATATCATCTGTATCATGTCATTGTAAACTTTATATGAAATCTCTTGACATCAAGTGCTTTTGTTTTTGTTGTTTCTACCGTTGATTTTATTTTTTGATAGTGTTATACCTGTAGCCTGTGTGGTTGTAGTTCAGTGTTGGGACAATAGTGGAAGCAAACTTTTTTTATGGGCAACAAAAGAAACATCACTTTTTGTAAACGTCAGGGGCCTGTTCCATAAAACAAGTTTACCAAATAAGCCAGGCTTATGGCAGATAGTAGACTTATTTTAATACAAATTAACTGTCAATAAATCAGACTAACTGAAATAGGCCCGAGGCCTGTTCCATAAACCAAGATTAGAGAATAAGCCAGTCTTATGGTGGATAGTCTGACTTATTTTAATACAAATTAACTGGAAATAAGTCAGACTAACTAAAATAAGCCTGGCTTATACTATAATCTTGGTTTATGGAACAGGCCCCTGGTTTATACTCTTATCTTGGGTTAAGGAACAGGTCCCAGGTCAGACTGTGAAGTACAAACACACAAAACGTTTTAGGCAAAAAACAAAAAAAACATCATCTGACACTAGGTGGCATTAGCGGCAATGTCATTAATAACAATAGACAATATGCATTTGGAAAAGCACTCTACATATGAATTGATAATGGAGAGCCACATATAAGATTAAATTGCAAAAGTGTTGGGGGAAACATAAATATGTGTAAAAGTAAACAGATTAATCGTTCTGTCCTTTCTGAAATGTAGGTAAGACATATTTAAGGGGTTTTCAGACATGAAGATGATTGGCTGCATGCTAGTTGGGTTAGGGTGGTGTTAGTTGGAGGGACATTCTCAATCTTGAGATCATTTAATTGGACAAAAACCATTGTATCAGCATCCTTAACCCAAGGACAACACAAGGACTAAAGGTGGGATACATTCAGAGTTTTATTACAAAATACAGAACAATAAGTAAACACTTTTTTAATATTACAAAAGCTTTCCTAGCTCAGCAGAAATTGAAGCAGGCGATGCCATTTCAAAATCACATACATTCTTCTATTTTCATAGTTTTTATGGATTCTTCAAGATTTTCCATTTTGAATGTTTTCAGTGCTTTTGACTTTGGTTTACAGAACAAGCATACATAATATGATTTTAAGGCACAGCACAGTATACATAATAAACATAAATTCAACATTATGAAAAGATAAGATATGATTATCCTTGAAAAATTAGACTTAACTAAAATTAAGTCTCTAGTACAATCTCTTCTAAAAGGATCATTTATATAAAATGTGCTTGATAAGAAATTGGTTATTGAAATGAGATAGATTTGATGAAATGTGATACAAAAAGTCTTTTGTGCATCCGTGTTGTTTTCAATGTACTGTAAAAAGAAGCATTCCTGATAAGGGCAGTGCATAACAATATACACAGGGAGCAAAATAACTTTTTTATCATTTTAAAGGACATCTGTGTCTTTCTTACGAAGGGATCGCAACAAGAAATAAAGCGCCACAATAAGAAGGAAGCAAAAGAGTACAATCAGACCACTCCAGGCGCTTGAGCGCAGTGATTTCCTCAGTAAAACATCTTCAGCAGGCAGCAGGTTGCTTAGGCTTAGCATATACCCAAGGGACCAGCCGACAGATGTGCCTCCTGCCTGTAAACCAAAGCAACATGTTAACAGTTTTTTTTTTTACCTAGAGGAGTCCACAATTCACCAAGCTTTAGAGAAAAGTTCACACAAAAATAAACATTTACTGAAAATACTACCCACCCTCAAAACATTGGAGAAATCACTTGCTTACCAATAGATCCTTCTTTAGTGATTGAGGGCCAAAATGAGAGTTCAAACAGCTGATAAAAGCATTACAATAATAATAATAATTCAGGCGGCAACCACTCACTGCAGAGGATCTATTGGTGAGCAAGCGATGGTATGCTAAATAGTTCCAAATCGGTTCTGATAAAGAAATAAAATAATTCTAGTATGGCCTGAGGGTTGGTAAACTATTCCTTTAAATCAACACAAATAGCTATTACAATCCATGTTAGTCCTGTAATGTGATGAATATTCTTTTTTAAAATAAAGAATACATTGCATGAGACATTGACCTGACAGTGAAAAGTGCTTGCTATATGCCAAATGTTTGGAAGGATGGGGTTAGAAATATTAAAAAATATTAATTTTATTAATTGCCTGTAAATAGGGAATTTGCATTAAGGGTGTAAATAGAGTCAGTTTTTGCGAATAGGTCTAACTACCTTCTTCTGGAAAGAGATGTGCGGGAAGGAGAAAAAGCTAAAACCATATCCTTGGACCAGGAGCACCTGCACGAAGGCAGAGACTGCACAGTAGTCCTTCAAACGGCTTTCACGGCCCTGAAATTTAATTGTCATCTAGGACAAAGAGAATGAAAGAGAAAGTTGAGCAGAATATCTGAAAGTCATTTAATAACAGTAAGTTAAATAAATAAGTCAACTGTTAAATATTCAATATTGCTTTATTTGAAGAAAAAAAAAAAAAACACAGTGTACATATAATATAATGTCTTCATAGAAGATAAAGCAAGTTCTCCTAATGGAGAACCTGAGACTCAATCACTGGTCGATTGCTGAGATATGGGGAAAGTTATCTCAGAATAGCAGGGTTCAAAATTAGCTCAGCAGGGTGGTACCTCCTGAAAGCTCATGTTGCAGACAACATGGGTAGCGTCCTCTAAATCTTCTGGGGATGTGATTCTGATGCCTGTTGCTTCCTGAAGAAAGGAATGGGTGTAGAAAAAGGCAGAAAAGGCCTGTGCCAGAGAAAGAAAAATGGAGATGGAGAGAAATAGATTGCATAATCATAATAATGACACATGCAATCATGATACTGAATGCCCAGAAAATTAATTAATTATTTATCTTAATGCTTTGAGCTGTCTAACTTAATAACTGCGTACATGTTAACAAAACCATCCCCCAACAGTAAAGACATTAATGTTGCCAAAGGCATGAGAGATGAAGGAACAAACTCTAGCACTCTCTATCTCGTACCATAAAGTTTCCAGTAACATTGGGCTGGAAGACTCCATCAAAAGAGCATCTGGAGTAGGAACAGTTGTTAAAAGAGAAGAGACGAGAAACGTTTCCCAGGCATTGATTGTAGTTTCCTGTGCCTTTGACTTGCAGGTCGTCATCAGGATTATAAGGAGTTTGTCTTTTATTGCATGGAGTATCAAACACACTCCTCAGCTTTATGGAGTCCTTGTATCCTGCAGGATAGCAGGGGTGAACTATGGAGCGGTCTGAGCCCTGAGTCTATAAGATGTAAAGAGAAAACATCAGAATCATTTAATCAGCTTGACTGATGATCATTCAGACTAAAGGGTTGCACTTCACCTTTATCAGATGTGCCAGCAGTCTGAGTAACACCTGATCTCTCCCATAACACAGAAAGCTCTGAGTGTAAATCTGATAGTCTCGTCCGTACAGCTGCAGTTTAATCAGATTGTCCTTGTTCTCCATCGTCTGTTTCGTTTCGAAGGTGATCTGAGTAGAAGCTCCACCAAAGTCTAGAGCACCAACCGTGTCTTTGCCTGGAGACAGCCACTGACCCACAAAACCGTACTGGAGAAATGAGAGAGAGAAAAATGTAGGGTAATGACCAGTAACAAATTTAGTAAAGGACATTGAGATGTTGTGAGACACAGTATGGCCATATAACACATGCCTTGATGTAATTCTCAAGCAGGTAGTTGACTGTGACCCATCCATAAGCTCCCTCCTCTTGTCCACTTAAGATGGTGGCCCCTTTGAAGCTGAATGGGTAGGTCTTCAGTTTGTCTGCCACTTCCTTCAAAACCGCATCTGACTCTTTGGGTTTAGACATACTGTGTGACATACGAAACAAATTAATTTTTTTATTTATGAAACCTTTTAAACCAATTTTATGCATCCTTGCTGATGAAATGTAGTGTGTATTGCAAGTTATATGAGGTAAGTTATATAGAATAATGATCTATGGTTATAAAAGCAGCTTTGCAGTGAGAAACCATGTGAGCTTTCTGACTCACTTCAGTAGTCTCATGCCAGCTGTGGCCCCGAGATACAAAGGTGTGAGTTTGTGTCTTGACTTTGGGATCTCCTGCATGGCTTGTTCCATGCATTCCTCAAGACTACCAGCTGCTCCTCCTTTGTTACCAGCATAACTGGAGATCCCACCTCCTGATTAGAGAAAGTGAGAGAGGAAGAGAGAGGTCACGTCCTCAGTTAAATGAAACGAATGACAGAATTCCACTTAATATCTTATATGAACTCCACATGGGCATACATGGGCAAGAACTAACAGTTCCTATTTCATTGCCTAGGATGTCACAGATACTTAACTACCATAAATGCTACCAGTCGTGTTTTTATGTGACTATTCCAGATGTTTCCGTAGAAAATTGACACTCAGCAATATTTGAGGGGTATTAGGAGTTTAAGATCCGGATTCTGTTAATGTCAGATCCCTAAAGAAGAGCTGAAGACAGAGCCAAAGTGATGCAATTTTAAAAGGGCAAACTTAAGGCACCACCATAAAAAAGGAAGTGGGCAACAATGTGTTGCAATTCAGCTCTCTTCTTGAGTATGCCATATCTCAGTCCAAATGTTGTTTTTAGTGCAAAAAATAAAAATAAAAAGGGCTAATTCACTTTAAAACATTCATATAAATCAAGTAAACCATCCTGTTTAGATTCTGAGTAAACTGTTTATAAAAAAAAAGAAGAATATGAAGACAAAACCATTTATTTTAAGCTACAGTATTGCACAAGGATTTAGAAGTCTCACATCCTTGATGAGCTGTTCTTTTTCTATCAGACTTATCGTCTGGCATTTACATGTGGACATTTTTATACAAATGAGGAACATCAAAAGCCATTTATCATTAAATACTAACCCTTGGCATGACACTCGCTGTGTTGACTCACTATGCCGGTACCGTTCTGCTTGTCTGCTGGCCATTTGTAGATGAACATGGCCGTATGAGAGGATCCAGCATCCAGGACGATTCCATACTGAGAACAAACACAACAGTGAAATAAATGAGGGGACAGCTAAAATCCTGTGGTGACAAGGATTTGGTAGCGAGGGAAGAAAGGCATACACAGACAAACTGCCAAAATATACACACTGGATTTGATTTTATGCAAATGCTTTTATCCAGCAAAAGACACATTAAAAAGCATAACTAAAACATTTATAATGATATTTTTTTATTAAATGCTGTTCTTTTGCACTATTCAACAATGACAAAAATAATCTAAAATACATGTATCACAGTTTGCACAAAAAAAAGCAGCACAACATTGAAAATAATAAGAAATGTATATTGACCACCGATTGAGCATATTGGAAAAATTAAAGGATCAATGAAAACGGGAGTAATGGCTGCTGAACAATCAGATTAGCCTAAATAAATGACATTTTTAAATATATTAAAATAGGTTAAATAATATTTTAAGTGGGCCATTTTTTAAATTAACCGAAACCTGGACTAAACAACATGATTGAAGTTTCACATTAATTTATTGATGATTGATTGCTCAGTTTTAATTTTTTTCTAATATTTAGTAGTGTGTCAATTCTAATATAGGACTGATTTACGACAAACTAGAAGTTATAACATGCACATAGCCGATGTAACCCGCCCCAGGTAATTTGAGTCTGAGGCTGTTAAAAACAGGGCGTGTGTTTGAGAATTAGACGTGGGAACTGAATTACACAGTTTTCACTGAGGAGCTGAAAATCCTGTTAAAAAAAATCCCCTCTTTGGTTAAAATACAATTTCATAACTTACTGGTAATAAATTTAAACATACAGATGTAGTTAATACTTCAGGTTTTCTGACTAATTAGCCTGTCCCATTTACAACTCCACTCCTTGCTACCTTAGAAAATCATTTATTTTGAATGCTCAGGCCTCCACCGTAGCTAATTCATAATGCAATGCTGATTATTCAAGTGCACACATTTCACCTCTGTAGACGCATTTGCAAATATGAATATGATTTACTTAAACACTTCTTTGAAGTAGTGTAAAATATTTGCTCAATGATTATAACAAATGTTTAACAACTTAAAGATCAAGAAATTACAAGCGTCTTTTGCATATGCCAAAGACTCTTGTTTTTTTTTTTATTCTTTCCTTTTATCGCACACATCGCAGTACACGCTTCCCAAAGGATTGTGTATTTTGGGCAAGACACTGCCTGAACTTTATTCATTCATGCAAACCATGATAATCTCTTCAAAGTACATATCTTGCCTTCCAGACTTTGCCTACAGTTTGCATACAGCCATTTTAGCTTAGTATAATAACAGCGTCTAGCAGCTCTTTTGAGTTCAATAGGCAACTCATAACATGTTCAAGTTTGCCTTTCTATGTCAATGCGACTCTGTTATGCCATCAGTCACCTGTGTACCTAGTCTACAAGAAATTATGTTACCCTGAAGCTAAACGGAATCGTCAAAATATGCTTAAGGACTGTTAAGTAATTGAACAGTAATGGGTGTGTATGAGAAACATACAGGTACAAATACTATATGCAAAGTCCCAGAATTTCAAAAGCTCAATGATTCACGGTCATGTTAAAGAAGGAAAAGGGATTAAAGCATTGAATCAAAACGGCTGGGAAATACAAACAATGGGATCCAGCCAATATGAACAAGAGCATTTATGTGTGCAAGACCGTAAATCAAAAAGAGAGCGCAGCTGGAGAAATATAGTTCACCCTCTACTATTAGATAAAAAAAGTTGCATGGTCATGCAGACAAAGGCAACTAAGAATATTTATTGTTGTAAGAGGTTTTTTCAGCCTGAGCACTTTATCATTATATAGATATGAAGTAACTTCAATCGCAATTCAGGAACATTGAAAATCTTAATAAACACAAGCTTCTGTAACACAAATCATCTGCTCTAAACTTTTATTGTTCTCTTCATGGACATTTAGAAAAAAGTACGTAATGATGTATTTCATTATTTGTGAAGGTCTATTTTAAGCACTGGGATATTTTTAAAACTGTCCTGATGGATTATGATCATTAAATTGCACTCTGTTATGAGCTAACATGAACCATGTCAAAGATTTATGGTCATTTGCTCTGAGCTGATGTAGACGATGTTCCAAAACCCAGCTTGGCCATGCTAATCTGGAATGGCATGGTTTTGGCAGCAGAAACATACACAAAATAGAACAACTAGGATTTGTATTGATTTGGTTATTTTATTTTTATTTTTTTGCCTTTTAGAAAAGTTTAAATGAAACAACTGGTATTTGGTTAATGTGAATCAATTCAGTTGTTTGACATTTAGGAGAGTGGTAGTATTTTTTATTCTTATTTTTTTTTGCGAGCAAGAATATTGTTCTGATATGAGCAGCGGCATATATACAGCAAGTGCACTGAACCTTCTTCTCCAATTCTGCAGATACACAGAAAAGTCATCAAACCTGACAAGGCAGCATTATAGGTTACCGAAATCCTTTACCCCTTTCTTTTTCACACACAGTGCCTTGAGTGTTACCCAGAATCTAAATTCATTACTTTAGTATCTCAGAAAGCATACTGTTTTGATGTGAACAACTGCAGGTATTTAGCAGGGTCACCAACACTGATCTGTTATAGATCAGGGCTCACTAAATCACACGTTATAAGTTACAAAAAATAATTACCCCTGTCACAATTGTTTAAAAGCTACCCACATTCACTTTTGGTGATAAAAAAAATATTGTATTGTATGTTTGCACAAATTATGATATAATTTAAATTATATCTTGAAATGTGACCCTGGACCACAAACGTCTTTTTTTGTATTGAGATTTAAACACCATCTGAAAGCCGAATAATAAAGGTTTCCAATTATGTATGGTTTGGTTGTTTGAGATACAACCAAAAGATATTCGGCTGAGATACAACTATTTAAAAATCAGGTATCTGAGGGTGCAAAAATAGAAAAATCTAAATATTTTATTTTAAATTAAGTTCTTAGCCATGCATATTACTAGTAAAAAATTAGGTTTTGATACATTTACGGTAGGAAATGTACAAAATATTTTCATGGAACATGATCTTACTTAATAGCCTAATAATTTTTGAGAGTAAAGAAAAAATCTTTTTGACCCATACAATGTATGGTTTGCTATTGCTACAAATACTTGTTAACGTTATTTTGTGGTCCAGGGTCTATAGAATTTAATATTATATATATACACATCTATACGGTCTATAGGCTACACACACACACACACACATACATACATACATAGGCTAAAGAAATGCTACGAGAAATTTATTTCATTTTTACTTTTGCAGATTTCAATATGAGAGGAAATCTCCATGGTTTCTCTGGTGGTCCAAATTAGCGAGCCCTTTAAGCTTTATGAAGTCTTGTGCACCTTGAGCAAGACAAGGCAGGTAAAACACGAAGAGGAATGGGTTCTTATATGTGCTCTACTGGACACTCATCAATTACCATTATGTGTTGTTCTCACAATCTTTTAACGCGCTCATAAAAACGTCGCGGGAATGTGAAAGAGTTCCCCTCGCCTCTGTCGGATTTGTAGCCTGTGCGTGTCACAAATGAGAAAATTATTACCATAAACTCTGGCGGCTCTTTGACGTCTTCACTGGGTACGACGAGCAGGAGAATGCCACAGACTGCCAGAAACAGAGCCGCGGTAGCCGTAATGATCCGGCATTGCTGTTGGTTACCCATGGATACCATCCACGCGACGCGATCCACACAAGACAAATGACTGCGACGACATTCGTTGGCAAGCCAAGTAGTATTGTGACGTGTGTTAAAAACAGGCGGCAAACCGGTAAACCAAAGTGGGCATGGCACAAACTACATTGTTCTTCGTCATGTGTCCGTGGCGCAACAGGTTCTCGCTGTTAAACTGTGTAGTCCAATAAATCAGTTGCTTATAATACTTGACTAATCAGAAGTCCATTAAAATCATTGTTTTGCACAATAAATGTTAGAAATAATATAGCGTGCAAAAAAAACCCCACACATTTAAAGCACAGCCTGACAATAAAAAACATACTCAGGCACCGATTTAAAATCTAAATTTTTTATATAGCCTAGTTGACTTCTGCGAATGCATGGTTGATGATGTTATTATATTACTAAATTAATCTGCTTGTATGCTATTTCTTCAATTTCTGAGTGATGAAAATGTAGAAAATGTCAGAAAAAATGTATAAAGTATTTATAGATTCTTCTAAAATCTATTCTTTAAATTGCATTCCACTGCTTCTTGAAAGAACACACACACCTGTGAAAATTAACTTTAACCTAAATTTTAATTACTGAGATATAACCCTTGTGACCACATATGTGTTACGACTGGGCCCACGCTAGTCTATTTTGTCACCTTTTGTCACAAAAACAACACCACATTTTGTTTCTGGGAGCTGTGCACCAGATAATGTTCATGCTTTGATAAGGTTTACCACAGGTCTTTGCTATTTCCGCAGTTTTGAACGTGTAGCTGCTGCTTGAATTGCAGATGTGTGTGAAGTGTTAGACATACAGGCCTGCACTGCAGGTTGTGTTGCATTAAACAAAACAAAAAAAGATCTTGAAATTTAACTTTATCTCTAAGTGTTGCAATAAAAAATTTGTCACAAGGATGGTCAGCAAATTACAAAAACATTAAAGGTGTGTTACATGACTGTTATCGTTCATACTGTAGTGCAGAGAATGTAAACTATTGGAAATTATGAGCAGATGCAGAGTCATTCATCATAGAAAATGACTTTGCTTGTGTGCCAAGAGGGTTTATTTAATATTTATTTAAGCATTGCCTGCATTATGCAATGTAAACACAAAAGACAACAACATACAATATGAAAAATAAAACAGAGCTATTATAATTTAAAAACTATTTACATTCCACTTTATATTCATATGTCAACAAGTGCTACTGATGATTCACCATAGCCTGTATATATTTTTTCTGTCAGGTTAGAGATTAAATGAATAGCTCAAAAGTAGGTATAGGGCTCTATGCATTTTACAAACCCTGTTCTTTTCCCCAACCCTTTGAAACCGACTTTATAAGAAGCTAAATTTAGCATCACAGCTTCGGGCTGGTCCAAGAAAGCCTCTGCTCATCCATATCAAACAGCACATACTCCGACCTGTGCTCTGGGTCCTGGCACACGTGGTTCACAATGAAACACTGGTAGTTCCAGAGCAGAAGCAGCACCATGCCACACAGGGCCAGCATTACCAGGCTGCCCAGCAGGAGGCGCTGTTTGTCCAGGAAGCATCCGTTCTGACAGCTCTCATCAGTGAGATGTGTGAACCTCCACAGAGATCTCTTCAGCACAGATCCTGGGCGCTGATGTGGATACAGAGACACGACGAAATCTTTTGTTTGTGCTGTGTTCATTGTATGGGGAGTACTCAGAGATTCTTACAAGCTGCCTGCTGTGGGAAAAACAAGTGGTAGAGCCGCAGAGATGAGATGAATATTGCAGTTCATGTTGCACAGGTCTGGCTAGGGCTTTTGTGATTGCATCTGTAATAAATATGCAAACACATGCAAAGATAATTTTTGTGCTAAGGAAAATAATAACAATTTATACAACAAGTCTTCTCCCCGAGTCCTCCGCCATTTAGGAGAGTACTGCGAAACGTAATGAAAGTAATCAGCGTTGTTTACGTTCAGCATATCCTGGATGCAAACAAGACTGATTACATTCTGGGGTACTCTCCCAAATGGCAGAAAATATGGCACACGGTATTCCCACTGCTTTGTAATCGTAATCACATTGACTATTTTACTGGTGTCCTTGCTAGTTTCTGTGCCTCGATCATGATAGTTTCCTTGCTACTGGTGAACAAAGTCTTATGGATTTGGAACGACATGAGGGTAATTAATGACTGATGATGAATTTTCATTTTTGGGTGAACTAACCCTTTAAAGGAATCATTCAGATTTCCTGTACTATGATTACTAATTGGTAAATGTAGGTGTTTTTGTTGCAGTTATTCAGTAGGAATTTACCTTATCATTCAAAAAAGTCTTTATGGCTCTGAAACTCATAAGCCAACATATTATTCTTTTAACCAACAAATGATCTGAAATACTGTAGACTCTAAATAGAAGAGTTATGTAAAAACATATTAAATATGTATTATGGCTTTAAATGCATAAAAACACCCAAGTTTAGTGAAACTCCACATTAATTGCATAGACCAGTGAGAGGTAAATACGCTCGTTTGCCTACTATGGCAGTGATAACACAAATGCAGTATAAACACTAATAAAAGCTTACCTTTCCAGCTGATGTAGAAGCTGTAAGACTGCTAGCTTACGAAGACAAACAAGCATCAGGTTGCAAGATGCCCCAGGGTTTGTCCATTCACTGACCTGTACTCCTGTTTGGATTACTTCTGCTCAAAATGTCAAAACAAACAGATTCAGAACAGCTCCTCCTCTAATGTCTTGGCACACCTTCTACACACCAGATTATGACCATGTCTGTTTAATGTTTAAATGTGAGAGGCAGATTGTGCAAATGATAATTCATTTTCTGTGATTTAAAAACTATTTTCCATGCATCAGACTGTGGCTTTTTAATATGAATGAATATCCCGCACGGTACATTGTTTGCACCAACTTTAAGAAAACTCTCAACTGCTTGCACATATTTCAGAAAGCCCTGAAAGATTAAAATAGATTTAGTCAGTTGTTTTTTTGCCTTGATCGTGACAGTGAGACAAATGGCTGTGCGTGCTCTCACGCTGTGCAATATCCCCACGAGAGCAGAGTGGTGCCAAGATACTGATGATAAACATTATTGTGGCATATTTCATATTTTTTTGAATAATGAAGTTGACTGAGTGTACTGAATTTTGAGTGATGAATTTTGCTCATGGCGGTAACCCTTTAAACATTATATATAATACATAACACAGACAGAAAATATTCAAATCCAAAATAGAAATGTAAATCCAATATGGGGTTGTTAATAGTGCACTCACAAAGAGAAATATAGGGCGCTCAGTATAAAATTTCACTTACAGAAGTAGTTAATTACAGAACATAGCCAGCTGACCTTTCCTCTTAATCTTGTAGTGAATCCTCATATCTGATTTTCTCTGTTTTTCTCGCCTACCCCTTCTTGTGCTCTTTTATGAACTAGTTATGAAGATATTGATTTTCTGAAACAAAAGTAGGGTAGAGGTAAAAGGGTGAGCAATAAGTTATTCAATCCAGGTTTCATTTTTCATTTGATATATATTTTATTGGCACACTGGAGTATAGCAGTTATACATTTTTTAACATATATCTTTGTTTGAATTCAACTCAGAGTAGTTGTTTTTTTTACACAAACAGTATTGGAATAGTCATCAAAAGCACATTTGGTGGTCGAGAAATATGGTGAAAGCAGATTTAAATGGCCTTGCAATATTTTAAACCTTTAGAAATGATGCATGTTCGCATACAACAGTAAAAGGCTTACATTGCTTTGTTTGTCAAAGATGTGCTTCCTCTTGAGCCTCACAAGTACTTCAGGCCGCACACTTTAATTTATTCCCTGCCACCATTGTGGGTTTCCACCACACACACACAGATTCCAAACATACGATCAAATACTAGCCTACACAAAGCAGTGCATATGGCAGCATATATTTTTCTATGTAGGATCGATTATGAATCTATAGAGAATCTGCTTAACGGTCATAACTAATTTCACAAAGCAGTTCACAGTCATGTTCACAGTAAAACTGGACTTTAGACACTTGCTGAACCCAACCCAGCATATAATTTCGAGCGAAGACCACTAAACCCTGAACCACGAATCTAGTGTTTTTCTATAAAAACTCTAAATTTTCATCTAAAACATATATTTTTCTCATATTAATGTGTTTCTCTTATAAAAGTTTCATAACTTACTTGTACAGTACGCTTAGTTCACATTCTAAACAATGGTTAGCAAAGCCCTCTGATTGTTTGAGACCAACGATCTATTCCGTGATCTAATACGCCTATCATTGGTCAGTATACTTTTAAAAGCCCACAGAAAAACAAGACTGACTCGTGTTGTAAATTAACACTTTTGCCGGAAACCATTTAACTAGTCCACAAAGCAAAAGCTTAACAACAAACAATGGATTAAGCATGTTATTATTTCGCACAGACAAAATACTGCTCATATATTATAATGGCATGATGAAATATATATATATATATATATGAGGAAAGGTCCCCAGTGTGGTAGCTTAAAGATGCTAGCTACCAGCTCACACAATGATACAGAAATTATAACAGGGAATTTCAAGCAAGGTTCAACATTAAGCTCAAAAATCCTGTAATAATATCTGCTTCATTACATCTACGCCACTCTTTATCATAAGCAGGTTCCTTTCGTTCATTTGAAGTTTCGTCTTTAAACGTTTATGACAAACAAGGTTGGATCTGCTACATTTAGCCCCTGGCTGGATAGACCCCGTATGATATTCAGATAATTCGCATCCAAAAATCATTGTTTTTGTACAAAAGATTAAAAACATAAATAAAGTAACGGAAAAAAATCCACAGTATGTGTCCAAAGCAACCTGGACAGCTTCGGGAAAGTGTTCTGAAGACGGCAGTGAAGGGAGAGAATCGCATATTAAGAAACAGCAAAGTGCAACAATGATCAAAATGCGCCAAACTTTCACCTACAGTAGTATTTATAGCAACACAATTTCTACCCTAACCTACCTTTTCAAAGCTAAATATACAAAGTCAAAGATAAGTTCTGTGTTTTCAAATGGGAAAACCAAAACACTACCAAAGTGTTGAGATAAGCTACATATTTCTTAGGTGGAGGTAGAAAGACGTACTGTATTATACATATGTACTGTATGAAACACAATTATGCCTGAATCATAAAAGTGAAAAACTATTCTGTATTATTTGTTTTGTTTTGTTTTTGTTAATGATGACTTATGATGACCTAATGTGAAGAAACAGAAATATAAATATATATATATACATATTTCACAAAAACTCTTTAGATATGTGCAAAAAATTGTAAAAAGTGAAGCACTTTGTGTGTGTGAGTGTGTGTGAATGCATTAGTCTGGTGTGAACCGTGTGGCAGTGTAAATTTGCTCCAGTGTGGTTGAATTTGGCACAGTGTGTCCATAAAAGTTTCATATGACGTGGTGGATTTTCCTCAAATGACGGTGCTGGAGGTGTTGTTGTCTCAAGCCCACCGCCTCCTGCTTTTCCAGTCTCTCTCTCTCTTTCTTTCTGCCTGTCAAATTCTCTTTCTCTCTCCACTTTCACACCACTGTGCTCACAGAGGGGTCTGACAGGTTGAGCTGGCCGGTAATGTCCGTAGGATATGGCTATAGATGAGGAAGAAACAGAAAAAGGGACATATAAGAGCATATATATGTGCATAAACCTAAATATGCTCTGTACCTCCCATGACCGGTATTTAGTTCACGCTGTTATGACGGAGGCAATCTCTCCACCCACTGCAAGCCGTGTTTATCTGTCATCTAGAATCATTTGTCTGCGATTTAAAAACAGACAGGCCTCCTCGGACTGTGTTGTAAGATAAATAGAGTGAACAAGGTCACGGATTCATTACTGCGCAATTGCTTGCTTAAAGGATCATTGCTCACACTTATGGTCTTAAATAAATGTGCTTACTTAAACGGGCACCGTAAATCACATGCAAAAATGTCTGCACAAGAAGCCTGTAATGGCACAAACAAGAGTGCTCTGTCTCCCGGCTCACAGCTAATAATTTACCTGACCTAGAAGTATTGTCTCCATAGTAACTGTCCTAATGAAATATGACAGCCGGACCTGATATGCAGCACAAGGTGCAGTTCATTCCAGTTCGACACAGGTTTCACCCTCAATAGCTTTCAATTTCAATTTCTGTAGTATTATCATACTGAAATTAAATATATATTTCCACAAAGCAACATATTACACTCATATCATGAGGATTTTATTTGTATTGTGCAAAAAGGATTGAAGATATTTTAAAAATGTCTTAGTTTTTTTCACACACTAAATGTTGTTTTGGATCTAAATGACTTTCAGTGACTGTAATGAATATCTAAGTGCATGTTCGGCAGGAGGAATAACATCGTAAAGATTACGAGATAAGATGGTTTGTCCCTTTTATTCGGTACAAAGTTTACAGGATATAGTTTTGTAAATATATACCAAAAATATGGCTTTTTTTTGGGGTGATGTGATACCCTCAGTCATAACAACATTGTTTATGGTGTTCCAAAGCAATAATGAGCCATAACCACAGCGCCCCCTGCCTACAAACAGGGAAGCAGATTTAAAGCTCTATTCTACAACAACCAGAAGGGTCATGCTGGTAGAGGAAGAGAGAGGCAGTGTGGCATGTGGACACCGACATTCAAAACACCATTCAAATCCATTTATAAAAAACACTGATAGAAAAGAAAAGGATGATAAGGACTGTGATGGGTAAACACCGGTTCAAAAAGACATTTTGGCACTGTTTAGCTAGTAGACTGTGTGTCTTTAATCTGCTCCTATTCTGCCTTTATCTTTGGAAAATGTATTTTGAAATCAGGTTAAAAAACACATTTTGCACCCTCACCTCTGTAAATGATTCAAACCATCCTACTGAAGGAGAAACCAGCTGAATTGTGAGCTACATAGATTTGGATATTTTTTCTAAACCATCAACCAAATGAATTGCCAATCAGCATAATCTCTCAAGTTGAGGATGCATGCAACAAAGCCCTATAGGTCATACCCAGAAAATGCCTAGCCTGCAATTGAATAAAAATTCAATTTAAACCAATTAAAGTAATGCAGTGAATTAGTCTGTTTGTGCTTGCACATTTGTTGTATTGAATCCTCAGAGCCAGTAGCTGTTTGGTTTGAGAGCTACATCTTATTAAACCTGTGGGACTGAAGAAACCGTGCGGAGGCGTTTGTGTGAATGAACTCATTTGGGAATCCAACTCTAAGAGTTCAATACATTGTAAACGGAAACCAAAAACCCATCTGAGCAGCGTTTCCTGAAAATGAAAAGTGTATTTGTTTTTTGATTCATAGAACTGCAAAGAAAACATTGGACGGTTAAAAATAAAGGGATCTTGGTAGTGCAGGCCGACCAGGGGAACAGCCCAGGTTATTTTAGCATCTTTGGCTGTTAACGGCGATACCGTGCATCGCGGGAGGCATACAGGGTGACTTTGTGACAGCAACCACATAAAATGGGACAATAAAAAAAGGATGAGGGGCATGGAAATAACCGTTACAGGACCGAGCGGTGAGATGAGAGACACACGAGTACACATAAAGAAAGGGAAAAAGAAAAGAGCATAAAGTAAAGTCACATTCAGGTTAGGCACGGGAGAAAGACCAGCACAGGCGCTAAGAAGGAGAAGCTACCTCGCCCCCTCCTGCAAGGTCAAACCCCCCCAAAAATCTGCTCCTCGGTTACCTCTCCACGCTTTCCCTGGCAGCTAGATCCCTGATTGGGCTTTCCCAAAAGATGTCTGGATGGAGTATAGATGGCTGACTGACAGACATGTGGCCATGACTGTAACTCCATGTGTGAGGGTGAAGAGAGTCTGAGATGAGACGTTTGTTTCAGAGAGGAAAGATGAGATGACAGGAGAAAGGAAGAGAGTGAAAGAAACAGGGCAGGCCGAGGAGGAGGAGGAAGAGAAAGAGGAAGAGAGCGAGAAGATAGAAGTACAGGCAGGGCGTCATTTTCTTAATCTTCTTACCGTGTCTTTGGACGACCTACGTCTCTTGATGTTGGAGGCCAGGTTGGTACTGATGGACCTAAAAGAGGCTTTCTTTTTGGGGTCGGGCTCTGCTCTACCACTTTTCCTATCCTAAAATAAATATACAGTATATGTAGAACAATTATTCGTGCTCTCTGGAAGAGCGCGTTTGGTTTCCAACCATCACCACCCACCTTGACTACTAAAGCTACTGGATGGTACTACCCTGCTAATTTTAGCGCTTATCACAATTAACATGGCGTCTCCTGTCCACTCTCCATCTCCATCTTGGCTGTGAGTCAGAACAACGCTTTCTGCGTTCTGTAACTCCGTAAATGGAAAGCCAAAGCATTAGCAAAGGGGAAAAAAAGCAAAATGAACATATAATAGGATGGGAAAAAAACAGGCTCCGTTTTGAGAGGGAGAAGATGTTCTAGTGCTTTCAGAGAAAATTAACAACGCATCAAATAAATAGTCGAAACTTAACACAGTTCCTTGGCATTATACCCTGGTGAGGGTATAATGGGCGTATGAAGGAAGGAGAAAGGGATGCGCGGGCTCATAAGAGGAGATGAGAGAGTCGGGAAGGGTGTTGGTGAATCTGGTCAACCAGAGGACATGCAATACATGGAACCAAAAAAGGAATGCAAAATGAATGACATGACAGTTGACCTTGGCTGGCACCGTCACTCCCTCATTGACTAGCACATTTAGACCATGTGTCTGATCCCTTAGGGTGAGCGACTCAAGACGTGACCATCTGCAACTGCACTTTACTTTACAGTAGTATATCAATCATTTTACTAAAAAGAGGTTAGAAAACCAGTTTTAGTAGAGTTGTCTTTTTTCAAGAAGCATTTTGTGAAGGTTTGAAAAACTTTCATACCATATTCAAGACAGCTTTAATTGTTGTGTAACCATCAAGTACAGAACCAAAAACATTTTAAATATCATTAGGTATTTTTGGAGAGTAACACCACATTAAATTTTCTAACCTGAGCTTGCCTTGTCATAAAAAGGTCAAATGATCTGATATTTAAGAGATTTGGTGCCAGTTTTACTCAACAGATAAAACAGCGCAAGCTGAAAGACGTGCAACAATGAATTAGCGCTGAAAGGTGTGGACACTATTTTTGTGCCTTTATTAAATATGCATTTGTATGAGTTTGTAGGCGGGTCAAGTTTTTCGCTGGCAGCCAAAGTACAACATACTGTAAGTGTGATTTATGCAAATGTGTTACACCGTGATGTGTAGCTGTCACAGAAGTGGCAAATTACTGACATGTTTAGTCAGTTCGTTATTTTTATTAATCGTCCACTTTCAGATTTACAACTTGCAGATCGTTTACATTCACATACAGCTACATTACACGGCATGAAAGGCATCAGAAATGGCATAATAGGAGAACTTTAATTTGCACGTAGTTAAATCACCTGCATGTATTTCCAACCCCAACAGCGCTGTTTTGAAATCGCACTCTTTGGTTAATCTGCCCTGTTTAGTAAAACTGGCCTTTACTGATCATGTTTTTTGCTGCATGTTTTTACTGACAAATATTTCTTTAAATATAAAAAATCAGAAGCAAAAAATCTATATTTTAGATATGTTAAATACCAATAGACAATTATGCAAATAAAAATGTAAGGCCTTCTTTAAGAATAGCTTTCTAAAAATGGACTTCAATACAAACTCCAAACCAACCAAAATGCTTCGTAAAGTAAAGTGCATTCCACTTGTTTTTTGTAAGACATACGTGAATCATTTGTCACTGTTTCAAACAACATTGCAAAAGAAACACGACACAAAAAATGCCCACAGTAAGATTTTTATCCGTTTTCACTTAATGCATTCTGGTTTCTGTAGAAAGGGTGACCGTACAAGCTTCTTTAACCGTCAGTTCTTTCATTCATTGCATTTCAAAGCCCTGTGATGAGGTAGTGCCTCTGGAGTGGGCAGCTAGCCCACATCACATGGGCTCCTGATCTGCTCCTGGCTCGCTCTGGTTTGAAATGCAAATGCATCCAGGGCAGATCTGTCTGTTCATGCATTCGGGAAGCAGTTGTGTGTATGGCTTTTGCATACGTTGTACGTGCACCTGGAGAAAGCGTGCCGGGTTTTGTGTGGAATAATTGATTTGTGCTTTCAGAGAAGAATTATTCATTGGCACACCCGGTCGCCATTAGCAGCAGTTAAACATCCATGTTTTCTCTCTCTAATGGGAATGACATGGAGGCTCATTTGTAAATAAATTATATAAGCATTATGTTTCTTTCACTCGATAAAACAGTGGGAGGAAAATCCATCAAAAAGACCTTGTCCGTGGTTTTTTTGTTCATCTCAAATTATGAGCCTTCAACAATGCTGGACCTCTGACTTGAAGTGGGCGGCACGTGTGGGCGTGTTATCCATCCAACATTGTCTTGTGACTCAAGTAGGCAGTAAAGCCCGAAGGTTAAAACACTTAACTCTCTATAACATGAATCTCTAATGTGTGAAGTCAATCAGATAGCTGTCGGCTTTGATACCGCACTGACACTTCTTCCTTTAGTTAGATTTAGTTGGGTTTGCCTTGTGGTGAAATATGTGCCTGTTAATAATGGGTCTAAAGTAACAAGGCCACGCTCAGCGACTTGCATCCCATTAGGAAAAGTAATCTCGCTTCAACAACAGACTGACTTTCCCAGCAGTTCAGAGCTGTAGTCATGTGTTGTGCAAGCCAGCCGGGTTTTAAGTCTCAAACGGGCTGACCTTGTTACTTTCCGCCAACATCCGGGCATCGTGTTGGCCAGTGACCCATTGTGTATGGATACAGCTGGAGGCCAGCAGCAGACAGACACTGATCTGTATAGGGCGTGAGGATGCTTTGATCCCTGCTAGAGCCCAGCAGGGCCATTCAGCCGGCCTGCTCAGCATGCATCTTCCTGACTCCACAGCAGCATCACAGGCTCCTTTAATGCGTGTGTGTGTGTGTACTTGTCAAGCTGTTCAATAAAATCAATGCCACTGGCGGTAGTGAGGCTGCAGGAGCTGCTTTATCATGCTGCGCAGTTCGATTGGATGGTAAGATGTGTGTCTTTGCATGGATCTGCAGCGAAACATTCATTATTAAGATGGAATTATTTTGGACACTTGTCTGCTGTTGCATGGCCAAATGTCCAAATTAATGTATACACCTACCTTGAGGCATTTTTTACTACTGTGAGGTTATTAGTCATTATCATTAGTGCTTTTTTAGTTTGATATTAAGCAGGAATTTAAGGTTTTTGACACCAAAGACCCTTTTATACTATGTGAGAAAATTGCTATGCATGATATTTTTAAGCATGTTGTTTCCTAAAATAAATTATTGGCTTTTTTATCCATGTACTTCAGCCAAAGTACAATTACAAAAATATTATTTGGAAAACATTTACTTTGTGTTAATTTCACTTGACACTGTTATATCGTCTGCTGCTAAATCTAAAAATACTCTAAATGTAGACAGAAACACCCTGTGAACATAATACTAAAATATTTTAGATCTAATAACACCTTTGGCTTAAAATGTCAATATAAAAGTCAATTATTTTATTTTGCAAACATGTTTTCATTATAATATTAAATATGTACACACATTACTGCTCAAAGGTTTGCAGTACTAAGATTTTTAA
This sequence comes from Enteromius thamalakanensis, assembly GCA_032357475.1. Taxonomy (NCBI): domain Eukaryota; kingdom Metazoa; phylum Chordata; class Actinopteri; order Cypriniformes; family Cyprinidae; genus Enteromius; species Enteromius thamalakanensis. The sequence goes on along the minus strand of JAUCMT010000105.1, from coordinate 7,376,926 downwards.
AAGACATTAATACTTTTATAGAGCAAAGATACATAACATTTTTTATTAATTAAAGGGCCCTAAAAGAAAATGTAGGAAAAAAATATTATCAGCACTAAGCATTTAATGTAACTGTTTGTTTGATTGATTTCCAAAGGATCATGTGACACTGAGGACTGGAGTAATGACTGCTAAAAATACAGATTTGCCATCACATGAACTACATTTTAAAATAAATAATAATTATCTTAAATTATAATATTTCACAATATCATTCTTTAACTATATAAAAATATATAAAATCATGCCTTAGTTAGCATAAGACACTTTCTAATAGCAGTGTATAAACATTTTTCTATACTGTAAAAATCTGTTCATAAGTTGATTCAGAGTTGACTTGATCATCATATTTGGGGTCCTTGGCATCAGAAAGTAAAATAAATGTATGTATAAAGAAAGCTTACTGTAATCCTGATCCCTTGCACAATAGAGATTGATTAAATGTGTTCAGCATGCATTAATATATTGACAAACACCTTTGTTCACTCTAGCTTAGCAGCTCAGTTTGACTGACCGTTGATCTTTTGGTGATGTGTTAATTTGTGCCTCATCATGACCTTTATAATTCGCATGAACGCATGACAAGCATGCGATTAGAAGAAATCTATTAGAGAGTTCTTTGTTCTGTGGCAGAAACCACTGGGCTGTTTTTCGCCTCTAATGTTTCCCGGTAAGAGTTTGGAGGGGATGGGAGACAGCTGTACCTGTAAGTTCTTCCTCCAGACGTTGACTGCTGCGAAAGCCAGCTGCATTTGCTTCCTGCGTGCATCCTTGTGTCGTTTGTACGCAATCTCAATGAAGATGAGGAAGATCCCGGCTACGATGCCACCAGCCACCAACATAAACACGCCTGTGTGATGAAAAATACATTTGATCACTTCACTGTGACATAGAGGGCTACAGACAGAGACTACTAAAGAGGCCTATTTATATTGACAGGGATTAATTTTCCATATTTGGTCATGCAAGCTTCATTGACTATTTGCTATTGGTGATAGTTGGAAAAGGGGGGAATACTGATCTGCTGCCTGATACAGCTGGATGTTACAGTCAAGTAGAAACCCCTACTAAACAATAGCACAGAGACCTTGAGAGATTTGATTGGTGTCAGCGTCAACAGCTCTTCAGAAAGCAAAAGGGTTCCTGTGAGAGGTGGATCGTACCTGCCATATTCTCGAAAGTGAGCGTGGCTGGTGCATTGCTTCTTGAGTCACACTCCTGGTAACGGACCCAGGTTTTATCCAAGTCCTCCATGAAGCCATTCTCATGGGAACTATTAGTTCAGAGACCCAACACATCAGTCAAACAATCCGTTATTCCAGAAATAGAAACAGTTGACAGATTGCAGTAAGCCTAGGGATTAGATGAAAGGAACAGAAAAAAAAAGAGAAAAACAAACAAAAGTATAACTGCACTGTGGATGATTGAGATTACCTGAGGATGGCCAGAGAGACATTTTGCTTCCACGGGCTATCTTTACGCATACCGATACCAAATCCAGAGCGGAAGAACAGCTCGCCTGTGGTGACCAGGTCACATTTCTGCGAGGCCTCAAACTCCAACACTGCTGAATCCCATATAAACGCGTGGAGTTTGCTATGGGTAGAAAAAAGTATGCATGAAAAAACTTGCATTTTTTACATTTTACATTCTTTTCTTTTCTTATTTGCAATACCATTCATAGATTGCTCATCAAAGCTATATCATTTGATAAAGTTAAACAGTAATACTGTAAGATATGACCATTTTAAATAATATTTGTTTAATGAAGCTGAATTTTAAGCAGCCATTGCTTTGCTGATCAAAAATACATTTATTATTATCAATGTTGTGTTGCATTTCTTTCCTCAAGATATTTCTTTGTAACAATGTGAAGTACTTTACTGCTAATTATGATCAATCAATTACAAATACATTTTAAAATGTCTTAGTATTTTGCCTTACATTTGCTTTAATGACAGCAGCAAACAAGCTGCATTGATTCATTACAAGTTTGTGCGAAACCTGTTAATTCATTTGATGCAGCATGATTTGAGAATGATCCAAAGAACTTCTTGTGCTTCACGTGGAAGCAAGAAGATCTGTCTGTACAAAGAGTCACATGATAAACGACACAAATGAACTTATTTCATTAGTTACCCAGAAATAATTCAGAATCTTTTTAGTATGTATTTCATGTCACAATACGTCTTTGCTAAACATTTTTCAAAATCGCAAACTTTGCAGCTTTAAATGCGATAAAATTAAACCCCAGTTTGTCATTGTCTGGATTTAAAAAAATTTATTAATTAATAAACCAACTTCACCTTTAATACTTTTTAAACACTTGCCTGAGAACTGGCATCTTCTAAATGGAGATAAGTGGAACAAATTCCCGGAGACTATAAAACTCCAGATGTTAAAAATCAGTAGGGAAAATGTATTAAACACACTGGCAGTCTGCCATCTGTTCCCGTCTTAGCCTTATAGTGAAGGTCCTTCTTTAAAATACAACTCCCTACTCTGCTTTGTATTCAGCATCAATACTGTACTGAATCACTCTAACAGGGGTTTAGCCTCTCTCTGCTCTCCACACACTCACTGAGAGGAGGGGAGGATGTGTCACCCTTTATACTGACTGATAATTTAGCTTTCTGCTGCTCAAGTCCTGGCATCCATATCCATGCCCAGCCCCTACTATCCTTTTTAAGATTTAAAACAACAGCTTCCAACTAAACCAGTCCTGACATACAGGTAACCAAAATAGCATTATTAGTGTAAACTCGTGACTGTTGACTGACTTGTCTCGCACGGCCTGGATGGCTTCAGCGGCGCTCTCGTAGTTGTGCTTTTCCATGTGGCGGTACATGGTGCTTAGCTCAACTTGGCGCCGGAAGTAAATGTCCACAGAGCTCTGCTTCACTGTGGCGTAGATGAATTTGTCTGATGGGTTTCGCAGCTGAAATACAAGGTAACAGTGGGAACGTCTGGATGAACTGTGATAAATGGGTGCTACGCAAGGTAAATGCATTCAAAACATGATGAATAATTAAAGTAAACTGGTGTTTGGTGTCTGCAAATCAAAAACACGGAATTTGCAATTACATGAAATATTTGTCAGAGGATAATGTCTGTGGGAATAGAGGTAAACCAAGGTAAGTGTGACCTAAAAAAGTGTTTCTGTGCACCTACAACTGTTATAATACCACAATTGTAAATTTATCAAATATCTCATAAAATGTCATTAAATCCTTTTTAAACATTTAAATTAAGTCCTTTGTAAAATGTTCAGCCCACATGACTGAACCGACACGATTGTTATGATGAACAAGGCTAATAAAAATAACCTTTGCGAACGAATGGCCTGTAATTATGTGTCCTCGCAGTGCTTAATTATATGTGGTGTTTTAATAGCGTGTGAAATGTGAATTCTAGGTGTATGGTAATTTAGAGTCTTATTTTATATTCTGTTGTATAACATGCATAGCTGCTTCATATTTAGCGCTCACCCTAGGGTCGTTGATGCCGGTAATGCGCTCCTCAGGCCGATCCAGCACCAGGAAGGCTGCCAAATTGGCAGTATAAGATGCAACTATAATCATAGCAAAACCAGCCCACACCATACCTAAAATCCTTGCTGAAAAGCTCCGAGGGGCACCTGTGAATGTAAGTGGAGAGGTGAGAGCGATAAAGAAAATTATGCTTACTGCGAAATCAATCAAACGCAGAGTCAGCAATCATTCCACCTCGCAGCACCAACAGACCGAATAATAATCGTATTGCTGATGTCTACCTTCTCCAATGCCGGAGTTCAGAAGTACACCCCAGGAGAACCACATAGCAGAGGATAAGGTGAGGGCGTCTTCTTCTTCCTCTTCGCTATTTACTTTAAACCTTCCGAATGGGCTGCACAGCAAAGTGCATATCAGATAGAGACAGATGCTTTAAACTGCATTCAAAAAATGCTAGCTAAACTTTTGAGATCTTCTGCAAACTTTCTTAATATCAAGCTATGTTCTCTAGTTTTATGGGGCTAGCAAATATTGTCCTTTACCTGAAACGGTCTAATAGGTAGAGCATCACCGCCACAACATGGACCGATAGACCCACCAGTAACCACAGAGTGCTCTGAAAAGGCTGCATGAACGAGTCCAGTGTACTGCGTGGTATTTCCTGAAAAACAACACAAAGTTTATCCAACCCAAACACCACCCACATTGCCACATGCATCCCCATATGGAGCATCAAATGGAGTCTGCATGTACACTGATCAAAGGTGTATTAATAGATTTCACTGTACAAGTCAATTGATTTGTCACAGAGTTTCTTCAGTACAGAGATATGTCCACTTCGGGGAATTTAATTAAATCACGAAACTGTAATACAATTTCTGTCCCAGAAAATCATGTTCCCAGAGGATTGTTCCAATTAATTACATATCAGATACTTTTTTTGAAACTTGCAGTTTAAAATTGAAATCCCTTCCCTTCATTGGCCCTTAAGAAATAATGCAACATTGATTTTCATGTATGGATAAAAAATATCTATATTTCAAATGTTCATTTTTGAATAAACTGTCTGACTAAAATCAAATGGTGATCTGTAGGTCATCTGAGTCTCACCTTTTTCACGAGTATTGTGAGTCCCTGGTACTTGAACGGTTTCGAGAACTCTATATACTGGGCTCGTTCATTGTTGATTGTAAGTGGAGCCACGATCATATCTGCCAAGCCACTCAGGAGCTCTCCCATCATGCCATTCCACTCCTTCTTGTTGCTGTTATTCACCTGGTATCATGAAGATAACATTAAGCAATTTGTCATGCTTAAATGCACTTTGCTTTATGTATATTTCAGCAGATTCTTAACAACAGCTGTGAAGAAAGACATGGAAAAGTGCCGACAAGTCTAGTCGCATGACCTTGGAAAAGATGAGCTTCAGACTGGTGAAGAATCAATAACGTTATCGTATTACTCACACGCTCCTGAGTGCCAAATTTGCCATCAGCCACTAGATGCACTTCATAGGTGAAGTTCATTGTCATCGCAAGTTTGATCAAAAGGTCAATGCAGAACCCATAGCAGCACTGAGGCACTATGGGGCGACCTACGGAGTTACAAAAGACAGTCAGATCTGGACACAACTTTAGTTTAACAAACTGTATATAATATAATACACAATGTCTACCTGGAATGGTCTCATTGGGGCCAGTGCAGATCACTTTTTTGATCAGGACTCCATTTACAGTGTGCTCTTCCTTACATGTTCCATCTCGAAGCGTTGGTTTCACATAGACAAAGGGCTCTTGATGAATGGTGACAATCTATAACAATAGACACGAGAACTGAATGTCAATGCATGGTTTTTAATGAATGAATGAATTAGTTTTTAAAACAGTAAAAAGCCCTCCAATAAAGTACCTTTAATCTTGTTGACATCTGATACCCTTTTGGCTTTTCAGTCTCTCCTCCTGGCCAAATAATCTTCCTCTGCGTGTTCATTACAACCTGAAACATAATTTATTCCTGTCAATAACTGTCTTTACTTATATTTACACTGGATGTACAGTACTTCGCTGTACCTTTGTGCTCATTTGTAAGCATCAGCTGAAATAATATATGTAAATGTTGTTTTCAATTAGTCAACATTTTTAGGTAAAACATTTTAAAACGTTAATCTTTGTAAAACATTAAATCATAGATATACATTGATCATTGATATAGCTAAATTAACAGCTACTGTAATTCTAATTAATTATGAGCTATAGTATATTTACAAATTAACATTTTGTTAAAAAAAAAAATTAAAAAAATGATGGTTCATGAAACTTGATACTGTACCCTTACTGTAAAGTGTTACAATAAAATTACAGTGTGCTACCGTCCAAACTGTTAAAATAGCAAATGTTTGCACTGAGCAGAAGGACAGTTTATTAAAAAAGACTGAGCCGATTTCATACTTGCGAGCCATTGTAGACGCCCACTTGCACCAGCCGGGTTTTCTGGTAGTTCAGAATGCTGTAGTGGGCGAACCTCCTGTCTCCGTCATCATTAAACTCCACGCGGCCTGTCAGGCCATCTGGATACTTGGATGACATCAGCACTCTAGTACACCAGAGGGGATTTTTTAGAAAAGGGACAAAATGCTCATTTAATCACAAAGGAAGACATTGACGATGACTGGAAGTAATGAAAGTTTACCAGGAATTCAGAAATGGAGATGCAGGTATGTCTTTAGAAAAAGACAAGACGGTAACTAGGGAAGAGTTAGGGGGTGTTGTGTGGGGTTGGGTGGAGTCGGATGGCACGTATAATGTGCAGGCACAGACACAGGAGAACAGAAATGACACCTGTAAGGGTCTCAAATTGGGTCTCAAATGCAAATTGGTAGCACCAGATTTCACAAGGCCAATGTAAGCAACAACTTAACAGGCTTGATGTGTCCTTGCACTCGATTATTAATCTGTTTGAGGAGGTGGTTTTAAAGCCAAAAGCTATCAGTTTCAATATTTGTGGTGTGAATGCTTCCACTCTTGTCAGTGCCAGACCAGTGGTAATGTATGATAATGCATGACAGCAAATGGGTGGTTGGTTGGAAAGCTAGCGAGTGCTAGCCAGCACTCAACCCTGGCCTCACCGTTTGAAGAGTGGGCCAGTCTTCCAGATGTTTGTATTGCCAACACAGCCTCGAGGAGGCTCTGTGATATTCTCCTTCTCAAAGAGCTCCTGAATGGACTGGGCCACCACAGCCACGGCATCGTAGATGTGCGCAGACTCGTTCTTGCCATTGATAAGCTGAAGGCCGAGCAAGCCTGCCCAGTTGACAACATTACATGGTGTTGGCCAATGCCTCACAACACGACTTTCACTTCAAGAACACGTCAAGGCATACTCGTAATAAAGAAATGCACTCATTGCCAGAGAGAGAAAACAAACGTGCATTGTATATGAGCAACATATTGTCTCAAGACAGACAGAAGGACTGTGAACGTCATGGGGGATCAGGACAGGGTCAGCACTGAGCAGAATGGCGTGAAGTTGAACACGGATGTGTATATAAAGAAGCCAGGAACAAAGAAATGTGGTTGTCGCTTACCATCGTATCCACACCTCTATGTGGAGGTAGCAAAGCACCACTTATAAATAAACTCATGAAAGCCAAACCTCAAAAATGTATGCACATTCAAACCAATATGGATTACCACAACTCTCTATTGCATCATTTGTTGTCTACTGAAAGAAAGGACAAACACTCAAAAATGAAACAAATTAAACATTAGACATAAAGCACAGTACAATGAATAAAGAATCACTGTGTTTAAAACCTTTAAACATGAAGATGTTTAAACGTTTAAACACTTAAAGTACAGCACAGACACTGATTCGTCGGTGGGGATTGCAAATTGTAATCGTATAAAAAGCTTAAAAGGCAAACATGTTCAGTTTGTTAAGAAGCCTGGGACAGAGAGAAAGAGAGAGAGAGATAGAAAGAGCAGATTAAAATGGAGAGGATGAAAAGTACATACCATCTGGGGCTTCACTCAGTGCTTTACCAGACATCTCCCTTTCTCCAACCAGCCACACATAACCAGAGCCTGTCATATTGAGCTGGCGCGCTGCTTTGTAAATGGCTGCGGCTTCGTCTTCACTGTGATTTAATAAAGATTGGTAGTAAGAGACTAGATTAATTGGACTAAACAACTCCATATTTCATGTTATGAGGAGAACTACAAGGTATCTGTGAGTGCAGAAATCAGAGAATCCGCTATACTACGCATTTCTTTTATTATATATAGATTTTTGTAGACACCAGCAAGAATGTGAAAAACATGTGAATGTGAATGCCTCAGATTTCCCCCAAGTCTGTTTGCATCTTCTGTGTGGGCCTCATTATGAGTGACTCATGAAGGCCAGAGAAACTGTCTGACATTATAAGGTAATCTCTTATCAACAAATTAGATGTTGGCTCATTTAATCAGAAAGCACCTTATGAAGTCTTTGTACAGAGGCTGGACATTTTTTAACATTTTAATGCATAAACTATATATAAATATATGAATAAATGAATTAATGAATGACGCATTTATATAGCGCTTTACTGTGTATTACCATACACCCAAAGCGCTTTACAATCATGTGGTGGGGGTCTCTCCTCAACCACCACCAGTGTGCAGCATCCACTTGGATGATGCGACGGCTGCCACAGGACAATGGCGCCAGTGTACTCACCACACACCAGCTACAGGTGGAGAGGATAGAGAGAGATACAGCCAATCAATGGATGGGGATTACTGGGAGGCCATGATAGACAATTGTGAGTGGGAATTTGGCCAGGACAGTGGGGTTACACCCCTACTCTTTACAATGTGTGTCATGGGATTTTTAATGACCACAGAGAGTCAGGACCTCGGTTAAAAGGTTTCATCCGAAAGACAGTTGTAGTGATATATGTAGTGAACTGAGAATTTATTTTAAATTCTTTATATTATATCCTATCATATTATATTATACTATTATAGTATAATGTACTCAGCAAATGAACTATTGTGGACCAGGGGCTGTATAACAGAAACTCTTCAAAGGCTTCATATCAAACATTTTGGATATGATTCTAAAAGTTGTAATGTTCCTTTAACAGGACAAAACACTTTTTTCACCAGAAAGGACTACCTGAATTTCTTAGGCTTTTATGGTCCTATCATTCCAATCCAATTTAATTCAAAACTGGTGTCAATATCTTGTGAAATGCGACCAACTAAATTTAAAATTCCACCTGAATTAAACAGTAGCACAAATATCATTTCAGAATTCTCCAGCTCAAGCTTCGCCATTTTTGCCTTTCTCAGTCTCTTGGCTGGCCAAATGTTATTATTCAGTAACAAAAGCGATTAGCAGTGATGGGTTGAAGAGTGGAGATGAACTCACCTTGCAGATAGGATGATAACTCTGGCCTCTAGCTCTTTGGCTTCCTGGAGCAGAGCTGTCAGATTTGTGTCTTGGCTGAACAGGAGCACTTTCTCTGCCTGGGATTAGGACACAACATTAGTCAAGTAGTTGACTCATCCCCACCATGAACCATGTTGTTTGAGAGCTTGCGTTTATTTTCTCTCCTTTTTTTTTTTTTTTGGAGGGGGGGAGGGGGTTTGAAAAAAATGAAGTAAAAAAAGTTTCTGAGATAATCTGCTTAAATGAAAAAAACTTAAGTAAGCTTGGAGCAGGTAAAAAAGTTCTGCATTTTCACATGCAAACTCAAGGGAATCAAGATTCCAAGGAAAAACGTGCATGTTAGAGGAAGAGGGAGAAGAAGATTGATGCAACCGGAAAGCAAAAAACAGGTGAAGGAAGGTGGTGGTGGTGGTGGCTTCTTTCCCAGCCAAAATCAAAAAAACAAAAAAAAGGAAGAAATGCTGCAGAAAGGTGGGAGTAACATCTGGATAGTGCCTGTCCCACACGACCAGATCTCCACGCACTGTGTCAAAAGAATAGACTTGCAATCTTGCTGGCTTCAATACATGCATTCCTTTACACAAAAATAAAAAAGTGAGAGGTGGGGGAGCGAGTTTTTGTGTACGCTTTAACAGAAAAAAATATAACCCATTCTCGATTGAAATCATAAAAAGAATCCAAACAAATAAATAGACGTGCTAGCAGGATAAGGATCTCTGGAATCGGTTTGTTGATTGTTTGACTGCTTTCTAGTGGCTACTTTCAGATAACTTTTGGGCGGCGTGCATTGACCATGCAAATATACCTTGGGTCCTCGCTTGTTGTCAAAGGACAGTTGGTCGAGGTTTTCATAGTTCCTGTTTTTACTCTGATGAATAATGTGCACAGAGAAAATATGCAGACACAGAATATTATAAACAGTTATAAATGGTGCGCAGTAAAGCATTCCAACAAATCTCCACTTTTCTGCTTCAAACTGGGAAACTCTAATCCTGGGGCTTGCAAAAAAAATCAACAAAGTCTACATGGAGCAGACAACCTTATCTATCCTTGCATATGGCCTGAACCTGCACGCTATTATTTCCATGACTTCTCCTCCTTTAATTCTTCTCACAATATTTCACTTTAATTTAACCTTTTCACTTGAATTTAATTAAAACACTTGCCCCTAGTGCGCTCCTTGCAATTAATAATAAGCACTTATGTCTATGTTTTGTTATAATGCATTGCTGTTTGTTAATTGTGGAGTACATTCAAGTGCAACCTAATCCCATTCCTCAATTTAAATTTCTTTGTCAATCTACCGTAAAAGAACATCAGCTACACTTGATGAAGCACAGCACGCGGCTGCCACAAGACATGCTTGTCCAGACATATGCCCAAAACCAAATATTCCAAGCACTCTATCTAGATAATGCACATTTTTCAGAGCCACAGAATCTATCTACTGTACATTTGTATGTTTGTCAGTCAAGCATTTGTTGTTTTGGAGAGCCCGAGTAAAATGAGTAAAGCTAGATTAAATGAATGGACATAGATTATTTGAGATAGATTTAATGAATTTAATTCATATTTGCAGATTTTTGGTGTCTAATTATACATATAAAAAAGTCAGTTTGCCCTCTAAACTCACACTAGATTGAGAAAAACTTGTTTTTCTTGTCTATCATAATGACTTAAATACACAGCCATCCAACCGTGTGGACAACAAGCAGGCAAAGTTTTGTTGTAATAACTGACACAAGCGAAAGACTTTCATGAGCCCTTCTACTGATTCCCAAAACAGTCTGAGAATGTGCATATAAAAACAGCTGGCCTTGGGGCTGCCACTGCTGAAAATGACATTGCAACGACATTGCGGGTGTCCTAAAAATACAGTGCCATGCTAACGTATCCAGATACCAAAGATATGGCTCTTTTTACTGAATAACAAATCATTATTTTGTTCTAATTTAGACTGCATATGTAATCTTTCATTACAGGTATGTGCATATATAAATGCAAAAGTTGATGAGGTTTAATGCTCACATGGTGCATCACTACCTTTAGCTTCAAATTTATGGGTAAAATACTTTCTGACATAATGTCAAATATTGAACAGCACAAAGCTGCACACAAAGAACACTCAATAAATCAGTCACAGTCTGTTGCTGGGAAGAAATTTTCACAGAAACGCAAAACAACCAAATCCCCTTGCTGTTGATTTTTTGCACAGCCCCAGGCTAAGTCCCTCATTTTGCTCCTGTTGTGGATAGACAAATAGAAGAATCTGACTATGGTAAAAAGCAATGTGAGATGAGTAGAAAAGTACAAAGTTTTGCAGATAAACCACTTAAGACGCTGCTGATGCCTCTGGCATAAATAATGTTAGCCAATGGAAAGAAATGTGTTTACAAAACAGAAAAAAGGAAACATTTAACATATATAGAGGACCTTTGAGATATTGATTACAGGAACACACGCTGACTTATACACACACACACACGCGTTCATTTACATGCTGAGCTGTGTGAGTCGGCAGCCCACGCATCTCACCTTTGTCTCCCTTTCCTCCAGCAGGGTTTCCAGTCTTTTCTGTGCCGCTCTGCCCTCGTGGTCATCGCTCACAATCAGTATGATGTGATTCCACTGGAACTCACGCATCATGTCAAACCACACTTGGGCTTGGTGGGAATAGGGTGGCACTGTGCGCAGGAAGGAGAGGTGGATGCTCTAGATGGACGTTTGGGGAAAAAGAGCGAGTGAATCTCAAAGGCTCGAAGCAATTTCAATTCATTAGGATTTAATCACTTTAACTGTAATTAATTTAGAGACGGATCCAAACATCACTTAATAGCGTGCCAAGATGCCAAAAGGCAAAGCGCATAAGTGAACCTAAAAGAGTCAATCAATCATAACTCTATGTGCAGTAATCATGAGAGTTTTTTAATTAAAGGTCTAAAAAATGACCACACTAAAAACGTGTAAACATTTATCATATTATTCTGCTCTCGAGGAAAATCTCCAAAATCTCCAACTTCAAAACTCCAAGCAAAGCATTAGGTGACTGATGAAAAAGACAGATGACATCTGCAGTCTCCCACACTCACCTTATCAGAGTAGATGGACATGCGGGTGGTGAGGCCCACTACAGGGATACGGTAAAAACCAGCTGTGTAGGACACCGGAGTGGGAGTCAGATGATCATTGGATTGGGGTGGGTGGCTCACCAAGATCGCATACACCTAAGAGACATGAGGATCAATAGTGAGGAGAGAATCTGACAAAGTTTCGTAACTAATAATATGACAGTCAAGTAATTCCATAAACATCCCTTCATAGTTTTTTATGCCGTTAGTGGCGCCATTGATTGTAGAGGTAATGACCTCAGAGGAAATCTGCCTAATTTTCTTAGCAGAAGCTTAGCAGAAGCTTTAATACAATATACAGGTATTTTGCAATAAAACGGCAAAATACAAGTCTAAATTTCTTTTGATATATTTATATATTTGGTGTGTATAGTAGCCATATGATAGGTGGAATAATTGACGGTAAACCGATTACTTGGCTAACTTCATGTAATATTGGTAACTAATAGCACAGATTATTAAAAAAACAAAAATATTTAAATAAACGTTATAATAAATATACCTTAGATTCTGTCCTGTTAAATTTAGCATCTAAGTTCTTGAAAACATAAGTTTTAAATCTGAAAGTGCAACTTGCATTTTTGTCTCTCAAAAGGAAAAGAGTCGACTCTGAATCATTGAAAAGACTCGTTTTGACGTTTTCGCGTTGGTCTGAATGAAAATGCAAACTCATTCTTTGCCACTATGTGCCGCTTTTGGATCGTTAAAAGCTCACAAACACTGCTTCAAACGAAATCATTCAACGAAAATGAATCTTTGAACGATTCATTTTCAAAGAAGTCGTTCTTGGGAGTCGTTGAACACAAAAGGTAAAAATTAAATGCTTATTTTAAGAAAATGAAAATGTTTTTTGACCTTGCATGCCAACCTGTTGTCTGGGACTACCAATACCCATAATATTCATAACGCATAATAGGGGCACTTTAGTAGCTATTTGTAGTGTTGTTCCATTACATTTCCCCTTTGAATAGAGTTATACACAACAAGCTACTGTAAATGTTTAAATTTCTAACCTACATAGCCTACTGACGTATTTCCACAATGTAAAGCATTTCTTTAACCTTGCCGGAGGAGCCCGCTGACAGTGAAATGTCAACGTGTTGATCTCACATCAGTTTGGTGTTGGTTGTCATGAACAGCATGCGCTTGGATCTGTGTGTGTGTCAGATGGGTGTGACTTGGATGGTAATCCGTGTTACAGCGTTGAAGTCCATAATCTGTGCCTCTACTGCCGTGTAATAATTTGCTAGAGCTTTCCCCGCTGAACAAAGCAGCTGTTATCTACGATGCTGGCGCCATGTTGGCCTCGTTTTACGTTTTTCATTAAAATAAAGGCGGTGGGCCAACTGTGATGCCAAGGCGGCCTCGTACAGGGGTCATTAATGTTACCTTAAATATTTTACTTATGCTTGAATTTGTATTTCACAGGATGTCACATATCCTATAGATTATGCGCTATTTCAGGCTTAGTGCACGTAACTCCTGAGCACAGCCTATTAAAGCCTTCCTATCACAGCAATGCTCACTCATCGGTAGGGTCAAAATGGACCCCCGATCCTGTTGAATGTTTTTTTTTAGAGACTCGCAGGCAGCAGCGTTTGCTTTCACGGAGTACAAAGTTGCAATAACTAAATTTGACTGAAAATACCTTTTATCGAAAGAATGCACGTTTATGATTCTTAGTTTTAAAGATTTTGTCTTTCTTTTACATCTTTTGTATTTCTGCGTTTACCAGAAACACAAAACAAATTAAAAAAAAAAATAAAATAAATATAAATTAAATAAAAATATTAATTATTTAAATTGACAGCTTGATTTAAGAATCTGAAAAAAAGTTTTTAAAAGCAGGCTACTGATGTATTATACTACTGTAAAAAAATTACATATAATTTGTTTAATTACGAGAGAGAGTCATCGGTATCCAGATAGATAGATAAGATAAGATTTACAAAAACCAATAAAAAATTTAGAGCCTTGGTGACATTGCTCTTCAAAATATGTTAACAGAAACTGAGTTGTTAAATATGAAAAATATAATAAAAATAGTCTTGAGATAAATAAAAGGAAATAAAGATACATTTTTATATAAAGTGATGTTTTTTAACAAACGTTGAAAACATTGTGTGACATCGCACTTATAAATAAACATATTTATTTATTATAACATTTTTATGTGCCTATTCGGAGTATTCTTAGTTGAAGAGACTGGTTTGCGAGCGTTACCTGGTTAGAGATGAGATCCTCACACACGGAGAGTGCCATCTGGATGGCGTTTGGCTTATGGGTGACTGAAATAGCGTTCATCTTGAACTTATCTTTGCCGTATATATTGTTGGCTTGAGTGACAGCGTCTTTGAACACTTGTTCATATCTCTTCTGGCTCAGGACAGCCCCGATATTCACAGTCTTGGGTTCGCATCCGCCTCTCGCACAGGAGCACGAGATGAGGAAGGCGAACAGAACCAGACGCATTTTGCCCTGGATGGCAGAGGAGTCAAGCTGAGTGCCCCGTGGAGGATGCGTGTCGATGCCCGTTGATTAGACCGATCCGCTCTCACTGCGTCCTCTCCAGCAGCACTGGAATGCGATCGCCTCACAGCCTACTCCGCAGAGGAATGGGTTTTACTCATTGAGCCCGCTCATGAAACCCGTTCATATTCAAGAACCATGTCAACACGCCTTTGTGGAGAATGACGCTTGCTCCTGTTGATAGTCGCCTCACATATGCACTCTCTCTCTCTCTCTCGGGAGAAGGTGGGAAAATCAGTTTTGCAGAGATGTTGTAGTCATCTGCGTTCACTTGTCCCGCTCTTGGCGTGATTGAATCTTAGTCAAGGTTTCGTCAAGGGTGACCTGATGCTCTGTGAGAGACGCTGTCCTTGGTGCTGAGAACTGAGCTCGCACACTGGTGCGCGCGCACTCGCAGATTAAGCCTGATATCACGGAGCTGTCACGCTCGAATAGACTTCAAAACATTTGCGTTAATGCGTGGAAAATCTCAGGTCATCACAGTACCGTGTGATTGAACTAATTGGACGGATTTTCTAACGTTAATGTGTAAGTCACACTAAACCACTAAGATGTACGTTGGGTATTAGTTTTGTGTAAATTGTTGTGCATAAAAAAACAGACTGAAAGATCGTTTCTCCCTATCATGTGTTTTTATTCATCACTTGTTTAGAATTTTCTCAAAACAGGAGACAAACAGTAGGCTATTTAAAATACACGGACCAACTGGTTCACTGTGGAATCGTACCTTTTATGCTTTTGCATTAATCTTTTGGTGACATTTAAATGTTTATATCGTTCGTTTCCTTTAATATGACACAATACAAGTTAACGTAGCCCTGACACGTCGAAAGACGCAAGGAAAAATACGTTTATGGCAAATTGATAAATCCGTGTGTTCATTATGATCATCGTTAACTCGAACTGTCGACAGACTTGTTTTTCCTTCATTTAAAACATAGAGGGATGCTTTTTCTCATAAAAAATAATCAATGGGAGCTTGTCTCCATCTATCATCCGTAGATAGCTCCAGAACGGGCGCGTTCAAGTGCATGGAGAAATTCAACGAGACCCCTGTTGCCAAGGAAACAAGCATCTCCGGCTTGAGGTGCAAGTGTTATTTTTCCACATCTACTTACAATTATAAAAACTGCGTTATTATAAGATAAATCGAGCATATATGAAGTTCTTCTAAATAAAAAGTGTAAGAAAAATTAAATCAAACGTATACATATGCTTTCCAGTGTGATGGAAAAGAAATGCCTCATTTTGATGTTGCATTTAGATTACATCATTACTGGTGCATTCAAATACATCGCTCATCATGAAAAACTGCAACTTTAGTCAGACATGGATGGAATTTTTATTATAAAGGTTTTGTTGTTGTACAGAAAGTGCCAGCTTTGTACCTGTAGGTTATTATTTATCAAGTTTGCTGCTGGCAAGTGCTTTGAGGTTGTCTCAAACCCAACCACCGCCTGAGATATGACTCAGTGCAAATAAGACCGATCATTGGAGGATGTTTAACAAGCAAATACTATTTCAGTCCTTCTACTTTAAAAATGTTACATTTATTTGCTGTTTTTTGTAATTCATGAAAGTTGTTCAAAATTGTAAATATGTCCTTTTTTAAAGTGCAAAGAGGGACTAAATTAGTTCACAGTCAAATGAATAGGATTTATAATGAGTCATTGATTGTATGCTCCAAAAGTTTATAAATGGCAGCTTCATCACATGCACATATAGCATGCATACCGCGCTTTGAACATTAGTCACACACCCACAAACACATGCAGAGGGGGATTAAAACATGACATCACTTGAGTGCAGGAGCAAACAACAGCAGGGCAGGAACGCACAGATCAAACAATCGTCGCCCTCTTTTCAGGACAAGCCTACTCTTTTTTTTTTATTGTCGACTATAGACTAGTTTCACCGCACAATGAAGTTATGTGATCCGTGGACTTATTAGAATAACAGGAATCATTAGACAGCATTCTCAGAGCACTGAAGTGTGGATCTCTGCGAGACAAGGGAATGTGGATGAGAGGAGATGGCAGCCGAACTGCTACTAAGATGCTTCAGGGTCTCAATAAATGATACCAGCAGAGTTAGTCTCAAACTGGCTCTCAGCTCCCAAAGTGTCAGTTTGGATCATGCAGTGGTGAGGCACTGTATAATACATGCTGCACTGCTTGTTAGCGTGATTTCACATGGGTGGAACCCTGATATCTATCTTCAACACAAACTGGAACGCAAACTTAAACATGCCCTGGAAATATAAGCAAATCACTGTGCAGCTTTGCTACATTATTTGATATTTGAGCATCTTTAAATTGCATTTTGGTTTTGGGTTGAAGTGAGACTCCTGGAAATGTAAAATCTTGCTGAAACCAGTTATGTTTCAGCCATATCTCATTGGCTGTATGCTTTATTAACGTTTTTAAAACATGTGGTTCTTTGCATGCATAATTGAAATCTTCCTACCACACGCAAAAAAGACGTATCCAAAATGTCTGTTTAATTATTCTCAACCATGCCTAATGAAGAGGCTTTTGCACATAATTATCCAGTACAACAAAAACAGATGCAGCCTTGTAATGGTGCTATTAGCACAAAGGGAATAAGGATTAAGCCGAATGTTCTGACATACACACATTTTAATAAATCTAAGAGAGGTTGCTTGGAATTAAATCATGAAGTGTAAGCACTGTGCAGGGCGGGAAACACATCGGGTCTTCATGCAACATTTAAAACCTTGTGTGTTTCTCTTCCACTCAGAATTTAGTAGAGCTTCAAGGCAGAGGCATTTGCAACACAATAGATAATGGTTGGTTTCAGCTATTCAGAGGAAGAGCTGGCAGAAAAAAATCACAGAAGCAAGATTATTTAAAAAGAGGCTGCGATAAAGAAAATGTGCAGTCCTGATCAAGATATAGAATATTATTTACACTGACAGCGTATATTCACCTACACAAAAATGTTTAATGCATTAAAAGAAAAGTTCACCCTAAAATAAAAATTTTGTCTATTCAGTTTTTAGAGTCGTTCCAATGATTTTTTTTGTTCTATCGAACACAAAATAATTTTTTAGTTTGTTTTAATTTGTAGGCAAACCGTTTTGACTTCCATAGTATTTATGGTTTAGTATTTAGTATTTATTTATTTATTTTCACTATGGAAGTCAATGGTGATCCAAAACAGCCTTGTGACAGACTTTCTTCAAAATATCTTCCTTTGTGTTCAGCATAACAAAATAATTTGGAATTACTTGAAGGTGAGTAAATGATGAAAGATTTTTCATTTTTGGGTGAATTATTCCTTTCAAATATGGAGTTGTCTAGTGGAAGAATAGCAGGAGTGCAAAACTGTGTGGCAGGAAAATAGCTCCACCTCATGGTGTAATGATAGACAGTCAGGTCTTTCTTAAGAAAGCAAGGCAACCTTCCGAGAAATTTGTAATGCTATCTGAAGTCCCAGGAGTGCATATTTAGCTCATGGATGAGTTTTCAGCCATATGTAAGTAATATAATACTTCATTTTTACATTTTTTATTTTTTATTGTTTTTTATTTTCTATCTACAGTCACAACAAAACAGAACAAGTCACGTATTATTAAGTACTACTCTTTATAAAAAATTGTTTAACAAAGATAATTTATGAAGCATACATTTGCGCAAACACTACATTAAAGGTTTTAAAATTTTAAATATTATTATTACAATTTAAAATAAGGGTTTGCAATTTGAATTACGTATATATGTAATTTATTCCAGTGATGGCAAAGCAGTCTTCTATTACTGCAGTCTTCAGTGTCTCATGATTCGTCGAAAATTTTTCATGCTGATTTGATGCTAAAGAAACATTTCATCAGTTCTGATAGAAACAGTTTTGCTGCTTAATATTTCTGTGAAAACTGCAGGATTCTTTGATAAATAGAGAGGCTTGTCAGGCCACTACTGAATTTTGCCAGGGGATTTAGAGGTGAGAGTATATTAATGATGAATAAGTGGGATTAAAACCAAAGGCAGAAGAAATGAATTAAATTTAGCTCATTGGAGAGATAACGGCTGGCTTCACACCATTTTCATACCTTGTCAGTATATTAAGCATATCAGCATGAAGCTGTTATCTGGGTTTGCACCTGGTCAGTCTCAATGTCCACTTTTTTCTTCTGGTTGGTCTTTTGCTCAGGATCAGATCTCCTGTGCTCATTGTTGCTGTAAAGGTCTTATCTGATTGCTGTCCTTTCTGGAAAGTTTTGCTACTAGCTCTCTAATATTCTCCCTTGAACAACTAATAAATCAGATGTGCATTGGTAACCTTACAACATTAATTAATTTATCTTAACAGGCTATACTTAAGACACATATTACTAAATGAGGAGCTCAGTGAAATACAGACTTCTTTTTTTGGTTCTTATTGAAACAGAAATGACCTTGAGGTTAGATTATTGTAATGCTTTACTGGGTGGTTGTTCTGCACTCTTGATAAATAGAATACAGCTGGTTCAAAATGCAGCAGCTAGAGTCCTTACTAGAACCAGGAAGTATGAGCACATTAGCCCGATTCTGTCAACACTGCACTGGCTGCCTATCAAACATCGTATAGATTTTAAAATCTTGTTAATTACTTATAAAGCCCTGAATGGCTTAGCTCCTCA
>JAUCMT010000105.1:7343846-7357564 GCA_032357475.1 Enteromius thamalakanensis | reverse complement strand
CTAGATTAAAGACACATCTCTTTACTCTGGCTTACACTTAACACACTAATACACATTTATTAATCAAATCCGTTAAACAAAGGATTGTTAGGCTGCATTAATTAGATCACCTAGAACCGGACTCGAACAGACAAGGAACATTATAAATTAGTAGCAGAATTCGGTAGTGCTGTGTGTTGTTTAAGGGTTGGCATCATTTGAAGGCATCATCTCTTCTTAAGTGTCCTGGATTAGCAGAAAGAGATGATCTTCATCGGAGACAAGAACACCCAGATGAGCTCTGTGAACAGATCGCTGGATCCAGATGCATACACATACACACTATAAGTCCTCTACACAATCTGACATGTGCTTAAAACTGAACTGGAAATTAAGTGCTGGGCGTCCGGCCAGAGGAGAACTGGCCCCAACTAAGCCTGGTTCTCCCAAGGTTTTTTTCTTTATTTTCTCATGGATGGGGTTTTAGTTCCTTGGTCGCCTCTGACTCTGGACACCTGATTTCTAGTGATTATCGTCGTCTTGACTACAGAGAGCATCTCTGCATTTGATAAATAAATAGTTTAATTTTCGTCATTATACATTAACATCAGTCTGTTCTCCTACCTGATAATGTTCAGTGCTATGCTACAATCTGTATTGTTAAAAGTGCTATATAAAAATAAAAGTAGAAATTAAAAAAAAAAAATACAAATAAATTAGTAATGACATTTCTAGATGTGGCTCTTTTCTGTTATAGCAGATTCTTGGTCACATCAGGTACTTTAATTAATTTGGCACAATAATATTTTACCCTGTAGCTTATTTTCTAATTAATTATGTTAATATTTAATTAATGATATTTAGTAGTAAACTGTTATTATTAATATTATTATTATTAGATATATTACTATATATACTACACTTCTACTATTGCATTATTGTATGTAATGATGAATACCAGGATGTACATTTTGCCATGTGCACCGTCAGTGTATGTTGAAACACGTTTAAGAAATATATTTGTTAGTTATAGGCCACTAAAATTTAAAACTCAAGTCGGTTCGCTACTTGCAAATAAACATGTTTGTGCTTTAAAGCTCCGCGCATGCGCTGTGAGCTTCTGTCACGCTGAAGCCGCTACATGCTTAGCTAGCTCTCATTGCACAGCAGCACTTCACACCTTTCTGTCACTCATGCCGTGATCTTGTGACAGCGGGACAGAAGAGTCGGTCAGTATCCTTTCTATAATTAAACATCAGCCCATAAACCCTCAGCTCTGGATTACACTCTCCCTGGGATCGTTACGTATATTAAGTTTTTATCTGCGCAAACAGCTCAGCAGTGTAAAAGGTCGTGAGGTGTTCAAGATGGCGACTGTCTGAAGTTCGCACTCTATGTACGGTAATAAATAGCTTTTTAGGGCGCCTGGTGCACGTTTAGTGTGTCGCATTTGTCGTAGAGAAAGTCTGGTTTTAGTAGAAACGGATGGCAAAAGTTGTCATAGACGTGAGACAGAATTAAAGCTCTCTTATCAGCAGTGATGAATGCGCTGCTGTCATGTAATACATGACGTTTACATGAGCTGTTTTGCTTTATTGATTGAGTTTTACACTTACTGTGAGACTGGGGAAAACAGGTCTTTAGATTAATATTAGGTTTGAAGTATTCGTGAATCAAGAGTCCAACTGCTTTTGTTTTCAGGCTTTATAAACGCTCGCAGCTCAACTTTCTTCGCTGAATCCAGCATGACAGTCTACATTTGTTTTTTTATAAGCTGACTACCTAGACAACATTTTTAGGGTATCACAGACGAGTGGATTGCTGAGATTACATGTATGCAACATATTACTGTGCAGAGAGTAGTGGTATCAGATACTACAGCGCTATATGTATCAAGGTATTTAAGTACTGTATGACACACTGACCCGCATAAATATGAGTTTGTGTGTATGTATGCATGTCCAAATATTACGGTATAGGCCCAATCCTGATAAATGTGCAAAAAGCACCGTGCATGTCAGAAAACATATTATTGGAATTGTTCCATAAAAACCTGGTATTGGTATAACACGTCTTTGATTAACAGTGATTGTGTTTTGTCATCTTTGTCACTAGTTCATGCATACACACCCCATGCTGACACCACAGGGCATCGGTTTATGCTGTGACGAAGGCATCAGTCCTGCCCACTGTCCTGCACAGCTATGGCCAAAGAACAGCCAAATGTGTTTGACCTCATCCCTCTTCTGGGGTCCACTGACTTACATGAGCTGGAGCAGGTCAAAAACCTATTGCAGGAAACACTCAGCGCAGGTTAGTCGGCTCTTGTGTTTACATAACTTCTCAAGTGCTTGTGTCAATTTGACCGATATGTGTGACCAACTTGTTTGAATATTCTCTACTTAATATGTTTGTTAGTATCAGTGGATACATGTGCTAAATGTATTTATTTTTTAAAGATAAAGGGACCATGTTGCTCAATACCCTTGTGGACTATTTCCTGGAAACAAGCTCATCTCAAGCTGTGGACATCCTGTCTTCTGTCAGGGAGCCCCATGATAAGGTAGACTCATCTTTAGTATACACTTTGGTGAATAGTGATGGATTCATCATGGATTTTTAGAACAGCACTGATTAATAAATAACAGCTTCATCTGGATATATTTCTTTCTAGTATCTTTTAGATAAGATGAATGAATGCATGGGCAAGCAGAGCTCCCGCCTCTCCACCATCACCCTCCTCGGCCATATTGTTCGGAAACAGCCACCATGGATCCACAAGATCGCTCGCTTCCCTCTGCTTGCTTCGCTGCTCAAATGCCTCAAGGTACCAAAAATTCAAAGCCAGTCAAGTGTGATAGGGTTACAAATAGGACTTTGAACTTGGATAAAGACTTGCATGTGGGTTGTTCTGACCTTGTTGTAAGGTTTAGTGGGATTTTTCATCCAAAAATGAAAATTGTCATGTATTCACCATCTTTTTGTATCTGAACTGTCCTTTATGCACATGTATGCAAACATACTATAGTAATTCATAGTAAATACTACATCTATACAATTTGTAGGTTTGAACCATACTGTAATAAAGTACTTTTAATTATTAGTTGTGGCAATCTTAAATATACTCTGGTAATATAACAGCTACAATAATATAAACAAATTACTTTACCCAATACTGTACTACGTTTTCTACAACTGTAGGGTATATTATACTACAATATACTACAGTAGTATTAAAGTAGTAAAAACGTGTATATACTACAGTTTATCGATTCAGTATAGTTAATACTACAGTATGCTATAGCGTTCATTAACAAAGTGTTGCAAATACAAGAATATATACATAATAATTAACTTCACTATAGTGTGTTTCAAAAACACTATAGTATTTACTACTGTATAAATTATTTTTTTGAAAGTATTTTTTCTCATATGTATGTATTTAAACTACTGTTCAGAACTCCTGGTTTAGTTTTTAGATCCTTAAATGGGTTTTAAAGTCTCTTTGATCTAAAATATATAAAAACAGTAATGCTAAGGAATTAGACCATCATTACAGCATTCTGTGTAAAATTAACCGAATTTAAATTCTGGCTCTAATTTTTTATTTTTGTCAGTAGTTGTTTTCTCTTCTATACATGATATACATGAATTAGCTAATTTGGCTCTTAATCTAAGGGGTGGAAATGGTAGTATTTACCCCATTTTACAATATAGTGGATATACATGCATGACATTTTAATATTTTGCCTTTCATTGCTATACATATATCTTATTTTATCATATAAAAAAAAATACCTTTGGTGAAGTTAACATGGAATATTTACCAGTGGAATATGTATATCCTTTAATACAGTTAATCCATCCTTCCTGAAGAAAGTATTTTGTTTTTGGTTTTTTTTATTTCTCCCCGAACCTTGAATGATAGCGGTTGCAATTAAATCTAATAATTTATTTAATTTTTTACTTCCAGGCTGACTCTGATGTTGTAGTTCTCATAACTGGTGTGCTGGTGTTGATCGCTCTACTACCCATGATTCCTCAAACCAATAAGCAGCTTCTGTGCGAGTACTTTGACATCTTTGGAAGGCTCGCTGCCTGGAACCGACGTCACCCAGGTACTCGGGCAGAAACACTCAAAAACAGTTGTTCTTTGCAAGTTAAACTGTGTTTATTAAAGGCAGAGTCAACGATTTCCGGTAGTCAATGTTGACATTCAAAATCACCAAAACAAACATGCCCCTTTTTGATAGCTCCGCCCCTCACATACGTCCGGGCAATGATAATGGTGGATTCTGCTCTGACAACCGGCCGAGGGTATGATTTCATCAATAAGTGAAAGCAACTTGTGTTAGTACGGTAATACAGGTCAAATGTGTTTTGGTAGTACTGTGTGTTGTACCGTGAATGGTTTAGCTCTGTTTCACGCGAATGATGACGCAGAACACCAGGCACAAGAGTCAGGGGCAGAGGTTGGAATGTTGCTGTGGATTTATGGCTTTAGGCTTGGAGCGCATCCACATGTCGAGAAGATGCAAAGCAACCTCAGCATCCAATCACAGGCCTTCCTGCTCCTTTACTTCTCTCCAGTGCTTGAAAGCTGCTCCAATATTTACTTGTTCTACTTTTCTTAAGGCAAGTCTTTTTTTGTTCCGCAGACGGGTTTTCTCTCCCTTTTTTTTTTTTTTCTTTATTTGCCATTTTCAGCTTTCCGTCACGCTTGGCTAATGTCCCTCTCAAGAGTAGACATGCCCCTTACTGCTGATTGGCTACATGTTTGTTTTTGGATTCGGCCCCGACTGATTTTGAAAAATCATAGACCCTGCCTTTAAAATCCATCTTTCAGAATTATTATTTTTTTGATAGTTCATACAACTTGGTCTAAAATTACTACTTCTATGAATGTGTTCTCTAGGTCATGCTCACGGAGTGTTTGCAGTCCATCTACATGCCAGCGTATACTCTCTTTTTCATCGTTTATATGGCATGTATCCTTGTAATTTCATTTCTTACTTGCGTGCCCACTACAGTATGAAAGAAAATGTTGACACATTTGAGGAAGTGGTGAAGGTGAGGTTTTATCTTTTGTCACACAATTTTAAAAGTGGCAAAACTATTCCAACACCCGAGCTAAAATATCCTCCTCCTTATATAACAGCCTATGTTAGAGTATGTACGGATACATCCTGAGCTCATCACAGGAACCAAAGACTATGAGGTTGATCCAATTAGGTACGTGAAATGAAAAATTATGCTTTCTGTTATATCATGATCCAGGGAACAGGATTTTTCATGCTTTTCCGTTTTACTGTGTCTAGATGGAAGAGGTTTGAGCCTCATGATATTGTGATTGAGTGTGCCAAAATTTCGCTGGATTCTAAGGAGGCATCATCTGAAGAAGGATACTCCTCTCTGTCAGATCACATACCACAGCGCCCTGTAGACCATAGCCGATCATGCTCAGAGCTCAGCATCCATGGTAAATCGATCTATGATTTATAATATTACTAATATTCTCTGTAAATCATTCCAATGCAAAAAGTGAAATCCAGCCACAAGATTTTTATTTTGAAAATTTCAACCAAGGCATTTGCGTAACACAGGACTTCATAACTAATTCTTATTATTTAAAATAAAAGGCAATCATACGTTGTTCCCCATAAAACAATTAGTTTTAATTAAACTAATTGTTATATTAGTTAATAGATAATTTTTTATTTACTAATTAAGAAGCAACTATCATATAAATATGTATTAAACCATTGCCAATTTTTAATTCATGTCTAAAGTAGACCAACTTCAAGTCTACATGCATATAAAAATGTCAAAGCCTTTTTAGTATACTAAAGACATTTTTATTTATATTTTCCTGTGAGATTACTGATTGTGAATCTTAACTGCTTTCTGCTAACAGAAATTACATCTGTCACACCAATGGCTGCTGTTCGTCAGTCTCTTTCTCTGTCACTTCCTTATCTCACTGTAACCCAAGACTCAGGTTCCAGCGCACAGACCCCCAACTATCAGGTAAAAATCCTCCCTAAGACATAGGTGAAATGACCATAACAGTATCAGGTTAAGTTCTTAAGCCCAACGAAGACAAGTAAACCATCAGTAATAAAATGAGGAAAGATTGTAAATAAAAACAATATGAAAGTTAATAGCTCCAAAAAAAAGTTTTACTGATTTGTCATGTCTAACTGTAGTATGTAGTTATCCATTTCATTCCGAAAGTCAGAACAAGCCTCTGAATGTAGATTAGCATGCATGTGACCACCACCTGAATTAATTTATGATTGGTCCATCAATAGAATGATAGGATGAACTCCTCAGGGATGAAGGTGGAGATGTGGAGCCCTTCCTCAGCGTGTGGGATGACCACCCCGCCCAGCTCTAGAGGAATGTCCCCCACTACAGTTTCTGATGTTTCACATAGTGCCTCCCACCTCTCAGGACGGATCCACAGCACTTCAGGTCAGCCAAATGCCTTCTAGTCTAGAAAGCAAAAAGGTTCTGCTTGCTTGTTTGGTCCATCGCATGACTTTAGGGGGTATTTTTGTTACAGGGGATGGAAAATGGACCTTATCTCCCTCCACGCCCTCAGGGTCATCTCCTCTCCCATCACTCCCAGAGGAAATAGGGCAGCCTGCCCAAAACACCAGCAGTACTCAGGCTAAGGTACATGGATGCATAAAGCATTTGCTTCATTATTTATTAAACACATTTTAAGAAATATTCTGTGAGTGTGTTTCAATTAAAAGGCTTTTCTGTCTAAAACTATTCAGGCTGTTCAGACGGGCAAAGAGCTTAAGAAAGTCACACCTAGGAGTA
Source organism: Enteromius thamalakanensis (assembly GCA_032357475.1). NCBI lineage: Eukaryota > Metazoa > Chordata > Actinopteri > Cypriniformes > Cyprinidae > Enteromius > Enteromius thamalakanensis. Next base: position 7,350,754 of record JAUCMT010000105.1, on the reverse strand, counting down.
TTAATAACAATGGTGAGAATATCTGCTGAGAGAATCTCATTTCATTTAGTAACTGACACGCACAAGTTAATATGCTTTACCTTTGCTACTTTTAGGAAGTGCAAGTGATGCCAAGATTCCGGTGTCATTGGCACAGCTCTCTGACATAGTCAAAAGGACAGACGGGGAAAGAGAGGATGGTGAGAGCATTGTTATCATGCAAAACAATGAATCCCAGACATTCAAGATTCTTTGATTAAACCATTGTTTTCAATGAGCTTTACTAATGTTTTCTTTCAAGATACCATCAACGAGGAGATTTTGAGTCTGACTCTCGGGAGGTTGGACTTTGGGACGAGACCAGGCCTGGATTCCTCATTTTCAGGCTCCTTGGACACCCTTCTCTCATCTCACCCCAACCATGAGCAGAATTTAGCATCTACACCCAACAGGGTTGAATTTTCTGCCAAAGGAGCAGAGGAGCAACCCTGGCTCTTCTGGCCTACTTTCACCCCCATTGAAAATGGAAAGAGCAGTATCTGTTCCCTGTCCGATCTGACGAAGGGGCCAATGCCTTATGAGCCACTATTCGACCTTGCCCTGCCTAAAGTGGCATCTCTGTTTTTGGAAAGGAAGACTACAGAGGCTCTTCAAAGGGCTGAAGAAGAAAGTGAGCACAGAGAGGAGCTAGAAGGGGAGGATCTCTCTGCCACATCCCCTCTGGAGGTGTTGGACCGTGTAATTCAGCAGGGTCATGACACCCATGAGAAAGTGCTAAAGAGGTATGCTTCTGTTCTTCTTACTAATGTGACTACATTAAAAAGGAAATGTATCAAAAGTGCGTCTGTTTGCTTTCTTGCAGAACTCTGTCCTCTCAAAGCCAGTCAGCAGAGCCACACTCTGGAGGTAAACAGCATAGCAATAAAGGAAAAGGTATTTAGTAATTTTACTCATTTGTTGGCTCTCCGTGCTCAAGACACCTGTGTCCTCCAGCTACTCTCCTCCGGCTTTCCTGTGTTTGTTTCCATTTTCCTGTCACTTACCTCTAAATACGTTTTCAGATTCTTTTACTGTTTTGTGTCATTCTTCATAAAATCCTCAAACAGCATTGTGTTGGTAAATCCCTGTAGCTTCTTAGTATAATAGCACAATATACGTTGAAGTGAAAAGCACTATAGTGATATGACTTACTTTTATTTATGTTATTTTATTGTATTTTCCATCTATCATTTTGGTTTTTCCAATATCTTGCAGCATTTTCTTGTCAGTGGTGTTTTTTCCCCCCTTGTGTATCTGTATTGACTGCAATGTATTTTCCAGGTCCTGTGTCGGCAGCATCAGATGAGCTGGGGATGTTGCGCAGTCAGCTGCTGTTGCTGCATAACCAGCTGCTTTATGAGAGACACAAGAGAGAGCAGCATGCCCTTCGTAACCGTCGTCTGTTTGGACGTATAGTCAATGCTACTGCACTGGAAGAGCAAAACAACTCCATGGTAATTAACCAAACTAGAAGAATAACCCAGGCCTGTGCAAAATTCTACATATAGTTAAAAGGCTGTCAGTCATTAAGTTCTACACATCCTCCGTTCTTTGCATGCTTGTAAAATATTTTAGTTTGATTTAGTTTACTTTCACTTTACCAGCCAACAAGCAATAGTACTTTCAGCTCCATTTATTTTTTTTTTAAATCCATTCTGAAGAGTTTTGTAAATTTTGTTCCTCTATAATGAGTGCAGAATATGTGAAAGTGTTGACTGGTGACATTACCCACTAGAAACTTCAAACAAAACCTTTTTAAGTTGCTGTTTCTTGTGATGTGATTTTTCCAATTTTTTGTGTGCGTTGCAGAAAACCCAACTCAAGCTTCAGGATATTGAGAGCAAGGCTGTGCAGGTAAGCCTGAAAGAGGAACAGAGGCGCTCCAGGCTTATACAGGAAGACAGAGATGCTGTTGTGAACCAACTGCAGACTCAAGTCCAGCAGCTACAGAAGGAACGGAATGACTACTACTCAAAGATGCAGGAGTTAAAGGTGATCATAGGACTGTAGGGCACGAAAAATGACATAGTCAATATTGCTTACAATACAGCACACAAAAATGGTCAGCATTTGTCATTTCCATTGCTGGAATATAGAAGAGCACATGTCCTATGTTAAATACTAATGTTTTATGTGGCATCATTACCAGACTGATTTGCAAGAGAATCAGAAGAAGGTCGGAGAAATGGAGGCAGCGCTTCAGAAAGCCAATAACAAAGTGTGTAATATGGGACACATGCTCAGCCAGCTGTCCATCAAAGTAAGACTTGTTTATAACCAAGATAAACATTATCATTAACAGTTAACATTATCACTCTTTGCAAAAAAATGGTTTATTTGATTGCTTAATTTTGATTTTTGTTCCTGATTTATGCAATCACAGCTGAACAATAGTGAAGACATGGAACAGCAGATGGCTTTCCTGAACAAGCAGCTGCTGCTTTTGGGTGAAGCCAACAAGTTATGTGTGGAGGAAATCAACCGTTTGGGGCCTGAGGTTAGCAAGGTAGTACTGGTTTATGATGACAAATGACTTTGAGTATACCAGTGGGTCTCTAGTTTAAGACAGTTTTATATTTTTAACAGCATTCTATAAAATAGTGGCTAATGCAGTTTATTCTGAAACCTAAATAAAATCTATATATATATGCTGACTGCTGACTTGATCTGTTGTGACTGTTAGGAGCTGAATATGCTGCAGGCGTCTTCACTGCGTGAGGTTGAGCGTTTGAGGCAGAACTCTCTGCAGCAGAGTCAGAGACTTGAAGCAGCCCAACAGCGCAACACAGACCTGGAGAACCAACTCACCAAGAAAGAGCAAGTCATCCGAGAGCAAAAGAAACTGCTGGAAAATGTCAAAAGCCAGGCTATGTATGAGCTAACCCCCACCTTCATCGACCTGATATAAGCTGAAAATCATTTATGATAATAGTTTGATTCTAAGCCTTAATTCTTATTACACAGGGGTGGTAATACACTACATTATATCATATTGTACTATATTCTATTACAGGGTTTTAGAACTAATTTGCCAGTTGAACACTTTAGACTTAAAGTGTTTCTAAGATTTTTTATATTTATATTTAAATTTAACACATTTGTATCTTTATGGTTCTCTGATGATCATCAAATGCAGGTAAACAAATAATAATAAATAATTGTATTATAATGGGTAAATACTATTTTTAACTTAACATTTTTTATGATTTGTTATATTTAACAACTACTGAACCCTGTTTTTTATGTATTAGGCATGATGATCTTTGCTAACGATGCAAATTATAGATCTAATAAAGTGTTGATCTGTCGATCACCAGGTTCTGCTCATCTCTTAGATTTGCTCATGTAATCTTTATGTGCACTGTTTCCTTGTTTCCTGTAGGGAGCAGCTGCAGGCATCAGAAAACAGGTATCTGGCCCAGAAGCACATCACTCAGGCATTACAATCTGAGCTACTTGAGCTCTATAGCCAGATAGAGCTCAAAAACCTGAACACTAAATCACCAGCAGAGCCAGCTTCTGAGCCCAGCAGTCCTCCCAACCAGAGGTATGTTTCGTATTGCCATGCACGTATGTTTCTCCTCCACAGACTGATTTACAAATAGTGTTCTGTAATGCATTCTAGACAGGGCAAAATACAAGACAGAATTCTGCTACACTTTCAAAAACCCATCATCCTTCTTTTTCCATTTGTGTTTCAGGCCAAATGGCAACAGTACAGGCCCATCTGCTCCATCTCGATCAGCCGACCCCGTGAAAAAAGAGGAAGGCATGCACGTGTGTGTCAATGGTGAAGTATCTGTCGGGTCTCCTCAGACACCCGCTGCACTCATTAATGGCAGTCAGGAAGAAGATCTTTCCGCCCTTACCCGTTCATTTCCCGCCCTCTCCTGTGACTCCCCGCTGGCAGTTGGCTCTTACCCCAGTACCGGAAGCTTTTTGGGTAAGAGGGCCAGAGAGATGTTTCGAAATAAAAGCGAGAGCCACTACGAGGGTGAGTCGAATGCAGTTACCTGCCTCTCTAAGGATCTTATGGTCGAGAAGATCACAGACCCCATAGAATGCATGGAGCTCGAAGAGGCTACTGAGCAGGCTGACCTGCAGCCCATGGACAGACCCAGGGCATATAATATTCAGCGGAGGAGGCAGCAGGATCTGAGAATCATGGACTACAACGAGACCCACCATGAGCATTGATTGTACACTGCTGACATGTTTGCCCGCAGTTAAGTCTTTTTGGACCCAGTATTAGAATGCACTGCTCTTTTTGTTAGAGTGGTTTGCAAAGTTTTAGTTCATTTTAAAAGCTCTTGTACTACAAAGCGCCAAAAAAAGAAAAAGGTTGTCAATTGGCATTTGCCGTGTAGTCATCACAGTGGCAAGAGAATATCTTGTCTGCAAAAAAGCTTCACTTATCTTCTGTCTAATATGAATTCATTGTAATTCAGTATATATATTTTTTTTATAATCGGCATTTAGTGAGCAACCATGGTGATTTATATTGCGTGGTGGTTGGATGTAATTCGGGCCTCACTGTACTTTTTCAGCAAATGTATTGACTTAATCACTGTATTTGCTCTTGTAATAGTACTGGTCGCTTTCCAATCCTCCTTAATTTGTCCATGCAGAGTCTCTGCGAAATGAGCATTGTTAATTTCCGCTGATATGACTCAGAAATTGCACATTGCAGAGTGTGATCATTGCAAATGCAGCACTGTAAATACATCATGTCAACAACCAACTAATCAGTTGGATAAAAATGTGAAAAACAAAAAAAAGAAGCTATGTGAAATAGGTGAAGTAGAATAAGAAATCGCATTTGGTTGCTGTGGCGAGCCGTTTGTAAATGCCGTAGCATTGAAAATAAGCAAGTCTTGTGTTGTGTTTCTAGTAATAGATTTTATTTTTATGCATTAAGTTCTCCGCTGGGATTGTAGCGCCCAGTCACCAGTGCAATACTTAGTTAACACTTAATGCCAGCTTAAAGGTATGAGTGGTGATGGGAAAAACGAACCAATTTAGATTGCTGCTTTGCAGGACCGTCAGAGCCTTATAGAACACAGGCCAGGCTGCTTTAGGTGCATTTGTCCAGTTGAGACCTGTTGTGAAAGGAGAATATCTTTTTTTGGTCTAAGATGTGTCTGACGGGTGAATGCTCTTGTGTCAATAGCGTACAAAATACGGCCACTGCAATACTTTGACACACTAAACTCTGAAAGGAAGCTGCTCGCTTTAAGCCAGAAGGCTTTTTTCCTCTCTCTATTTTTTTCATTTCAAAGAAAAGGCTTCATATAATGGGCTGCAGCTGGCTGAAGTAAAAGCACTTCTTTTTTTAATTCAGGCCTTAGGATTGCTGAACCTTAGGAGAGCAATATACTTATCTCTTTCTAAAAAACTTACCCCAAGGGTTTGTTTTTAGAGCAGGATACAATTGGAATATGTTAAGGGCAAAGACAATTAAAATCCTGGCTTCGGCCTGCCAGCTGGGGAAATGGCTCGGAGAGTTTACGCTGAGAATTGAAATCTATGGAAATCACTGCTGTTGTTCTTTCTGTTTAGACTCTTCTTATCACAGTTCACTACGAGTGTGGTCTTACAGCTTGTGCTTTGTTTCCTTTCTGTTTTTATACCAAAATCCCTCTCAAACATTTTGTTGTTTCACGAAATGCCTTACTGAAAAAAGTAGGAAGTCTGTCCGTCACCTTAAGTGGTTTGTTGAAAGTTATCTGAACTATGGTACAACCAGACGGTGACGGGTGTAACAGGTAACCAGAGACTCTATTTTGAATTTGAGAAAACAGATTTGTGTTGTCCTACTTGCAATGATCAACAAAAAAAATAAAATATATGTTTTGCATATTTTTGTCATAGTCATCGCTTTTTAAAATGGTAATTGTATATTTAATAATACCTTGTATGGCAGATCACTGCAATATATGCGTAAATGCTGAAGACGTTTTTTATCTCCTTGTATTTCCTGGCGGCTTCCAGGCGGGTTTTGCAGCATGCCAGCCACCTGTACCTCTTTCATATCTGCTTGGTTTGTTTCTGGTGTCTTGATTAAGGTTTTCAACCATCTCGGTATATTTTGCTACTGTTTGTTGAGATGTTTCTGTAGCTGTTGGAGTGACACGTTGGGCGCCGCTTCTGCTGTAGGTGTTGAGGAGGTCCAGAGCCAGTGGAATCACACTCACAATTCCACCATAGAAATTTCTTGCTTCATCACAGCTTAGCCGGTTGATCTCATTATGTGGGTACCTGTGAAGTAGAGGGGAAAAACCCTTGAGGTTAATTACCAAGCAATTTCAATCAATGACAAAAATAGACTAAAGCATCATCATGCTGGAAGATCAAAACACTAGAGTGATTATTATTATTATTATTATTATTATTTTTCCTTCTCCCGTCACTTAACTGTGCTCTTAGCTGACTGATGTTGCTGTTGGGACTCAGGATCTCCTTGCAAGTGCTCAGGCCCTCACTAGGGATCTTTCTACGTGACAGTGAGGACTCCAGATGTTTTAAAACACCTCCAAGATCAGAAATAATTTCCAAAAAGAGCAAGAAAATGCGTCTGTCTGTGGAATTGCTGCAGTGGTGATTCATGTACTTTTGAACCTACAGAGGAAGTTACTGTAATTGTGTAATTACATTAACAACTAATAAGCAACAATCTTATGTGAAACTTATACTTACACATACACAACAGTTTTGTTTTTAATTTTGTATTTACATTATATATTGTAGTTACACTCAACAAAAATATAAACGCAACACCTTTGTTTCTGCTCCGATTTTTCATGAGATGGACTAAAAGATCTAAAATTCATTCCAGATACACAATATTACCATTTCTCTCAAACATTGTTCACAAATCAGTCTAAATGTGT
>JAUCMT010000105.1:7274920-7334924 GCA_032357475.1 Enteromius thamalakanensis | reverse complement strand
CACCAGCTACAGGTGGAGAGGAGAGAGAGATACAGCCAATCAATGGATGGGGATTATTGGGAGGCCATGATAGACAAAGATAATTTTGAGTCAGAAGCACCAGACTGTCCTTGCAGCCAGCCAGCATAGACTACTCTCCAGGTTTTAGGAATCAGTCCTCTATGAATGAGCTAAACACACTCTAATATTTGTGTTGAACTGTTCTGGAACAGTGTTGTGAATACAACTTAAACACAGCGCTTTTAACGATACAGATTGTAGCAAAGCACTGAACATCATCAAATAGGAGAATAACTAACAGCAAAGAGAAAGGAAAATTAAAAACCGCATCATATGACCCTTTTAAAGCATTGTTATTATTAACTAAAACGAAAAACTAAAAAAAATTGTTATTGGATTTGGAATAATGCAGAAAAGAATTAACCATACATATTAGACTTAAAAAACCTGTTAAAATAAAGTAAAATAAAGCTAAATAGTAGAAATCCCCTAAAGGGATAGTTTACCGCAAAATGAAAATTTTGTCATTAATTACTCACCCTCATGTCATTTTAAACAAAACAAATTATACAAATTAAGAAATTTCTGATGAAATCAGAGAGCTTTCTGACCCTGCGTAGACAGCAACACATGGTTCCATGCAAGCAGGGTAATGCCGTGAATATATATATTATACTATACTATATTAGTATATTATACTATATATAATCTGTGGTATTGTATTTACATCACAATATCATCCTTTTAGCAGAGAATGTAAGCGTATGCCATCTCAATATCCTGAGTGCTCAGCACTGATCACATAAAGGAACTGTAAAGGTTTGAAACTGCACAGAATTTAAAGGTGCATTAATTTCAGAGCCGAGTTTGAGATAACTCATACTTAAGTCAAATAAAACCCCCTGACGTGACAAACGGTCCTACCGAGAGGCAGCCAGAGAACAGCATGTCTCAAGTTGTCGGCAAATGGGAGAGATGAGTAAAAACGGCTGAGCAAATGAGGCCCTGGCTGCGCTCACACAGAGCAAAGTGAACTGTTTACTCAGAGCACACAGGGGAAGATGACTTTTACTGCAACCCCATCCTCGCTCCCTCCCTTCCCCCACTCGCTCTCTCAGTAACACACACTCTTCCTCTCTGTCTGTAGTGAGTGAATGTCAGAGGGTGAGTGTGCGTGACCTTGAGTCGCGTCAGAAGCACAGCGAGGGTCGTGCTGCCTGCAGGCGTCCTTGAACTGCATCTGCAAGACAAAAAAAAAAAAAAAACCTTCACGGTACCCAGATAGATATCTCAAATATCCTGTCTTTCTCTAATGACCGCCTGCGCTATCAGTCCCTGTGATGAAAAATTTCATAGAGCCTGTGTACCTCTAACCTCACACCACAGAGGAATCGCAGTTATCTGCTTGTCTAGCCAAAGATACGATTTGCAATATGAAGACCGTGCAGCGTCTAAGAGATGACACATGGGAAGGAATCGAAGTATAAGGGAGCTTAAAAGGAGGTCAGATAGCTTATGCACACTGATGTAGTGTTTCTCCGCATCAAATGCCATCCATAACAGGGACATGCATGCCATGCCATCCAATTACATAAAGGAGGTGTGGAAATGTTGAAGTGGCTATGTTTTAGCCTAAAATGGTCAAATATATATATATATATATATATATATATATATATACACACACAAAATAAGTTGTTCAATTAATAATAATAATAATAATAAATAGATTGATTTCTGAAAGGATCATTTGACACTGAAGATTGGAGTAATGATGCTTTGTATCACAGAAATAAATTACATTTTAAAATATTTTCACACAGAAAACAGTTATTTTAAATTGAAATAATATTTCACAATATTACAGTTTTTTCTGGATTTTTAATCTAACAAATGCAGCCTTGATGAGCAGAAGAAACATCTTTAAAAACCATTAAATATCTTACTACCCCCCAATTTTTGAACGGTAGTGTAGGTAATGAAATGGTGACCAGATTAAAATTTCTGGCAGCATTTTGGCTGTCAATTTAAATTCATGTTTACAGATCTTGTCAAACTTTAAGGTAAGAGATTAATTTAAGTGGGAATTGGTTGCTAATTCATTCAGGTCGTTTGAATTCGAATCATCAACTGTATCTATATAAATGTCTGCAGATTAGGCTTAGGTGGGTCACTGAGTTGTATTTAGAGCTTTTTAAACATTTCTACTAATATCACCTATTGTGATGAACCAAGATCTACCGCCCCTATTGACCGGAGGTCAGTATCGCATCGGCTGCATTCAGAGGCAGTGATTGACCTGCTTGTCAGGCACTCTGCCAGTCGAGGAGGTTGCCTCAGGCAGCTCTGCAGGCACAGACTATCCCATGAGAACCTGGGCAGGGATGAGCGGTCCTCGCCAATTACATTAAAACCATCTGAATACAACCTGTCTAAATATTATATCGCTCAACTTGACAAAATAATTTTGTCACTTCCCTTCCTTTAGTTGTGAGGTAGAGCTAGGCGGTGAATATTTAAACCATTCTTTGCATACATCACTTTGACTGTAGCATTAGTCAGGTTAGCAGCATTTTGTGAAATTCAGACCACAGTTTTTTAATAATAAAGATGCATATTTATCATACGAATGAGTATGCGAGGAATTGATAGCCAGTCATTCTATATTAAGGGCTGCACTTTTAGAGAGATATGTTATAAATCAACGTCCGTCACAATATATTGCCAGCTCAAGCTACATAAACATGAGCAAGGAGAAATTCAAATCCAGTTGTGGACTGTTTCTCTCTTTACATAGAAGTCAGGCTTATCTGGGGGGAAATTAAGGCTCATTTAGTCTCATGGCACATTAGTATTAAATCCAAAATGCTCCATTGAGTACCTATCAAGGAAGCAGCCCTCCAGCCTAATGGCTTTGCACTGTGGGCTTGATTTGTAAATTGTAGATTTAAGACAGTATGCCATTATCCCTTAATCTTGACTTAACTGCACCTGATTTTCTTGATACGTCTAAATGGAGGGCATTAAATAAATATTTGAGATAAACTCTGCCATAAAACATTCATAAACCCATACTGAGGAGCAAACAGCAATAAGGCTGTCATCTTAAATCTTGATTAGTGCTAATTCAGCATGCAGTTTGATTGTAACGTCGCTAGTTTCCCCCTGACTTGGCCTTTTAGCGCATTAACATGTTTTGCATATTAAGCATTTATCATGTTGTTGTATAACAATTAGCAGCGTAAAGTGCTGGATGAGAGAGACTCATTAGTTATGATTAGGCTGTTGTTAATCATCGCATATTAGAATGGCGGCTCAGTGCAGGTTCCAGACAAACAGCATTGTTGTGAGTGAAACCCAACTGCAAACAGATGGTTTCGACTTGGATGTCACACTACAAGCAAATGCCCCCGTGGACATGAAAGGAAGACTCTAATGATTAATTTATCAAGTGGCTTTATATTCAGTTTAGTGGCAATCTCTGTTTATGATCTGAGAGATTGGGCTGTCACCAGCCTCACAAATGTGCTCTATTATCTTACTCCATTAAACATTCAATAGAATCTATCTGTGCCTGCTTTGTGTTGTTTAGTATTATAGTATGATACGGTGCTAAACAATCACCACAGGGTTAGTGAAAATTGTATTTAATCTGTGTTTGGTTGAACAAACATGTTTTGTTTTGTTTTGTTTTGTTCAAAAGTTTTGGGGTCATTTCATTTTGAACTTTGTATTCTTTGAAGAATCTTAAAAAAATATTCCACAAAAATATTAACTGTGTTTAACATTTAAAATAACTAAAAATGTTTCCTAAACACAAAACACAGCATTCTAAATAATTACGGAAGACTGCATATGGATGCAGAAAAAAAATATTTTTGCCATCAATGGAGTAAATTACATTTTTAAATATATTAAAGTGAAATAAATTACAGTTTAGTTACATTTAATTATTTTACAGTAGTACAGTTATTAGTTACTATAATAATTAATAGAGTGGATTGCAAAAATAGATCAGTGGTTAACGTTAGTGTATCTTTAATGCATTTGTAGCAGCACTGTTGTCTTTTATTTACTTAAGGTGAATTAATCTTAACATTTTGGTCACCCATTTATTTTGTGCTGTTATGTATCATGTCACATTCATTTGGTTGTTTTGTATTTATTTTGCAGTGCTGAACTATGTCTGTACTCCATGTCATTCTGCCTCACCCTACACTCCCAGAATCCTACTGTTTGGACCTCCGGGTTCAGGAAAGAGTGTTCAGGCAAAACTGATTGCTCAGAAATATGGCATTGTCAACAGTAAGCTCCTCTTCAACTTCACTTTTTCATCTGTACTCTTTCCTATCTGCAAGGTTCAACACTGTTAAAAGAGTAGTTTAGCTAGAATGAAAAAATCTGCTATTACTTTCTCGTCCTTCAAACAATCATTTTTTCTATGGAATGAGAAAGAAGACATTATTAAATGAGTCATCATATGTTCCAAATTTACTTTTACATGTTGTTAGAACTGAAATGTGCCTCGACAGTGTTTGTACATGTTCACCCAGTGCTTTTTTTAAATTTCCATGAATCCAAACCCCTTTCTCATATCAAGCCGTGATAAACATGAAAAAGTGTAAATAATGACCAATGAGTAAACCATTGTACAGCACCTATAGTTTTATATTTTTGATTTCAAACTTTCTTTGTTTATCTCTGTCGCTGTAGTTTGTTGTGGTGAGCTTCTGAAGGCTGTGTCAGCTGATGAGAGCCATATGGGGGAGCTCATTAAACCCTACCTGGAGTCAGAACAGCAAGGTATGCATCCTCACCTCCACTATACCTACTGCCAAATGGGTCAATCATACAGAACAAGTGAAACCCCAGTCTGTAAGCTGCAGAGTTCTGTTTCCTGCTTTTGACCAGATAATTGGACCCCTTACAGTCAGAACAGTCTGGTTGGTGAACATGTTGTGCTATATTCATATATATAACATAAGTTTATAGTAACTGCATTTTAAATGATTATCATGTAATTCTGCAGATCCAGATTTTACTTTTCATCAAACCACAGTACTTGCTGTAGACAGACAGTACTTTTTATATTTTGAACACACTGTAATGGCATAGATGTCTTGACTATCCATGACCTTTCATTCATCCTCATCATTGTTATCCCCTTTCCACCTCACACCCTCTGTGTCTGCCCTACACCATTCTGTTCAAAATCCCTAAGAGACCATAAGTAAATATATATCTATAGCCCCGCCCCTCAGAGAATGCATTCAGCCGCTGGGACTGCCAATCACTGCTTTATGAAAGCTCTGGCCTGAGCCACTCGCCTTGAGCAAGTTTTCATTAATTTAATAAAGATTCTCATGGGATGCAAAACACTGAATATAAGCATGTATGTTGTACTCTTCACCTTTTTGATGCTGTCATTATTAAAGATATTAAAATGAAGACAAAAAAATGGGGAGAAGAGGATGAACAGAACTAGGAATGATGCAAGCCAGATTCAAACTTGCATCGCTTAAAAGTGCTACATGTCATTGTTTTACAATTTACACTCAATAATTAACATTCTGTCATTCACTCATCCTATGTGTCCAAACCTCAACTTTTTTCTTCTATGTAACACAAAAGCAGATAGGAAGTCATTGGAGTCAAAATAACATTACACTTTATGAATAGAAAAATTTCTAATATGTTCTCTTTTGTGTGTTAGCAAAAAGAGTAAGTATATAAACTCATGTTATTTCCTAATGAAATGAAGGTGATTAAATGATAATGGAATAAAGAAATTTTTGGTTAACTGTTTATTTAAATAGGCTTGAGTTTTAAACCTGAACTCCTATTTGTCAGCCAGATATCAATTTATCAGTTGCATCATACATACAAGAAAAATCTTGACCTGAAGCTTGCCTGTGATTGCTTTTGTTTCAACGTTGTGTGATAACTTTAATGATATAATATAATATTCATTTGCATTGTGCATTGTAATTCAGATTGTTTCAAAACAAATTTATACAGGTATTTTTTAACTGTGTATCTATAAACAGATGTGCAATTAATACAGTGGGTATGGAAAGTATTCAGACCCCCTTAAATTTTTCACTCTATATTGCAGCCATTAAATAAATAAAATTGTATACATTCTATAAATACAATTATTTAAGCTTATTTTTTTCCTCATCAATGTTCACACAGCATCCAATATTGACAGAAAAACACAGAATCGTTGACATTTATGCAGATTTATTAAAAAAGAACATGGTCTTAGGTATTCAAACCTTTTTCGGTGACACTCACTGTATATTTAACTCAGGTGCTGTCCATTTCTTCTGATCATCTTTGAGATGGTTCTACACCTTCATATATTTGATTATACTGATTGGACTTGATTAGAAAAGCCACACACCTTTCAATATAAATAATAATAATCATGAGGTCAAAGGAACTGCCTGAAGAGGTCAGAGACAGAATTGTTGCAAGGCACAGATCTGGCCGAGTTTACAAAAACAATTCTGCTGCACTTAAGGTTTTTAAGAGCACAGTGGCCTCCATAATCCTTAAATGGAAGACGTTTGGGATGACCAGAACCCTTTCTAGAGCTGGTTGTCCGACCAAACTAGAAAGTCAGTCATGGTTGTAGAAAGTCAACCATCACTGCAGCCCTCCACCAGTTGGGGCTTATGGCAGACAGAACAGATGGAAGCCTCTCCTAAGTGCAAGACACATGAAAGCCTGCATGGAGTTTGCCAAAAAAACACCTGAAGGACTCCAAGATGGTGAGAAATAAGATTCTCTGGTCTGATGAGACCATGGAAGAACTTTTTGACCTAAATTCTAAGTGGTATGTGTGGAAAACCAGGCACTGTCCATCACCTGTCCAATACAGTCCCAACAGAGGATCCCCAAATCCAGGTGTGAAAAACTTGTTGCATCTTTCCCAAAAAGACTCATGGCTGTATTATATCAAAAGGGTGCTTCTACTAAATACTGAGCAAAGGGTCTGAATACTTAGGACCATGTGAAATTTCTTTCTTTTTTCTTTATCTGCAAAAACGTCAACAATTCTGTGTTTTTCTTTCAATATGGGGCACTGTGTGTACATTAATGAGGGGGGGAAAATGAACTTAAATGATTTTAGCAAATGGCTGCAATATAACAAAAAATAAAATATTTAAGTTGGTCTGTATACTTTCCGTAACCCACTGTACTCATACTTTTTGAAATTTTTGGATAACATTACTACAGCGGATGATTAGTTCTTGTACATTTAAATATTTAGACACCATAAAACTTTTGCACAAAACTCTGAAATAATCAGATTTGTACATGAACTCTCTGTTAAGCATGATGCAATGTTTGTGATTTATTAATGAAAGTTTTTATAAGTGTTACCAAATCATATTTATTTTACTTTATGGAACACTGTAGGAATAAAATCTATTATGGCTCAAGCAGAATTATTGAAAGTGGACTAAACTTTTTTCAGGTTATTTATGATCTCTAATGACAACACATAAACACCCAATATGATTTTCTGATCTGTCAGAGCATGATAACACCTTTCTTATACTAGCAGTATCTGTCACGTGCAACATATGTTCATAAATTCATGTTGCGTGTTTGTTGAAGTAGCAATGTGTGCATAAGAAATGCTATGTAAATGTTTTGTTAGCTCGTATTCCATTACCTTGTTGAACAGGGCTGTGGTATCCTGGGAAAGGGTTTTTTGTGCCTTCACTCTCTCTCTCTCCTTTGCCTCTCTCCTCCTTTTCTTGTGACAGTAAGGATTTGAGGCAGAGAGCTTGCCTAAATAATTTACAAGTTGATTAATGGCCTCACAGGGGTATAATTAGGCGATGGAGAGATGGTGGCTAGTGTAACCAGTACAGTGCTTCTGGGATTTGAGAAGCCGGATTATTAAGCAAACCAAAAAATAGTCTTAGCAGAAGTGAAGCAGGAGAGGAAAGAAAGAAAGAAAAGGAAGTCTCCAGTCTGCCTGATGTTTGAAGCAGGGCTGCAGAGATAGGCAAGAGGCTGTGCGCGTTTGATGTGGAAATTGGACAGTTTGAAACCGTCGACTTTAATTTTTCACCAGCTGCGGGGACCCCCCTGGGTACCAGCATGCGTTCCTTAAAGAATGCTGTTCTATTTTCTCTTCACCCTCATTATTTGTTTGTCCTCCGCCGCTCTCGTTAATTTTCCTGCAGCATTAGGAGCGCCACCCTCCTCTACGGTGCTTTCCGTCGGTTTTAAGAGGTGCCATCATCTGGCTAAACAATTCGCTTATGTTGCCTGTCTGCCAGCCGATGTCTGATTTTGTAGTCTGAGAAGGACCCGTGAAATATCTTCAAAAGACAAAATGTACATACATGAATTTAAATGACACCATGTCTGCTAATTATTTATCACCTCACATCTGAATAAACCTTGATTTGATATGGATACAAACAAAAGGCACGTCCTTGACAATACTGCTTGATGATGAGATAACTGATGCTTAGCATGGAGATGATGATGGTTCAGTTTTCCTCAGACCATCTCCTTTTAATTTAATCCTCCTAATGGGACACTCCAGCTTTCTAGATGCCCTTCACCTCAGTTTAAGCAAAACATTAATTTAGGCTTCTGCCCACTTGTGCCCCAGTGTTTTCGAATCAGCTTCAATAAACTTTTCATTTGGTACTTTAAAGCCATAAAACTGCATCCTATATCTGCATCTTTATACTTCAAAAAGTTCTCATACTGTTACTTTTTTTTTCTTTTCTGGAAGTACCTGAAAGTAGTAAACAAATGAAAGGCCTTTTTCACGTCCGTTAGATCTATAACACTGTGATCTGACGTCCTACAGGGAGGAACGTATACAGTATTTCAAACAAATGCTAAGCAGGTGTGTTTGTGTGTGCATCTCATGGGGCAAAGCCCCTCTGAACACCACATATACTGTATATAGGACGAGTGTCATTCAAAGGACACAGCAAGTTGATTCTCAGGAGTCTGAACCTCTTGCGTCAACAGTTTTTGTTTGTCTTAATTTGATTTCTTCTACTCTTCATATTGTTGTACTTCTGTCATGTAATTAGGAAGAAGGTATAAACAGGTGATAACCATATTTTTCTGCATTTGTGGTTTAATCCATACAGTGCCATCCAGTATAGTCCTGCGGATCCTTACAGAGAGACTGAGCAGGATCGACTGTACCACACGCGGATGGGTGCTCCATGGATTTCCTCAAGATGTAGAGCAGGCAGAAGAACTCCAAGAGTCTAATTTCATACCAAACAGGTATATCAGTCTATAAACTGAATTAAAAATAAAATGTTAATATTTAGCATTTAGAACTCCATTACTGTAGAAGGAAACATCTTCACTGCCACCACCCTAATCTGATTGACTCTTAGCATTTTTGGCATAATGAGATAGATTACCCAGTTCTATGATTTGTGTGATAATTTACTAACCCTCATGTTTTTCTTAAAGAAGATATTTTGAAAAAGGTATGTACATTTTTGTGACATATTAAATGTCTTTGTTTTTGTTTTTCACAATGACAGAGATGTTAACATAAAGTGGGTGTTTAAAATACAGAAATACATCAGCAAAGGAGATAATGCTCAGCACTATGTGAATCCTTCAGATTATTATTTGTGATTTTCGTGTCTCCTTGGTTATCCTAAATAGTAAGTGTAACCACACAGCTCAGATTGCCCTCTCTGATTACCCTTAACTCAGCTGCCCTGGAGGATCTGATGGCACTTAGATTATACAACCTGTCCTCTGTGTGTGTCCCCTCGTCAGAGAGCTCACTTTGAGGTTAGGACATCAGTGAAAATAACTGTGTCCCAATTCTGTCTCCTTTGACACAGAAACAAGAGCAGGAGCACAAATCTGTGCTATAACATTAGGAAAAACGTTCATGATCACCATAGAGCCTGTTCTGTAGTCTATTGTTGCTCATTATGATTTTTCATCATGTTCCCCATTTTATGTGCTCTCTGGAATTAAGATCCCAGTGATCAGCAGGCAGCCACAGTATCCGCTTCCATCGCAGCTTCTGTGTAGCAAGACCTTATTTCCTCCATTAACAGCCCATGTTGTTTGGGCTAATGGCAGGAGACCTCATTTACATAGCATTAGCGTAATTGATTCGAAGGCCCATGGTTAGCCTGGCCCTGAAACAATGGGGAGATAATGTTTCCGATGGGCCGATGATGGCCCGATGGCGGCGCTGTACCTGACAGCTTTATTAATTAACAGCTCTCTGGTTACCAGGCTTTAGTGAGGATGAATAAGTCAACTCCTCCTGGAGCTGTGCCAGGGCATGGGCATTTAATAGGTGTCACTGGCAGAAGGGAGAGGGGACAGAGTGCAGCAGTGTTGGCATACTGGTTAGATTGGAGGGATCCCTTTACCCATTTCCTGAAAGGGCTCCATTAACAGAGAGTCATTGCCTGCAATAAGTGCCAAGATGATGTGGCACCAGGGTCTTTAGCTTACATTGACAAACTTTGTGTGGTTAGTTTAATGGTAAAGTGGATTAAAACAGTCATTAGTCTCATTTTATGAGCTCTGTACACTTTTGGAGGTAACCGTTTAGGTATAATGTACACATGTGGTGCTACTTTTAAAAAGGTTTCACCCTATTAACAGCATTTGTGCCTTTTTTCTGAGAGTGTTTAGCTATGAGTTGTTGAAATATTCTAACAGTAATGACCTATTTGCCTTGCTGAAGATTTTGTAGTGGCTGTCTGTTCCAGTTAGCGCTCCATCTTTTGTCATGTAAAGAAAGTTACCTGATCCATGAAAGACGAAAGAGGAAGAAAAGGAAAAAGGACGCTCGCTAATGAAGTTCCCTCATCAGATAAATGAGGATACCTTTGCTCTGGTTTCTGAGGGAGCAATCATCTGATCCTCTTTCAAAAGCTGATCAGTCACAGTTAGCTCTGGATGTGTGACACTTTCATTTAGAGGCAAGTCTAAAAGAATTATCTATTGTTATGTACAATATCAGCCCCAGAGCAATGTGTACGGCCCCACATTGACCACAACAATTTTTAAAAAAATAAAATAAAATAAAAATTGTTGATGTTTTCGTTTGATGTTAATTTGATATATTTTATTTACATGCTCTAACTAACTACATTTAATTAACTGAATTTAATTAGACTAAAATTTTAAAAACGTTTTAGGTGAATATGCTGGTCGCTCTTTTTTAATATAATTAGGGTGACCATATGCGCTATTTCTCCTGAACCCGTCCTGGCCAGGATTTCTGTAATGTTGAGGAACCGCCATACACCGACCGGTCTGCACATGCAAACAATCCCAGAATTTTCATATTTTAGGCAATATAGAAATCCTGGCCAGGATGTGTCTAGGAAAAAATGGCACACCCTAATATAATAATTGTGAAGTGACAAAAAAGTACCATGAAAGGATTATAAAAGCTCTTACAGCTTGTGGGCTAAATGTCAAAACCTCAAAGCTTTGCAATAGATCTGTGAAACAGAAGGAACATAAATTTGTTATCTTTTGTAAATCTGTTCATGAACAGGTTTCAGAGATTCATTCGTGAATCATACTGATCCAGTTCTTGAGTTCTCTCTATTGTTTGACCACTTTTATGGTGCTTTCTTTGTTTGACAACTCGTTTATTTTCATTATATGAAAAAAACAACGGCCATGAAATTCTTCATCCCGAAGACAGAAGTTTAAAACAACATAGGGGTGATTCATTTAAATTTTTGAGTGAACTATCCCTTTTAAATGAATATTAAATGAAAGGTTCCACAAAATAAAGGAGCTTCTCTAAAGACCCATATTCAAACCCCTCTTACGATTATTCTCGATCTTTACAGCAGGTCACTGTTACTACTTCAGTTTCGCTGATCTCACTCCCACCCCTCCTACCAGTCTTTAACTACTCTCCAGTTTGGCTAGTCATCAGCCTCTTACAGCCTTGACACGCTTGCAAACAATCAGAGTCTTTGGAAGCTTTGAAATATGCATGGCTACCTGTGACAGGTAGATAAAGAAGAGCAATTAGCCATGTAATCTAAGAGTCTGGCCCAATTACCTGCTCTCGTCCCTGCCTTGCTCTCTCTCTCTCTCTCTTTCCACCTGCATTGCGCTCTTGCTCTCTATTACTTAAATGTATTTTATGAGTCTGCTCCCCATCAAATCAAGCAACACTTCCTCTGATTGGCTTATCAATTATACAGCAGGGGCAGCATTACAATTTAATCAGTGGTAAACATTGCCGTGGCCATCTGTAAAGAATCTTTCCCTCATTAATTTCTTAATTTGGAGAGATAGAAAGGGAGGCAGAGGGGCTGACGGGAGCGGCAACACTCGGAGAGATCGGATGGACTGAGACCTTCTTGGATCATTTCAGCTCAGCGAGTAAACTAAAGAACAAAAGGGTCAAAGGTTACCATCTACTTGATGTATACCGTATACCAGTGGAAGAATAGAAATGCACACACACACACACACACACACACACACACACACATATATATATATATATATATATACTGATGGCAGGATATGCTTGCACTGCTCGTGATCATTTGTAGCAGCTGAGGACTGTCAGACTCTTGTTATTTGCCTTGTTTTAGTCAGTCATTTGTTAGAGGATCTCCAGCTGTCATGTAAGAAACATCTAATGTAAATCAATTCATCTTGTACAGCTCCCCCCACATAAAAAGTGGGAGAACGAGAAGAAAGACGAATACAAGCCCCCACCCTCCCATCCTCCAGCCTCAGACACAACGCACCATCCTTTTGCTGCTGCACATTTATAAATATTTCATGAGGAAGCATAAATATTAATTCTAATAGCTTTGCAGAGTAGTTATTATTTCTTTTTTAAGACAAATATTCATTAAAAATTGAGAGAAGCCTTTTTCTGAAATTATTAAACCTACGCACACAGACACACATATACACACACACATTATCATGCCTCTTAAACACATCAAATATCTTGCATTTTCATTCCAGACTAATAGTCAGTTAAAGCACCATGTCTCCTTTGTCCATTTCAGAGGGCCCAGTGGTTCACAGTGGTACTGAGAGCCAGGAGCACAAAGACATTTAAATATTTTATCAAAAGCACCAACTTAGATCTCTTTTATTTTCCTTACTATTCTCACTCCTTTTGTGGAAAAGGCCTCATGATGTAAAATTCCTATTGGTCTTTATATATAGCTGAATTGGTCCAGAATTACATTTCACAAAAATCTCAGTGTGTGTGTAAAATGTTTAGGTGGCTAAAAATTAAATAATGTGGTAGAGACTGTGATGTTCAAATCATTTGGGACAAGGGTGCCATGTAAACCCCCCACCTGACCACACCATTAGGCCCACTTTGTGTCTGGACAATGTCAAAGCATAATGACCCCTGAGTAGAGACCCCAACATTCCTCTGTTGAAGTCCTCTTGTAGCCCAGGAGAGTCTCCCTGTTTTCCATTATTTTCTTCATTATTTATTTAGCTCCAATACTAGGACATTATGATGATTCCTCTCTGAATGCTAGATGAAGTCTTCATATAATGGAATAATGGATTGATATGGTTTTCGCTTGACATGTTGCGATTTCTGCAAGCATTTTTTACAATTAAATTTGGAATCTATAAAGAATTTAATGGTTACAGTTTCTGTTACAATTGTGGTCCACAAAATGTACACTACAGTTACAGTGTAAATTTTTTCCCCAAGTGTTTTATGTTGGTCCATGGGATTCTGTATTTGCCACACATAATATTCTTTACTTGCATAATAATAATAATTTAAAAAACATGAACTATTCTTGTGATGGCAAAGCTGAATTTTCAGCAGCCATTACTCCAGTCTTCAGTGTCACGTGATCCTTCAGCAATCATTCTAATATGCTGATTGGGTGCTTAAGAAACATTTCTTAATATTGTCATTGTTGATTGAGATGAATATTTTTCTGGAGCCTTTGAAGAACATAAGAGAGAAGCATTACTTTAAATAAAAAACCTTTGTAACATTATAGATGTCTTTACCTTGCTGAATAAAAATGTCTTTAGAATTGTACTGTATGTTTGTGTGGACTTTAAATTACTTTTTATCTTTTGTATTTGTATTTTTTTAATTGAACTACACTGGCTACACTCTCTTTCTCTTTTTAATAGATTTTTAATACCAATTCCCAAACCTAATTGTTTTTGAAAGATGCTTTTATGCCTACAGTAGTATTTGGCATTTAATACTAAGCAATTTTTTACTCAGGTCGATTTTAAGGATATTACAGCTATAACAGACTTTCACATAACCTCTGCCTCTCTCTCCTCTAGGGTCTTCTTCCTGGAGATGACTGATGACATTGCTATCGAGAGGGTAACACTTAGGGGTGTGGATCCTGTGACTGGAGAATGGTGAGAATGAATCTGCTCAGCGCATTGTAAAATGTTAAAGTATCCAATCTTTTAGATTCCACTTAACACACATCGGCATTCTGAATGTTGCGTATAAACTCTACAGGTATCACAGCATATATAAACCTGCTCCTGGTCCAGAAGTGCAGTCCCGGCTTCGATTTAACCCACAGCATTCAGAGGTGCAGCTGCTAAAGAGGCTTAAGGAGTACTGGAACCATGCAGTGGGCCTGCAAACCTTCTACCCACAGGCAGTGTACATCAACGCTGACCAGGACCCACACACTGTGTTTGAATCACTGGAGAGTAGACTAGTGAGCCGACTACCTAAAGTCCTGTCTTACTGAGAAACATTTAAGCGTTCAACACTTTTATTGGGATACTCCACCCAAAAAACATTTTCTCTCATCATTTATTCCGTCTCATGCCATCCCAGTTGTAGGACTTTCTTAGTCATGGGAAAACTTTTTTTTTTAAATAATCTCTCTGAGTCTATATAATGCAAGTGAATGGGACCCACAAAGCTGACGCTTCAAAATCCACACAAAATTAACATGACAGTAATCTGTGAATGAATTGGTGTCTTCTAAAATTAAATGCAAAGTGTGTGTAAGAAGAATAGTAATATTTTCAACTTTTCAGCACAATGTAAAGCGATGCAAGAGATGACGATGAAGACAAATCGTTTATAGTTTGTTTATATAAAGGTTAAAATTATTAATATTTTCTCACAAATGTATTGTTTTGTTTTAGAAGTTGTATGTGTTCGTTTTATTGGATTTCCCATCCACTTACATGTGAATACACAGAGATGCATTGCTTTTCTTTTGAATTTTAGTGAATCTTGTACACTTTGTAAGTCTGATAGGCTTATACTTAATAAACTGCTTATAAATTTGACCTGGTTATCTTTTCTTAGTCATATTTTCTTGCATTTTAACTAATGCTGCCATGTCTCCAAATTCTGCATGGGAAAAAGACATTACCCAACCAATATAGTCATTCTTGCCATCTGACCGTATGTGAACTCACGGGAGTGCATGGCACCTGCTAATTCAACGTATGTTTAATTAACATAGCAAGAAAAAGCAGACTGGCCAGAGCGTTTGTGGTGGGCAGTATTAGTCCCGCTTCAGTGGTCTTATGCTAGGAAACCAGTCGATGCTGCTTTGATTATTAAATTCACTCTCCTTCTCTCTTCCTTTCTTTGAGGTCACTGGATGACTCTCACTGGGGGGAAAGGAGTTAAGTACATTGGTTAGAGGAACATGTTAACAGGCTGGTTTTTAAATTCCCCTCAGATAGTGTGCTATGACAGGCAGACACTGACTTAATTACAGCAGATGAGGTCCAGAATATGCACCTCCGCTGAATATGTAAACATGAGGGCCAGTGTATATCCAAAGGGAGATGGGGCTGCAAAAATGAAATGCGTCTGAAAGAGAAAGTATTCCCTGAGCTCCCCTTGGTTCTGTATCACCCTAATCTTTATACTCTGAACAAAGACTGATTTTCAAAGGTTTGATGTAGAAAAGAATGTAATGCAATTTTTATAATGTTCGAAAAAATGATTTAAGCTTTATACAACGTGTAAGAAAAGGTGCTAAATGGTGCTTCACCAAAAGATGAAAGTCTTGCTTACACTCATGTCATTCAAAACCTTTATGACATTGTCTCTTCTCTGTTGGTAACCAAACAGTTTTGGTTCCCGTTGACTTCCATTGTATGGACAAAAATACAATGGAAGTAAATGGGACCCAAAACTCTTTGGCAACAAATATCTTATTTGTGTTCCACAGAAAGTCAGTCATGTTTGGAATTATATGAATAAATAATGACACACAATCTATTTGGGCATCCTCTCAACATCTTTATAGCATGTAATGTACACAAGTATACAATATAACAAAATTAGTATTTTTAATAAAATTAGTATTTATTTATTTATTTATTTTAAAATCTTAAGGAAAGTGTTGTCCTAATACTCTATATTAATTAAGAGTAAGCTTGATTAATAGCATAAGTAACCATGAAGAAAAGTAGAGATAAGAGAAAACAATACAAGAATTTTAATTAAAAAACAATTAGGTTTATTGTTTAAAATTTAAATAAAAATGTATTTTATGCCTAACATCATTAGGATATTGAGTAATGATCATATTTCATTAATATATATTGTCAACCTCCTAATGTTACATATAATTATTTAAATTTTTTGAATAGTGATATGCATTGCTAAGGACTTCATTTGGACAACATTTAAGTTAATTTATATGCCAAATATTATCATATTCTAACAAACAATACATCAGTGGATTATTTATTAAGCTTTCGTGTGATGTAGAAATCTAAATAAAAAACAAAACGTACCCTTATGACTGGTTGTGTGGCCAAAAAAAACATAAGCAGTGGGACTTTTATTTTGGTAACGTCATACCCGGAAATTTACTCACGTTGTGTTGGACGGAGGAGAAACACGTGTGGAACTTCACTTCATATATGTGCAGCTGTTTATGGTGTGTTTTTACAGTTTTAAAGTGAATGTCACTTGTAAACATATATTAACGCTATTCAAACGAACGATAATGAGCCACTTATCATTTTGTGAGTAGGTTGACGTGTCTGTGCGAGGATAACGTTAGTGTAAGTTAGTTAATTAGCCACTACAACTTGTGGTTTACTAGGCGTTTAACGTTAGAGCCTGCTTACAATCATGGCTGAAGACTCGCTGATGCTCAACATCTCCTCAGCTCCGATACAGTTTTACAAAAAGACAAATCGAAGACCTCTGTCAACGGCAGAGAAATGGGCACAGGTGAGTCAGCCCTGCTCCCTATCCTGTTGATTTCATGTTCATTACACACTGATGTTCTCTGCCTTAAAAGTTTTTTCAGCCTGATTCTAAAGAGCTGTACCTTTTGTGTTGATGTTGAAGAAAAAGCGAGAGTCAAAGAGGAAGGCTGTATTTGAGCCCCAGGAGAACAGCGCTTCCAAACAGAGGAAGATTAATCAAACTGGTCAACAGCACACACATAAGCAAAAGCTGCAAACCCCCAGAAGCCCCTCTCAGAGGAGTAATAATAAAGCCACGGAGGAGAATGCGGACCGGGGAGAAAACTCTGCTGCAAAGTCCCCATCAAAGGTGAAAACATTTCCAAAGAAAGCTGCAGAAGAGCATGGAGACTATGGCAGACCATTTATCAAGACATCGTCTCTCTTCAGAAACAACCCAGAGATCCCTGATGTCCTCAGGTAGATGCAACACATTTGAGTTTCTGCGACTAAACTGGGGGTCTTTTCAAACTTGACCGTTCCATGCAGTTTACTTGTCTCTTTGTTTTTCTCCCAGTCCTGCTGTAAATCAAGTAAAGGAGAAAGTGTTTACCAGCAACATGTTTGAAGAACTCGATCTACATCCTCATCTGGTACAAACAGACTTCAGTATCCCTTAACAAATCCCTCAACTAAAGTCTTCTAATGACATTTCGCTCCTCTATTATTTTACAGGTGGCAACGCTTCATAAGGTGTTGAATGTAACAAGCATGACGAGGTACTGTAGCTTCCTCTTACCCTTTAATGTGCACCTCTTTGCATTTTTTTTTCTTATGTTCATCTGTGTTTTTAGTGTCCAGAAGAAAACCATACCGGTGTTGATGTCTGGTAAAGATGCTGTTGTGCGCTCCCAAACTGGATCAGGTAGGATTCCTGGCATATATTATGTGAATAAAATGTGATTATAATAACAGATTAGTATGCATTTATATAGTTTACCAAAAATCTAATGTGGTAAATATAGAATTCCGCTAGAGTTAGATTAGAAAATAAAAGCACTGTAACTTTAAGAGATGCCATTATTAATATTTTTTTCTGACATTTTTTCCTGCAGGAAAAACATTGGCTTATGGAATTCCAATGGTTCAGTTCTTACAAGCAATGCAGCCTAAAGTGAAGGCAAGACCACTTAAATGTCTAAAACCGCACATTCAGTATCAAGACGTTACAGAGTGATCACATTACCCTTTTTTTAAATTTATTTTATTTTGAAATGGTTGTTTTTTATTGATCACGTGCGAAGAAATTGGGGTCATTAGTGCATCAGACATTTATCACACACACTGTATTGTATTATAATAAAAATTCAAATAAATGGAGTCAGAAGTAATGTTATCCATAAAATAGCTAAAGCACCATTATGTGCATGAAGTCTTAAATTAAGTATTTTTTTTCTCCAGAGATCAGATGGACCTTTGGCTGTTGTGATTGTTCCTACCAGAGAGGTATTATATTAAATCATACAAAATTATCATCATTTCCATGTATATCATATTTTACTTATTTATCCCATTTTGCTTTACTTGGATTGGTTTCTGGTTGTCCTTTAGCTTGCCCTGCAGAGCTTTCAGATGTTTCAGAAGCTTCTAAAAGTGAGGATTTGCACTTTTGCTAAATCATTGACTCTAATTGAACCGCTACATCTTCAGTCTTTAAAAGTCACTTACTGTAATTATTCTTTTTAGCCTTTCACATGGATTGTGCCTGGAGTACTGATGGGAGGAGAGAAAAGAAAAGCAGAAAAAGCCAGGTTAATATCACAGCCACACAAAATGCATGCATCTACTGCAATGGGTCTGAAAGTGATTTCTTGTGGCTATTCAAATGTAAAAGTATTGTATCCTGCATTACAGACTTCCAATAGATAACTGAATCACTGCAAATACACTATAGATTAACAGTTTATACTCCGTAAGAGTTTCTTTTAATTATTTTTCCACAAGGATGCTTTAATATCGATAAAAAGTGACAGCAAAGACAATTAGAATTTTACAAAACAATTATTTCAAATAAATATTGTTCACTTAAACTTTAGATCCATGATAGAAAACAAAAGTCACTTGAGCAGCAAATCAGCGTCTAATGATTTCTGAAGGATCTGGAGTAATTGCTCCTGAAATTCCAACTTTGTCATATTAGGAATAAATAAGATTAGTTAAATAGAAAACAATTACTTTAAATGGTAGTATTTTTGATCAAATAAATGCAGCCTTGTTTAGAGACATTAAAATCGTACTGACTCCACACTAAAAGTAATGTATATTTCATTCTGTAATATCACTTCAGTCTGGACTGTGTCTTGCTGTGTTTCCATATGTTTTGCTTGTCTTTGTCTTGAATTCAGACTGAGGAAGGGCATTAATGTTCTGATCTCGACTCCAGGCCGACTGGTGGACCATATAAAGAACACTCTGAGTATTGCTTTCAGTGCAGTGCGCTGGCTCATTCTGGATGAAGCCGACAGGTCAGTTAATTTGCAGATTTGAGACAATTATTTAAAAAAAAGATCTCTCCTGGAAAAAAATTCTAAATGAATGGATTAAAATGTATATCAGTCCAATTATTATATTTATTTGTATGTTTGAATAGTTAATGATTATTGTAAATCATATATTATTGTTAATGATATTTTAAAACGATACTGTTAATTTTGCCATGAATATAGACGTTGTTGCCGATTGGGATTACATTTACAAATAAATAAACAGTTTGCTGATTTGAACTTTGGGCTGTAGCTGACTAAAGTTTTGAATTTTAATCTGCTAATTGTTTGTTATCTTTATAATTTGATATTATACTACTATTCTACTACTAAAAGTAAAATTTTAATGATTTACTTTACTACCTTAAAGTCTAATTTATCACATTACAGTGTGAAATAACTGACTAACTAAGAAATTAGGTGTTCATTTCTGTTCTGTATTCTGCCATAATTTGAAGCCTTATCAGTATTATGTGTATTTATGATTGGTTTTTCCATGCTGTTGTGAAGGATTCTGGATTTGGGCTTTGAGAAAGATCTGACTGTGATTCTGAATGCTCTGAACGCTGCTGGACTTGTCAGGCAGAATGTGCTGCTTTCAGCCACGCTCACCGAGGGTAAGCTTATCGTCCGCTCGCTACCGCTGTCCAGGGTGTGTGTGGAAGTAAAGGGAGTTTCTGTCTCTCAAGTCCATTCATTCTCTTCTTCAAATGACAGAACAGGCTCACCTCATAGAAAATTTGAACATTTTTGAGCCACTTATAGCACTTTCCTGTTTGCAGTAGTGCTGGGTCACCAAAACGTCCTTACTTTTACAGGATTTTGATCACAAAAGCGTTTTGGTGATAATCTACATAGGTGTGCAACCGTTTATGCTGATCCTGTTCTCTTCACGTCCAGGACTGTCCCGATTAGCCAGTATCAGTATGAAGGAGCCCGTGAGTATCCATGTGTCAGAGGGGACTGAGGAGACGGTTGAAACGTGTCCCCAGGCGGCCCCTGAGGCTCTGTCAGACAGCTATGCGGTGCCTGAGAGGCTGCAGCAGCACGTTGTGGTGGTGCCCAGCAAACTCCACCTGGTCTGTTTGGCTGCCTTTATTCTGGCCAAATGCAAGGTACAGGACATCATATCATCAGGCCCAGTTACTAACTCAGTGGTATTGTTGTGTTTAGCTCTAGATTAACTTGAGTCGTTTCAGTTTGGCGGGTGAATTATTTAAGACTACACAATCTACAAAAAGAAACAATCTGGAATGTCTTGTTTTTGAAATCTAATTTATTCTAATGTTTCCAGCAGCCATTACTCTACACTTCAGTGTCATGTGATGATTTTAAGTAATTTCATGCATCCTTGTTAAAGAAAAGTATTAATTTCTTTCAGAAAAATCTTTCTGATCCGGCACTTTAGTATAGGGACCAACTCTCTCTATTAATAAGTTACTTATTACTATGTATATTATTAACATATTGACTGTTTATTAGTACTTATAAGTTATAACTCACATATTCTGCATTACCATATTCTACATCCTTAATTCTAGCCAATACATAAACTTAACAACTGGGCCTTTAAATTTAAGTGTGGTCCAAATAGTTTAACTTGTAACCAACAGTGTTATTCCTGCTAGAGTTTACTGTAACAAAGAAAGTAATCTGCTCATGTTACATGCACAGTAGCTGTCTCTGGACTTCAGTATTTTATTGTGTTCTTGTATATTAGTTTGAGCAGCGGCAGAAGCTGATAGTTTTCATATCCAGCTGTGAGGCGGTGGAATTTCTGCTTACTCTCTTCAACGCAGTCCTCTGTGAGAAGCCCAGCACCACATCAGCCAAACATACCTCAGCATCCCTCAACTTTTACAGGCTTCATGGCAACATGAAACAAGAGGTGAGACATTGTGTGTCAGTTCCGATTCTAATGATAGTCAAGGTTTTGTTCACAGAATGCGGTTTAACTATTAGACAAACCGCTCTCTCACAGGACACAGGATTTAATTGTTTGTTCTTTGGTCCTTACATATTTCCCATTTCTTTTATAGTTTTGATGACTTTACTCTTATACTATAATGTGAAAAATAATAATGTTAAAAAATTCTTGTATATATTGAAATTATTTTCTATTTTAATGTATTTTGATTTTAAGTTTTCAGTGTACCTTTAGAAATCATTCTTATATGCTGATTTGGCGCTCAAGAAAAATTTCTGAATATTATCCATGTTAAAAACTATTTTTCTAAATATTTGTGAAAATATATATGTATACATGTATGTCAGAATAAACTTCAACAAAAGCATTATATTTTATAAGTTATAAAAGTTTGATATTTAATGCACATAAATTGTATTTTGTATTTATATGCATGGCAAGCTGTATCTCTCCTTTATAGCCCCACTTTTGTTATTTTGTTAGCAGTTAAATATTCAGTTTTTACCTTAAGGCTGGAAAACATTACATGACTTTTAGAATATGAACAGATTTTTAAAACATCATGCACTTGCCGACTTCATAAAAATTAGAGAAAAAGCGGGCATCATAACTGAGGCTCTTAAAGTCATTCCAAATAAAGCCAAATCCCATACCTTATTGCTGGAGGTGTGGCAAATGCACACAATGCGTGTTCTAAAATTGAATCAAACATGTTTGATATCCTCTGACTGGAAGAAGTCATAGTCTGAAGGTAAAAAATCTTGAGTCTGTAAGCATTATACTCCTTTTCTATTAAATCTGTCAGCTCAGATCTACAGGGTGTCTTTAACTTTGGGCAACCAGCATCAGCTGCTCCAGGCTTAAAATTGATGCAAAAAACTACAACACATTAATGGTGCCCATGCTTCTGTTCTGCTAAAATGACAGTGTCTCTTAAAAGCATTTAGAATCCCTAGCAACATATGACACTAGGTTAGACCATCATGGTCTGGTTGACCAGTGGGGTCTGCCGGCCCTCAGCCAGCTGGCGTTCAGGCAACAGCAGCAGTCGGTGCCCTGTGGCAGTGTCAGGGGAACTGCATCCTGCCCCTGTCCAGCCTGCACCCTCACCCCCACATAAATGGTGCTGCCGTGGGTCGCCCATATGGCACTGGAAGGGGTAGGGGACTCTAAAGTCTCTTGGTCAGATGTATGAGAGAGCAGGTCTGGGTGTGGTGCTGGCCTGTAGTGTTATGGATGGGTTTGGTAATGGGACATCACAGGCTGAGCTCTGGACGTCTCCTCCGATGAGGAGAGCTGCAGGAGATGGGCAGCTGTTCCAGCACACAACAGATTGTGCTCCATGCCGAAAAAGAGAGGAGCTGTTGGACATCCCATCTTTGGATGGGCTCTCATCCATGTTTCTGCCTCATCTTTTGTTCTGATATAAATGCAAATAGTTTTTT
This sequence comes from Enteromius thamalakanensis, assembly GCA_032357475.1. Classification (NCBI taxonomy): domain Eukaryota; kingdom Metazoa; phylum Chordata; class Actinopteri; order Cypriniformes; family Cyprinidae; genus Enteromius; species Enteromius thamalakanensis. The sequence goes on along the minus strand of JAUCMT010000105.1, from coordinate 7,311,834 downwards.
AGTAGTTATACAAGAAATATTGTCTTTCATAACTTTGTAATTAAAGAATAAGTTCAAGTGTTTCTCTTTTGACAAGTGTTTGACCACCTTAGTAATATAACAGCAACTGTTTAGTTAACTTTCCTGTCTCCCTCCTTTCAGGAGCGCACGGAAGTCTTCCAGGAGTTCTCTCAGTGTAAAACCGGTATTCTGCTGTGCACGGTAAGTCATTCGAATTAGTGCCGTTTTTATGGTAACTGACGCCGACTGCAGTCTAGTGCAGCGATTCCCAATCAGGTTTACCTGTTTGCTCAGGTTTTAGAAATAAATATATTACTGTTTTAAACTACAGCTTTACTGCAAAATAAATTAATATTTGATCATTATAGTAGCTGCAAATTAAGATACTTCACGTCTGCTATGTTCTTCATTTTCAGTAGTTCAAACGCAAGCTTTTTAGCGTTCAAGATCCTCAAGCTTTTATCCTAAGGGAAAACTGATGTAATGTAGTTTTAATAAAGTTAAGCTAGTGCACAATGCATTCCCAGATGCACATTAAGCTCGCAGCACATGCATAGATTGAGCTTGCAGTATTTACTGATATAGATGTGCTTCACTACTTGTACTGCAGTTTTTATTTAATCCCATTAAGATATATAACGATTCTCATGAAATCCCATGCATTTATTAAAATGTTATATTGGATATAATTAATTTTAAGCTTTTCATATGGAAACTCTTAAAATACAAGGATCATTTTAAAATAAACATTTGTTAAATGTTAATGCATTGATCTAACGATTTAGCTCAAGTTACATAAGTCGATTAAAAAAATGATATGGAGAGGTGTGTGCATCCCCGCTCTCCACCTCCTCTTCTTCCATCTTGTCACTCTCCAGAAGGGCTCCTGGAGTAAATGAGTGCTTCTATTCCTGTTGACAGCCTGGCATGGCATTCTGTTGGTCTCCATCTGTACCAGCTCCAGACACCTCAGCTGAGAGTTTAGGCTAGTTGAGTTTGAGACCTGGAGTCAGGTTTGAAAATTGAAAATAGTGTGGCATAGAAGTTAAAGCTCAGGGCTGGTAACCATAAGGAAGCAGATTATGGTATTCCTGCACAAGGAGGGAGCTGTAACTATTAATCTTGTTTCAAAATTATAATTGCATTGTGTGGCAATGGATAAAGGCAGTATAGTAAATTTGGTTGAGTAAAACTAGGACATTTTTTTTTTCACTTGTCAGACCAAATGAGCATGAGACAACTTATGTATTATTTTACTGTTTTTATATTTTAATGTAGAACTTATTTAGAACATTTATATATTTCCATATATATATATATATATATATATATACACACATATACATATATATATATATATACACACATATACATATATATATATATATATATATATATATATATATACATTTTGTTAATTGAATTATTATTTAAAGTTAATGAAGTCTGCTGGAATTAATATTGAAATATTTTGTTTATTTTCTCCTTAGGATGTTGCTGCACGTGGATTGGATCTGCCTCAGGTTACTTGGATTGTTCAGGTTAGATTTCTTAATTTGTAAAATCTCATAATTGCACATTGCTGCTGATGCAATGAACAATTCAGCCAGTTTTGTTACTATTACTGAACTGTATGAATTTCCAGTACTGCTTTCTTTTATGTAAATAAAATTTTTCTGTTGCAGTATAACCCTCCTGTTTCCGCCGCAGAGTACGTTCATCGTGTGGGCCGCACAGCACGAATTGGAGCTCAGGGCAGCAGCCTGCTCTTCCTCACCCCCTCTGAGACAGCTTTTGTGGATGTACTGGCCAATCACAACATCAGGTGTGCTGCCTGGCGTCTCATCTATATCATGTTTACTTATTTCCATGAACACAGCAGTAGGGGCCTATAGGCCAGGTCCTGTCGGATGTGTGGATGAGGTCCAGTCCCTGACACTGTGATTAAAGACAAACTGGTCTTGTCTCGGTTCCAAAGCCCACAATATAACAGTCAAAAGCTGGACTGATGACTCTGAGAGAAAACACACACTCTCAGTATCTCTGCGTGAGAGCAGAATGAATCTGTTCTGCTGGCACAAGGACTATAATATTTGGCTCACGTTACAGTTTCCATGACTAAATGATGATCAAAAAGAGTTTGATAGGGCTGGGAAGATAGAGATAAACCATCTAAAACAGGCAACTTACAATCCCGAAAATGTTGCTGCAATTGATTTATTTCCTATTGATTAATATATTTATGTATAATGTCTATCTACACTCTCAGCTTGTCCGAAATGAAGATGGAGGACATCTTGACCAATCTAATGAAGGATGAGCGATTCAAAGGCAGGGGGAAATGGGACAGTAAGGTAACTTCTGACATCTAAGACTTAAAAACAGACAGTAAAGTCCATGTTGACTTGTTGGACTGTGCATAACTGTTATCACTTTTCTCTCTCGGTTGAAGATCGCATGCGGTTGAAAATGCAGATCTAGAGAACAGCTGTGGAAGAAGAATGGCTTTCTCTTTATCTCTTTTCCCCCTCCCTCTCTCTCAACAATGAGAGCCGTCTGACAACAATGAGCGAATGTTTCTGCCAGCGCTCAGTCAGTCCTAATCCTGATTTAATGTCCTTTTCCCTCTCAGCACCAATCAGCTGGTTGTAATCCTCACCCGTGCCACCCCCCTTGTTAACAGCCTCATTTGAGGGTCATAGGTCATTGATGGGGAGGGGAGGTGTCATTAGTGTGTGTAACCAATAAAGTTTGTGATGCTGTTGGTTTTTATTGTAATAAAATGTGATTTTATATAATTGTTAGAATGCAATGCATTCATTTTAATCAGGTTTTTGTTTATTTTTGATTCGTGTCTCTTTGTACGTGTCTCTGCAGAGATCAGCTGCTGCTCTTGAACAGGAGGTACGAGAGCGAGCCACCGTTTTACAGACTGACTTTGAGAATTATGTTCATGCCAATAAGGGCTCTCTGCAAACAGCAAAGAGCGGTAAGCCAAAAAAACGAATTACCATGTAGGGTTACTGTGTCAAACCAATACTGTGTTCTACAGTTTTGTAGCCAAGCTACATTTTCATTGTATAGAAAAATGTAATTAAAAACAGATTTTTAAGTTGTTTTTTTTCTAAATCATAATTATTTCACTCTGTATTGCAATTCAATAAAATATTTTAATAAATACAACAACAATAAAATATTGAGTGTAAAATATTTATTGTGTAAACAATTTGATAGTAATGTAAAAGTCAATAAATTAACATAAAGCAATAGTATTAACATTAAGATAGGATTTGAAATTCTTTATTGGCGGTGAGAATGCATGGGAAAGTATGTGGGTTGTAACTTCTTTTTTTTTTTTTTTTGGTCCTGTAGCACTGCAGTCTTTCCTGAGAGCGTACACCACATACCCCTCCAGTCTGAAACACATCTTCCACATCCGCAACCTGCACCTGGGCCATGCTGCTAAGAGCTTTGGCCTGAGGGACGCACCCCAGGGCCTGGGCAGCTCTATAACCACTAATCCTGCCAAAAGCAAAGACTCAAAGAAGGGCAAAGACAAAGCCAAGAGGTACTGCAAGTTTCAGCAATTGGACAGTAATTTATGAATCTGTCAAACAGTTTGTGCTGCCTGATATTATATGATCTAGTTCTGCCTTTAGATAAATTAAGCCATATACTGCTTGATTTTACTTTTTTGTGGCTTTGGTAACATTTCAGGGTTTTTTCACAAAGCGTTTGACATTTGTGAGTTTTTTTTAAACATAATTTTTTCTTTACTCTTTAATTGTTTTAACATTTTTCTTTGGTTATAATTTAAGAGAAGTGTTATGATTAACTCAATGTCAAATGCACTACTATTTAAATGCTTGGGGTCAATGCAGTAGGTAATATATTTAGCAAGATGCATTAAATGGATCCAAGGGTACAGTAAAGACAATTATTATATTATAACGGAGTTCTGTTTCAAATAAATGCTGTTCTTATTTAACTTTATTCATCAAATTCCTTAATAAAAATGTATTGGATTCCAGAAAAGCATTAAACGGCACAACTGTTGTCAATGTTGATAATAAGAAATGCTCCTTGAGCATCAAATCAGCATATTATAACGATTTCTATGACACTGAAGACTTGGAGTACTGACTGCTGAAAATACAGCTTTGCCATCTCGGGAATAAATTACATTTTAAATACAAAAAGAAAACCTTTCCTTTAAATTCTAGTAATATTTCAGTGATGGTGTTTTCACTGTATTTTTGATCAAATAAATGCTATTTTATAATAATTAAAAAAATCTTGCCAACCCCAACCTTTTGAACAGTAGTGTATCTGATCATTTCAAAACAGAAATGCATTATTATAGACAGAATTATTTGACTTTAAGCTGTTATACCTAAATTTCAGCAATCGATTCCTATAGAGTCAGTACTATGTGTGCTGTAGAAAGAACAGGAATTGTTAAATCTTTTATTTTACTATCGACTAGGTGCCAAAGTACCAGTGCTTTTGACATTTCTAAGCAAACTTTAAATCAGGTGTTTAGCAAAACACAGGCTGTCAAAAGACCAAAAAATCCTTTTGTAAGATGCATCCGCTTATCTAGTGTCACTTCTTAAAAAAAAAACAGAAAACAGTGCCTTTAAGCCATTTTGTAGGGTTTTTGAACCAGTGTTAATGTCCCGTCATTGCTGCCCCAAAAATTGCCAGTATGGCTGCATTGGAGAAAAGCCCACAGCTCACACGCACTCTTGGCAGCTGCGAGTCTTTTACTGTAGCAGAGCTCTTCAGGGTCAAAAAGGACTAGTCAAGTCCTGCCTTTACCAGGTGCAAGTTTTACCTTTCACCTCCGACACACTCTCCCCTCTTGTTTTCCCTTGTGTGAACGGTAGCAGCGTTATTCCCAAGTATACACCAGTTATGGGGTCCTTTATAAAGAGCTGTTTTTGTTGCTTTCTGTACAGACTCTGCTCTTAACTGGATTAATTCATATGAAAAGACATCCTTACCACAGCTAAGTGTAATTTTTGATTGCAGAGGAGGATGGTGGTGATTGATCATATGCGGATCATAATATGGCCAGTGCATCGCAGTTTGGATGTTTAGGCCACTAACTATGAGGTTTGGCCAGTGCTTGACACTGCAGGGTTATTAGTGGTCATTTCCCGCAAGACTGAATGTGGCGCTGCAAGCGTGGGGTCTGGTTAGTAATGGCCATGTCCAGACTAGCCCTCACGAATGGATGTGTTGGTGTAGGCCTTCTTTTGTGTGGTCAGATTCTCCACAGGACACTTAATTAAACCAAGTCAGAGCCAAAACCCACCCTGAACCTCATCACTGTCACATAGCGAGGAGCTTTATCTGTATCCACGCGTGTTTAAATAAAGAATATAGACATACGGGCCTCTCCTCTAGTGTTCAGCGTGTGTTTGGTAGCTGACCCGCGCATGCAGTGATCACAGTTCTCTTGTCAGACCAGAACTGTCATTTGAAAATTTCTGTTATTGTGAGTGTATTCTGCTGTATTTTTGCTTCCCTCTCTTTCATCCCACCTTCAGTTCTTTAGTGTGCCTTTGAGATAAAGGCTCAAAAGCCCCTGTGTGCTGTCTCTGCGCTGTAAAGGGGGTGTCAGGTACAGTTTGGTAAAATCTGATGTTAAAGTTGCTTTACTCTAGGTTAGTGACACATTAAATTTAACTGAGATGCATCGTTTTATTCCAGAGTGGAAAACAGACTCCCGGTAGTCTTTCTTTACACAAGATCTTATTCCGTTGTCGAAGGGCGCTGTGTGTGTTGCTACTTTAATTATAGAATGCTTTATATATATATAAAACTGTTAGGATAAAGTCCTTTTACTGCTTTTGATTTAAAATGCGACTAAAAGTAAAAAGAAATGTGCGACAGTAAATGTAATCAGTCGAGGAAGAGTTTCGTGAAAGGTTTCTGTATTTAGTAAGGCAAAGTGGCAATTTCTGAATCGTTAAGAAATTCCTATTATAAATCTTAAAAGTCAAAGAATTTCACAAAACGGCCGCAAACTTGCTCATTGTTTGAATATGGCTCACTCCATTAGTTTCAGTGACTCGTTGGGGAACAGTTAGAGTTCACAACTGACTTTCCTCACTGAAGCACTAGTCATTTTTAAAAAAGAAACAAACATCTTTCTGTGATTTATCTGTTTACTGATATTGTTCATATGACGTGCAAATGAGGATACATACACCCAATAAACAATCATTTAAATATTTGTTGTACATATTTACATTTTAATATTTGAAATCTATTGTATACTACCATTATTCATTTCGGCACGCATCTGAATTTTAGAGTTGCTTTTAATTTAGAACATAACAAATTGTAAAAAAAAACTGCTTAAGTTATACAGTGAGGCATGTTATTAAATTAGGAGCCAGTGGCTCCCTCAAATTTCATTTAATTAGTTTGAAGCCCTGCTAATTTCAGCCAATTTCAGAATTCCGTATTAAATAGTTACATGGCTTTGTTTGTACATTTACACTTCTTTATGGTACTACTGAGTTTTGAATTGTGCCACATGCTGGCTCAGACACTACAGGGAGAAGCATGTGTCTAACCACTAGTAATTGGCAGGGTGACCTGCAGCAGGACCTGTGAATGAAACCCATGGAGCGAGACAATAGGTCAGTCCCCGAGGAGCTGCCCCAGAGCAGCCATAACGCACTTACACTCTCCCTCCACTGCCCAGACAACAGCCGTAATGAACTTATCAGCCGTCATAGCTGACAGCTGACATCTATATTTACCAGCCATTGCTCAGTATAGAATATTCATGCGGATACCACTTAACTGGTCAGTGCTTTGGCCCTATTAACATTTACCATTCTCAGCCTAATTGTGTGTGTGTGACTTCGCTGTGTTGTGCTGTGCTGTCTTTCGGTCTCGGTCGAGTCTCGCCGTCCTGTCAGGAGAGACTTCATTACAGCCGACTGTGGTGTACACTGTCCATGTCCAGACAAGATTTCTTTAATGAGCAGATCACACCAATATAAACCTATACACACACACACACACACACACACTCTCTCTCTTATGGACACGCAACGCAACAACAAAGACCTCTGGTACATGGGAGAGAGGCCATTACTGGCAACCAAAAATACACACACCCCAATCCCTCAGAGAGTTTATTCTATTTTTTATTTTTGAAGGATGATGTATTAATATTTTATAATTAATATATTTTATTTAATAATTTACATAATATAGTGACCAAGCGAGGTCAATATTTGATCAAATCTGTTGTGATATAATACTATTTAAAATAACTGTTTTCCATATTAATATGTTAAGATGGAATTTTTTCTTGTGATGAGACAGCTGATTTTTCAGTGTCTCATGATTCTTTAGAAATCATTCTAATATGCCAAGATATTTAGTGCTCAAGAAGCATTTCTTATCAATATTGAAAGCAATTGTACTCCTGAATATTTTGTAGAAACAGTGATGAATTTTTTCCAAGATTCTCTGGACAGAAAGTTCAAATGAACACTGTTTATTTGAAATAGTTCTTTTTATAAATGTCTCTATTATGACTTTTGGCCAAATTTAATGCACCCTTGCCTATTAAATGGCAAAATGGGTTTTTTTATGGACTCTTTAGTCAACTGGGGAACCAGGAACCCTGTGTCTAGATTTGGACTCGTTTTTGTCATTCCTTGCTTTATTGTCTGTTTAAGATATATGGTTTTGAGCATGTTAGTTGTAGACATGCCATTGTTTTATTTTGCATAATGTAACTCCATTTTGTAGCACTGTCCAAAACTTCCATGGAGAACAACGATAGATTAACGTTTACTCAATGGATGCATTAGTGTGCTGAAGCATTCAGTCTGGGAGTATGTGTAAATACAGTGACATTCGATACTGTATATAATATACCACCTTCATGTATATCTGTATACATGCTTCATATCCCCTGTAGGGGTCCCTGTAGAGCGCTCAGAGACCAAAAGAACAATAACTGCTGTCTCATAGCCGCTCTAAGCCCCGGGGGTAGAGTGTGTCGTGTGTCACCATGAGGTAGGTGCGTGTGTATTGGATCCTTAAGCAGCCCCACGGGGCCAAAAGCACTGCTTCGTTCTCCAGAGTTATTGATTAGATAAACAGTCACTAGTTTTACATCAGGCCCCCGCTGCTGTCTACGAGCCTTTTATTGACGACAGTGGGAAATTTGTTCGGCCGGTCTCCAGCCAGCCAGCCAACCTACCGCCTCTCTTTACGGGATAAATCTCAGATTTGTGCTTTGGGATGCTTTAAACATTCAGTGCAATTCACACAGTTGCTTAGCAATTTGGTCAAGATGTTTAATTCCGCTCTTTTTTCTTCTTTTTTGTCTGTATTGGGTTTGGGAGGAAAGGCTTACATAAGAGTGATAAGTTTATTGAAATGTTTTTCAGACCTCCCAAGAAACTCACGGCGAGGGAGCGAGTGTCAAACCTCATGCGCTCAGAGTTTCTCAGTGGGATAGATGGACAATCCAAGTCCAAGAAGAAGAGGAAAAAGAATAAAGGTCAAGCAGAGGAAGAGCAATCTACCGCAGCATAAAGCGGAAGACTTTGGGAGAGATCTGAGGCTCTTTTAATGCTGAGGTCGGAGTCCTCGCAGCCAGGTGGATTCTCAGGGTTGAACACACAGGTGTTTTTTATACAGAGTGACATTTTTTACCTGTAACAAAGCAAGAACAGTCAGCAGTCTGGACCGAAAACCTGCTTTTACCATCCGTGTCAAAAAAAGCTTCGATGCAAATGGTAAAATGGGCTTAATGGAGTGAAATGCATATGAAATGTTTTATTGTTCACATTCAGTTCAACTCTGCATTTATTATAAATGTGCTGCCAGAAATATGGCTATTTAAGCATTGTGATTTACAGAATGTTGTAATGCAGTCACTGAATTTTCTATAAAAGTGAATTGTTAGCCTATTTGATGTGTTTGTTTACTGGGCTCTTCATAGGATTGAATCCACACGTTTTGGCACCCAAACCTGTTTTTTTTTTTCATGCCTTTCAAGCTTATGAGAACACCGCGTAAAAACAGCCTTTGTTGAAAGCGTTTAGCTCATTTCCCTGGCTTGGTCAGGTAAATAGGGGTGGATATGTGTGGAGGCTTACGCTGACCAGCTGTCCAAGCGTTGAGTCTGACTCGCCCGGTCACCAGCTGCTGTCTTTTGGCCGAGTCTTCGCTGCGAGCGCGAAAAGAAATTTGACCGGAATATTACGTTTCACGGTCGCTTTATTAGCGTAAAAGCCGCTTGTAAAAATTTGATTGGTCTGTAATAATGAAACGCCTATTATGATTGGTCAATTAAACCCACACAACAAACCACTTACCCAGATAACGCGAGTGTGCTTCTCTGTGAAGAGAGCTCACAAAAGGTTTCCCTTGGCAGTAATGCATATGCTTTTGTTAATTAAAAACGTAAATACTTATGTAATTGCAGAGGCATGGGAGAACAACTCACAATATGAGCGCAGGAAACAGACGGAAAAGACTTGTTTTTATTGCGTAACTGCGTTCACGGGCTGTTGGTTTGATGTCCAGCTGTAATGCATTATAAAAATGACATTTTTGCTTATTTTAAAGCTCGTTATATGCACCATATATTCACAAGTAATATACAAAAACTGTTTGACCAAGAGCATATCGAAGAAAAAAGTACCTCTGTCGTGTGACAAATTCACAGTTTTTATTAAGAAAAGTATTTTGGCGTCTGTTGAACGGGGTTGTAAACTATCCATAAACAACACTATTTTCACAAAAACGGATTCATTGTCTGAACAGGTTGTAGTGCCATTAGTAGATTATTTTTTGCGCTGAACTGTGCGTTTCGTTAGAGCTGTAAAAACAGCCGTTTATCACCACCATCACATTAATGCGTCACACGTTTGTTACAAATACATTTGTTAGTTTTTATTAGTGTTGTTTTAGTTTTATTATTTTTGTTCTCACAATGCATTTTTACCAAAACTTCACAATTGTATTGCATATGGTTTAGTTGATTTTTGTTGTTGTTTAAGGATATGTTTATTTTGGTTTGCTTGCGTCATAATTTTGTGCAAATAAACCATGTCATTTCTTAGGGGGAAAGCAACTTTAAAAAAAAACAGTCAGCAGGTTAATGAAGTGATGGAACCTCGTCAAATAATTCTCTCATAACTACTTCCGCACGTTAAAGTTTAATAAATAGTTAGCATTCTCCTTTTGGTCAGAGTCATTGGAAAAGTCTATTATTGCGCGTTTATATATGTTCAGTATACACGGGTATTGTCCAAGCGCAACCCTGTCGTTCCTGAGGTTGAGTTTTTTTGTCAGGTTGGATGAGTTCATCGCGGCGTGTGTCGCGGTATGACTCCGGAGAGAGACGCTGGCTCCCCGCCGCCCTGAAGACCGTGCAGGAGGATCCTCGGGACCAGAGGCCGCTGAACCGGTGGAGGAGGCGCGGACGGCCCTCTGTACAGATACAACCCTGGTCCCGGGTCGAGGTTAGACACCAAACTCTGAGGGTAAAAATAGGGTGATGGGAACATTCTTTGTAGAGCTGAGTAATTCCCTGCTTCCGCGAGGAGCTCCAGTCCAACTGCTGTCTGCCTTTTCCACTTCGTCCTGTTTGAAACAAATTTGCAATATGCTCATGTTTTCATTATAGATATTCTTCTTAATTGACTGTTATTTTTTGGAAATGGTCTAGAATTATGTGTTTTGTTATTATTACTGTTGTTGTTATATATATATATATATATATATAATTTTTTTTTTTTAATCTTGTCCATCAAATCAAAGTGTGGCGTAACCAACATGCAGGAAGCCATTTTGTTGTCATGTGACACTTAACCATAAAACAAAGACGACCCCTTAAGGTGTTTAAGTGTCTTAAAGTTTTTGGCTTCTGATTTGTTTTATTTTCGAATAATTGTACGTTTTTATGTAAATTAATTATTTGCTTCAATCAAATAAAGTAACGCAAAGAAAACCTCGTGATTCAAAAATGCTTTAAAATTCATCTTTTCCTTAAAAGGGGTATGTTTTTAAAAATGCTTTTTAAACTGCAGAAATAACATTACAAATATATGCCTTTTCTAACAGCGCCTTAATGCAATCAGATAAAGTAAAACTACAAACAAACAGGTAGCTATCTGGCGCTTGACGGAAAGTTTTTGTTCGTCGAGGATGAATCCGTGTAATATCCTGTAGAACACTCATCCGTCAAATTGTCACTCAGCAAAGAGCCATTTCAGATAAATAATTAATAATTTTGGCAATTGTTTAATTACTACTCGGAAGCTAAATTATTGATACACGATGCGGTAATTTATTATTTATGACTGAATGTGTTGGAGTAGTTGTGTGCGTGGTTGTATATGCACAACTTTTTCCCGTTGTGGTTTAATTTTTTGACAGCATGACAGAAAAAAACCCCGCAACCAAATATTTTACAGAATAATAGTGATATTATAATATATAAAAAAAAATATATATTATAATATAACAAAAAAAAAAATATATATATATATATATTATAATATAAAAAATATATATATAGGCCTATTATAATATACCCCTTCAATGGTGATTTTGTATAAAACCTGTACATTTAAAACGCTTTAAAGTGCTTCGGCCGGTGTTGAGTTGCATCTTTGTCAGTGTGCATGACAGTATATAATGTTTGTATTCACCTGCGGTTTTGGTACCATGTTTTGACCTGTGTGTCGGTGAGGTTGAGGGACGCTGCCAGCTCCATCCTGTCCTGCACGCTGAGGTACTTCTGACGCTCGAAGCTGCGCTCTAGCTGCGCCAGCTGGTGATCACTGAACGCGGTGCGCGCTTTCCGAGGCTTCTTCAGCCGGGAGCTGGGGCTGTCTCTACTGCTGGAGATTTCTCCATCCGCTTCGTCTTTCACTGAAAACGCATGCACATATTTATAAGCGTTTAGCATTTAGACAGAATGTATATTTCTTACTGGAGCTCATTCCCGTTTGCCTTTCCCATTAGTAAATTCAGTGTTTTTTCTATTATTTAAAAAGGCCTGTGGTTTGGACATCCACTTGATAGTATTAATTTGTCATTTTGTATCAAATAATTTTAAAAACTGAGCTGCAATGAGAGACTCAATAGCGGTTTGTCATTGTTACCCATCTGATCATTAGATGGACAAATTCAGAGCCAAAATTAGGCTGTTTAATGAAACATTTTCTGCCAGTTAGTTGTAAGCTTAATAGTGAGCAAACAGGCTCTCTCAGCTGACTAAACCTGTATCAGGACATTTGATTTGGATTTGGATTTGAAACCATTGCACGTTTTGTCTAAAATAGGGATTACTTTTAATTTAAATCCTTACACTTATTTCAATAGCAAATAAATGTAAGGATTAATTACATTTAAATGAGTTATAGTAAAGAATGAAAAATTAAAACGAAAATATAATCATAAAAATGAATAGATTTTTTTTTTGATGGTGCTGCCTGTTTGTACTTATTTGTACTTGTTTATTTTTCGACTGATTTCTTATTTTATATCTCGATTTTAAACATAAAAAAATACATTTACATATCTATCTTGACTAGTAAGTTTTACCTAATATCTTAGGAATGTAGGAATACAAAAATGCAACACGGCCTGTGACCATATGTACATTTTAACTATCTAAAAATAAAATGTAAAAGTAATAATATAATTACAATATTTAAACAGTGTTTGCATTGAAAATCTTTTGAGTATATATTTATTTACCCCTGTATTCACTGTCCGAGGACGAATTGCTGTGGAGTTTGTCCATGCAGTCTTCATTATCTTGTGCTGACTGTCCAGTGCTGGAATAAGGAGCACAAGCAGCGAGGGGTTTGCAGTCCGCGAGAATGTCTCTGATCAAAAACGAGGACGTAACTGTTCGCGGCTGCTGGGATATTTGTAAAGGAGAGTCCAGTCCGAGGGCGCGAGCGTGCCTTTGCACCGCGTCTTCCACCGAGGTCCGTCTCGGGGAGGGAGGCGACGAACAGCCGCTGTCCAGATCCGACCGCGGGCTCAACTCCGCTGGGAACCTGCACTCCCCCTTTGACATACACGGACTGGTCGGTCTGTGAGAAAGTATTGACTCGATCCCAAAGCTCGACCCGTTTGATACCTCCATCGCGAGACAAATCGATATCAAATGTGCATTTGTCCTTTCTGACACTGGTTTTGGTGCTACAGCAAAAACGGGTAGATTTACAACGGCAAATTTAGATTACAATTCTGGCCATTTTTTAAAGTCCGCCAAACTCCTTTAGATCTTGTCCCAAAAGGAAAAAGGGGTCCTATGTTTTTTTTTTTGTTTTTTTTAAGTTGTTTTTACCAGATCCTCCTTGTCGTTGCCCGCAGGTCAGTTTTGTTGATTTTGTTGTCGTACAGTCCCTCAAAAGCAAATCCGTGAAGCGCACCGGTCAGTTTCAGCACCAAGGACAGGTACAGCTACATAAGAACAGCGCTATCAGCACTCATTATAAAACTATTCATTAGCTTGGAAACTTATCTGGCTTTCTAGAGGCACAACTACAACCCTGCTAAGCCCCAAATCCTCTGACCTAAACCCGATGCTGATGTGTAAAGTTCTAGTCCAGGTCTGCGAGGACTAAACCTGTGTAACGGGAGTATAAACACAGGCAGTGATCTCCACGACCTGAAAATGACACCCTCAAGGAAACAGCCAATGCCGGAGGAGGAACAAGCTTTTAAAGGTGTCCATTCCGCGTTTGTCCCGAGCGCCACGTCGTTATTGGTTAAAGGGTGTTTTTGGGGGGTGATGATCACGTATGTGTTGTGGGAGGGGGAGAAAGATAGTCAACCCTCCCTCTTTTCTTCTAAATAAATCGCAGACACGTAATACGTGACATGTGGATCCTGCACAAGGTGCTAGATTTTACTTTCACCACGTTTCCTTTTTTCCTCTTTTAAACCAACACAGACCCAAAGAACCCCACAAGAACTCTCAGATAGCCCAGGGACCAATATAAAATTATAGATTTTTATTGATAACGCTTAGATTTTCATTCAATTTTAATAATCAGAAGTGTGTGTATATATATTCAGACAAAAAACTAATTGAGAAGAACTAATTACATCACTTTTTTAATTGAGAGATTAATACTTGAAGAAGCCTGATTCACAGGTGCTGAGATGTAATAATTTTAGCTCTGTTAATCCACCATGTAAGTGCCTTGACCCAGAATCCCTCTCCTGCTTGCAGACTCTGAGTGGTGGGCGCTCATGGCTTTCTTCCGGGCTTCAGGATCTCGAAAGGTGTCCAGAGCTGGTCCCACCTACAGAATACAAAACACAGAATCCCATTAATCTTACACTGACTTCCAGCAGACTGGGATGCTGTCTTGGTAGGAAGACATTTAAATGTACGTTTGGTTTTTATATCATTTATATTTCTTATATATAATATGTAAATTAAAAAGAACATGTACTCCCATTGTATCTGATAAATCGACCTAGAGTAGGGAAACAGATTTAGGCTTATTGTAGTTCAACACCAAAAACAAAAAGATATGAATGACAGAGGAAAGTAACATGCAGTCAGGATAGTCGAACATTAAAAAACATATCCCTTTAAAAGGCAGCAGAGACTCTTTGCCCATGTTTTACTTCTGTAGCATCTAAGCTGGTACGTAAAAATGTATACTGACAGCTATTAAATAATAGAACTTGTTGGCACAGCACATTTATAATTTGAACAATGGCTCAAAACAGGCAGATGTGTAAGAAAAATATGAAAATGTCTATTTTTTTATGTTTAAAAAATGTTTATGGCATGTTTCTGAACAGCAAAAACGTGGTGAAACTTTACCGGTGTGTGACATCGTGTTTTAAATATATTTATTTATTTTTTCCTTTTTCTATTCTAAAAAAAATCTGTTGCCTCCCACAAACACTTTTGACACCTCCAAACCTTTTTGAATTAAATAGGAGGAACACACGTCTCAGGAAAGGTGGAATGAAAGAGATGTAAGGGAAGGTGACAATACAAACAAACAAACAACAGGAATGAAGAAAATGAGTGTAGAATGAAGAAGAGAGTCAAGGATGCAAATGTCGATCCTGGTGCTATCAGGACAGCTACTTGACAGGCTGTAATGAGCAGAGGTAAATCTTTTATAAGGTTAACGCTCCTCTCTCTCTCCATCAGCTGTCATACAAGAGAGAATTTAGCGCAGGCGTGCAACCAAAATAACACTCTCCCTCCCTCATTAGAGCCGACTGAGGGTGGACGACAGGACAGGCAGCCACGGGGTGTGTGTGTGTGTGTGTGGTTGGGGAGGGGGTTGTAATTTGCAGAGGAAATTCAGACAGAGAAGAAAAATAGAATGGTGGAGGAGTGCATGGAAAGAGTTAAAAGGAAAAAAAATTGCAGTATGGGATATCATTGTGTGTGAAAGATAGCTTATATGCTCTGTACAACAATAATCATGTTTAACCATGCGAATGTGTCATGCAAAGAAATATATCATCAGGTTATTTTGTTTATGCTTTTTTTATGTTCCTATATTTGTGATACGAAAAAAAAAAAAGCCTAAAATTAAATATTTAGGAGCGAATATATGTGTCTTGCACGCCTGCGCTAAAGGCATTTTTGTAAAAGTTGCTTAAATTTCTTAAACTAATGCCTAGTCCTGGCTTAAACTAAGCCCCGTTTGTGAAACCGGGCCTTAGACTGTTAATTTGATTACATATTTATGTTTCAACACATTCAAAGTAACGTCAATAATAAATGTCACAAAACTAAAGTTAATTATTTGTAGCTATTTTGTGAATATTTTTGGCTGAATTATTACAAAGAAGTCATTTTTCATGAATCGGACATAAAGGATTGTGGTCTCATGCTGTGTAATATTACCATATAAGATGATATTACATATGAACAAAACTTTCTCAACTGGGGTTTTAATCATTTTTGTTGCATTATCGCAAATGCAATTTTTACTCGCAGTCGGGAGCCCTTGTAAATGACTTCTGTGGCAAGTGCATATGTATCGTGGTGTTCCGTCAGTGCTTGTAAAGGTGTGTTTGGATGTGTGTAAGGGCCATCATTAGCTCAGCAGGGGTCTGATTCCTTCATAATTGGAAGCATTGGGGGTTGTCAATAGAGAATTTCCATGCACTGCTGACAGGTAGAGCTGTCAGGCTGGTAGGCAGCTTGTCAACGCAAAAGACCAATAAAAACAAAGCACTTTTGATTTACTTGGTGCTTTTGCATTAAGGCTAGCAGAGAGACCAAAACTGAAGGGGTTAGTGTACATGTGAACAATCGTCAGGGCTTGAGGCAGATATTGTTACTTTCAGCGTATATTTTTCAGCAAGGCATCCTCCTACTTCACGCTGTCACAACACACATGCGCATCCTTGCTCTCTCTCTCATGCACACACACACACACACACACAGTGCACTGATCCTGTCTATCCTTTCATTGGGAGTAAACTAAACCACTGAATGGAAAACATAAAATGCATGTAGCTGCCACAAATATAATTATATATTATTAAACAAACAAGTAGACTAATTAGGTGTGGTAGAAAAGCAGAGTGAAAATGAAATAGTAAGCACTAGGGGAATTTTCACCTGCTGGAAACGAGGCATTTTCCACATGGATGGGGCCTCAGGCAAGGGGCGACTCTTGCGAAGCATGGTTGTTCGTGTATCCTGTATACGTTCAAGCTTAGCCTGCGAAGGATTCAATATACCCTTACTGTTAGTCACTCTTCTCACAGAAGCAGAGGTTAATATCAAAGTCATTCTGTGGTAACTTCAACAGACCTTCTTATGCCGATGGGCCTGCAGGATTTTGTCCTTGGTCTGCTGCTCTTCCAGCCATGTTTGAGCATACTTATACTCCATGAGCTCTGAGATTGGGGTGGATGGTCTAAAATGAAACAAAACTGTTTTGTCATGTTACCCACATCTGAATATAACAAATTGTGATTTACAAATTATTTACATTTGTTTTGGTAGATAAAAGCATAATCAAAGAAATTAAACAAGAAAAGGGTTGTCTTCACAAATGAAAATTCTGTCAACATTTACACACCTATATGATGACTTCTTTGTAATATAAAATAGGTTTCTTTAAAAAAAAAAAAAATAATAATAATAAATAAATTATATAGGCCTAATGGAAGTCAGTGGTAACCAAAACATCAAACATTTCTTTAAATATATTTTGTGCTCAGCAGAAGAAAGTAAATCACGCACGACACAAGGTCACGGAACGACACAAGGGTAAGTAAAACATCACAAAACCTTCACTTTTGGGAGATCTCTTTAATGTTTAATGAAATAAATTAGATCATCCCAAAATAATTACTCACCCTCATGTCGTTTCAAACATGTTAAACCTTTGTTCATCTTTAAATGTTTTTGATTAAATTAGACCCTCTGTAAACAGAAACACAACTGAAATGTACCCAGCTCCAGATACATAGTAAAATACATCAGTAATGGGACATTAGTGGATCAACTTCAGTTTTGCAATGTAAAATTTTCTTGCACAAAGAAAACCAAAATAAAAATTTACTAAACAGTTCTTTTGACTTGAGTTACATCAACTATAACATATATTGTTGCTATAATATCTCTGCTACACATATAATACATAACTCTATTTCACAATGTTTTTTATCAAAAGAAATCACAAAAAATAAAATTTTTCTAAAAAGATTCTGGTGACTTCATGTGCCTGTGCACGTCACGAAAATTCGGAAAATAAATCCAGTAATTACTGGATTGGATTTCAAATCATTAGGGGTCGAGGCATCTCAAGTAACTGCAAAATTATTACAGAAATCTTATTAAAAATTAGTTACACTACTAGTTAAATTGAAGAGTGATATTATTAATGTAACTAGTTGCTGCTTACTTCCCAACACTGAAACTGATATTCTGCTGCTGTTTATATTATAACGTTCACCGATATCTAAAAAGTACATGTACCCTATGCGGTTATGCATATTTTATCTGGGCATTTGTGATCAATGCCTCAACAACCTAATGAGTTTAAACAGGAAGCTAAGGGGGCCTCCCAATCTAGTCATCCTGATGCTGGATGAGATTCTGGGTAGTGCTATGGTCTGCCTTTCACTAGCATTTGATCTTTGACTGCCAGGTGTAAAGTTGGGGGAAAAAAAAAAAAAAATCAAATAGATATCTCCAGATTTATATCTCTTGTGTGCATGTGTGTGCTGTGTTTATTTTGTGTGTATGGGGATGGTGACAATTTGTGCAAGGATCCTAGCACACCCTCATTAGGGCTGACCGTGGCATTGGCAAACAGCATTTGATGGATAGAGTGCAGGGCCAAACAAGTCCCTGTGGACCCCTGACCTTACCTCTCATTGCTTCAGACCTCCTTCCTCCTGACTGGCTCTTGAAACACACTCTCACCTAGCACTTCTCACACTGGATGTATCAACATCAAGTGTGTGTGTGTGTGTTTGAGTGAAAGAGAGAAAGTCTGGACACAAAGCTGTGTTTTCATTAAATAATTCAGCTCCATTTCAACAGTATCAAGGCCCAGGAGAACGAGAACAAAAAAGAAAGCAGGCGGAAGGCAGAAGGAAGGAGTGAAGGGAGCTTGTGGCGCTGCGGACCGTTGTAATAATCTTACCTGTGCTCTCAGCAGAGTGCTCGTGTCATATCTCAGTGGGCACAGAGCTCGAAGATGAGTGCTCGCTCTCTCTCTCTCTTCCTTCTTCCTCTGTTTCTTATAGATATGCAATTCCATCACTCTATCACTTTCCTACTCTTGCCTTTTGCCAAATCACTTTCTGAGATGATGATCCCCTCATAAGAATGCCATACAGATCCGTAAATAGGCTTTCATAGGCCTATTTACAGATCTTCTCCCTCAGTGTAACCGGGCGAGTACTATATATTTTTCAGTTTATGGGTTTGTGAGTTCCCAGCAATTATTGCAGCATTAATTAATTATGTTGTTATTGTTGTAGAATTATTGTTTTGCTGGATTTTGTTCTCTTTTTACATATTTTGTTTTCTTTTTAATTCTCACCTGGAGATTTTTGCGTCAACTTTTGAAGTCTGTGTACAGCTTTTTTGCTTTGTAAAGAATGTGACTACAAAATGCTAGATCAATAATTTATTGTATTACTAAATGATTCTGGGAAATCTGTGCTTGCCTCAATTAATTTATCGGCTGAACGACACATTCTGCATTTAATGTAAAATATAAATGAACAGTCAATGAACAAATGCGAAATAACATTTCTATTGAGACAATAGAAGAGAGAACCAAAAATTCTGTGAGCATCAATATGCATAATTTGTTTTTTTTTACTAGCTCATAAATATTAATTACAGGAATTATATTCAACCAGAAGTCCTAAATGATTTGCTGAAAGTCTGGTAAGTAGGTGCTGGCCATATTAGGATTTATACAGTCTAATACCGATACAAACAATTGACAAATATTTCGTCAAGTGCTTATCTAAACGGCTACAATTTGCAGCCAAGCAAACTTTTAATGATTATTTTCAAAAAAATTATTATTCATTTAAGAAATGTTATTGTCATAGATCTAGCATGTAAAGGAGTACAATCCCTGCAGTACCGAATATGTTTATGAAAACTTTTATTGACATTTCTTACAGACAAAGCTTTGTTCCATATTTTTTCTGTGCGGTGCCAGTTGTTTTTGAATGTTTTGATTCACTGCCTATATCTGACGTAAGGGTGTGTATATGTGGGTGGGAGATGTAAACAGACAGTGGGAAAGAGACAAAGCCGAGGCAGAGGGAGGTATCATTAAAATGCATATCAGCATCTAGAGATTTACAAACGGTTTCTTCCTCTTTATAAAAATTATTAGTGAGCTTTTAAAAAATGTAGGATTCCTATCTTATTAATTGGAATATTAGTATTGTGGGGGTTTTTTTTGTAAATGATTGTTTTCACTAAAAATCCTTCTGATTCCTCTCAGCACAGCTTTGACTGAGATTAGACTGAGACTGTAATAGTGAACACGGCTGTACACTCACCTGTTAGTAATCCCAAACGAAGCATCTGGTGGTATGTGAGCTGTGGCGGACCTGCGAAACTCCTCTCTGGTCAACTGTTGGCGCCGAATGTCATGGGTGGCGCGGTACTGGTGCAGCTCCTTAGCAGTAACCAAGCCTGACTTGACCCCTTCTCGATTAAGGGCAATAAAATCCCTCTCAGTCTTCCTGTTTCTGGTAGACATAGTGTGAGTGTGCCAGCTGGAGATGGCTAAAAATTGAAAAAGAGAGAGAAAGCCAGGAAGACTTAATTCAGCGCACACAATTGCTTTGATGAGAAGGATTACAGGGCGTTAAGTTTTTATAATGAGTATTTTCATCTCGTTGTCTCTTGAAAATACTAAAAGAAGATACATTTACTTAAGAAGCCAGATATATCAACTGAATGCAATTAAATGTATAAAACAAGTAAACAATTTGCCAACAGGGTTAGAAAAAGTTAATTCAAGAAATATTCTCAGAAATCATACATCATATTGCTTTTAAAGTACATTTGTCTTGTTGAAAGATTATTTTCATTTTAAAAAAAAAATAATTTTCTTGCAATGTGCTGGAGCTTTGGATACTGCTGACTGGATATACACTTAAGTCTAAATAAGACAACTTTTTGTACTAAAAGACTTCTTAGATCAGAGAACTGCTCAATGGCTTTGGTGACTTTATGACACCAGGTAGGCATGGGCTCCTGCAAGGATCTGGCTGACATGTTCAGAACCAAGTCCAAGTAGAGATCAGTTTTGCTGTTTTCTGCAATAATACTTACATAAGAAATTGTGATGAGTAAGCTTAAGCATGACAGGGTAACCTCAGCCTAGAACTACATCATAGGTTATAGGACTGTATAAGGGCTTGACACTTGCAGTCACTGCCTGTCGTCCGTTGGAAGTGCATAATTAAAGTGTGAGACGGGGAGCCAGTGCAGAAGCCAGGCACAGTTTAGTATGCTAACAGGAGCGCACTGACAGCACAGGCTAAGCGCCTGAGGGGACACTTACTGAAGAAAACGCACTGTGACATCATTCTGTGACAAGAGTTGAGGGGGAAAGGGAGCGGAGTCTCATAAACAAAAGGCTTTGAGTTAGTGTAGATTTATAATGACTGAATAATAATGTTGAGCTTTTGAATGCAAAGCCAACAGGAGTACAGTTTTAAAGGCGAATATAATGTCAATTTTACAAAACTGTTTTGCCACTTACCCTCTGGCACTCCTCCATCCTGAACTATGGTTGCTGTCCCAAAAACAAAGTCAGGTCCCGGATAAGACAAACCTCTCGACTTGGTCTTTCCAAGAGCTGGCTATAAAACACAAAAAAAGACATTAGGATACTATTCCATGAAATATTTGTATTTATTACATATTTAAAATACATTTAAATCTTCCTCCAGGCTTAACCTTAGGAACAGTAACAATACCCTCAGGTTTTTCCCACCTGCCCAATATGATAAAAAAATCTTAAATTATAAATTAAATTTTTTCAAAGTACATTTTAATAATTATTTGTTGCTAAATATGTATACATTTATAAATAATAATTTTTTAGTAATTGTTTTTTTCTAAATATTTATCTAATCTTCTCTCCAAAGGCCGGTTTATGTCTATTTTCTGAAAGAACAATAGCTCTTGTTTTTCAAGACCTTTTTTTTCCTGAACCTGTAAACTGTCAATCAAACTGTCAATCGTCCTCAATTACATCACCACACTAAAGGCGCCGTTAAACTGAAGTATTTAACGGCGCAAGACAATGCATGCATCACAATGTCAAAGTTTTACGGACCTCTAGAGTGGCGGCTGATTTCTTGATTGACAGGCAGTTTTCAATTTCCTTTTACTGTCTATTAATAAAATCATAATTATGCACAAACTTATTACCATAAAACATGCCGCAAAAGAAGCCCAAATGACTGTGGCAGCACAGTAAAACAAATTCCCATTGAACGTTGATGTGAGTGATCTTGATGGCTGATTTCTTAAGTCAGGACTCAGTCTGAATCACTAGCACAATGTAGTCCAGTCAGTTCATGTAGAGTATGATTTATGTCTCCAGAGTCATAACTGTAAGATGATTGACAGCTAAAGAGTTGAAAAAGGCAACACTTATCCTACCATGTGTGTGTGGGGGGGGTTGTTTGGGAGGGGGGTATTTACCCCCTATCATCATTTACTCAGAGAGAAGCTCTCATGGGGCAAAAGAAAAGCCCACTATTTTTCTCTGAGCTCTGTTAAACAGCTCAAAGCCTTGTTTTAAGAGCAGCTTAGCTGCGAAAAGGTGAAAAATTGAGAATCAAACCACGGCAAAGGTGACAACCGGATGTATCAAAAGTGATCTGTGGAATATGGTGCCTGAGCACTCCAGAAGTACAAATCTTTGATGTTTGATGGAACATGAGGGAGGTGTGCTCATGTGTCAGTCACAGAGTTACATTCATGTCGGCGGTTCTCCTCACACTGCCGTATGCAATTTTTGGAGGGAGAAAAGACTCAACGCAGCGAGTCTGTCATCATCTCTGGAGATCTCTGTTT
The DNA here is from genome assembly GCA_032357475.1 of Enteromius thamalakanensis. Taxonomy (NCBI): domain Eukaryota; kingdom Metazoa; phylum Chordata; class Actinopteri; order Cypriniformes; family Cyprinidae; genus Enteromius; species Enteromius thamalakanensis. Next base: position 7,289,237 of record JAUCMT010000105.1, on the reverse strand, counting down.
GTTTGCTGTGCTCTAAAGACTTAATTCTTGGTTAAAAACCCTCAATCCTTCATTATTCTGAGCGTCGAATTGTCTACATTGAAAAATGGATTTGAAAGATATTTGTCATTGGACCCCCACCAATCACGCTGAGCAAGTAAAGCCCTCCAAAAACCGAAGTCGAACGCCAAACTTGGCCCTCTTTTTATGATGAATTCCTAAGCACAGCCAAATTGAGAGAACTTAAATCTTCCTTGGCCTTTTTAACTCGCAGGCACCCAACCTCTAGTTAACATGTCTGCTGAAACGTATCAAACGCTTCTTAAAAGCCCCAATCTTTTGAGCAAGTGCCACCAGGCTTCTCGGCCAGCCCTTTAATCCCCTTCGCAATTTTAATCTGCGGATTGTTTTGAGGAGATCACTTAGAGATGCCTGACGGAACGTGTTGACCGCTGGCGTAAAACGGCTAATCAGACCCCTCAAAACATTATTGGGCCTTTCATTTGCTATAAAAAGGCTGAAAGAGAAGAGGACAACAGAAAAGGCAAGTCGGGCGAAGGATTATGTTAAGCAAAAGCTCCTTTTATATTGTCATTTACTGGTGATCTGTCTCTATATTGTGTTTTCATTAACCAGGCATGGACCTGCTGAATGAGCCAGAGGCCGGCATGAGAATAGGGCCGCTTCAGGAGAGGCTACACAAGGGTCAGCGGGAGCAGATTATTCGCACAAGCTAAAAGAGACAGAGAACAGGGGGACATAATCATCTCTTACTAAGGAGACCCCTTCAGTCCATTCAAGCCCCCGTGCTTTAATTTCACCATCCCTTTGTGTTCTCTTGCTCATGTGTGCTTTTAGGATTTGGCTTGAGCTGCTGAGATTAGTTTAGCGCTGACCCTGTGAGTCCATCACTGCACTTTTCAGTCCCGTCACCGCAAGTTTTTTTCCTCAGATGTTGCGAATATTTGTCTTTCTTTCCTTGATCTCACCCCGAAATCGTTCCCGACAGCCTTGCTACTAGATTTACACACATTATCGGAGATAAAACTGCTCTGCTTCTCCTGTCCAAGACCTAGTAGGTTTATTCGGCCCCTACGGAACAGGTTTAATCTGATCAGGCAGCGGCATGGGCAACCGCGAGCCAGGCCTGATCATCTCATCTCATCAGTGCTGACAGACAGCTTCGCCGTCAGTTTCTCCATCAGACTTACAAATAAAAGTGCCCATGATGATGATTAGAGGATAACGGCAGTAATGCTCACCGAACTGTCTCCACTAATTATTATCCCGCTCTTCCAACTCAGTTCAGCGCCATCTGGTGCCTGATTACAGGACAGCAGGCACATTGGCTTAAAATTAATCTCTTCATCTCAACTAAGCTAAAGAGAGGGAATGAATGGCGGAGAGAAAGTGGAAGCAGGGAAGCACAAAAAAGAATCTGTATCTTTGTCACAGTGTGATCTGATACAATTCATGGAGAGAGAATTCAAAAATATTCGCTGTTATAAAGAAGCAGAGAGAAAAACAAGCTCTATACACGTACATTGCTGTATGCACTAGAAGGCAATCCATAAATCCCAACATGTTTAAGTCAGCTAAAAAAATACATTTATTAATAAGGATTAGGTCAAAAATGCTGAGGAGAGAGAAAGTGTCAGAGTCATAACCCTAACTTTCTCATCAGATCACAGCTTTTCTCTTCTCTAGCTAAATCCGTCAACTCTAAATTAATATCAGCCCCACTTCTAAAATCCCCAGAATGTCAATGTGCGCATATGTGCAATGCAAACATACACACACACACACACATTCATCTCATCTCCTCTATAGTCTGGCCGGTTATTAAGATGCTAACTCTCTTTATGTGTGGCAAATCCTGAAGCTCTGGGTATAATTGATGAGGCATTTCCATAAAGAGGGTCAGCTAATTGGGAGCATGTGTCTGGGCAAGCTTGTGCTACCCTTCTTCAATACAGATGAGTGTTATCCTACTGCTTTAGATGTATGTATGCTTGAGTATGTACGCGTGGGTGTGTTTAATAAAAACACTGCACAGCTTAGATCACATACGCCGTTTAAACCATGTTAATAAGCCATACAGAAAGTAGACATGTTCAAGGGTGCAAGCTGTTTTTAGAATTTGTACATGGATGATCAAAATGCAGCCAGGACAATGGCATTTCCTTTTTCTGTATCTATGAACTCATTAAAAATATGCACCATATTTCAAAAGTTTGTGAGATGTTTTTTTAAATACCTTTATTTAGCATAGATGCATCAAATTATTTGAAAATACATAATATAATAATAATACTCTATTTTCAATAAATGCTGTTCTTTTCAACTTTCTATTTATTATAGAATCCTGGTAAGAAATCACGGTTTCTACCAAATAAATGAACATGAAAGCACCAAATCTGCCACCTGAAAATTCAGCTTTGCCATCACAGAAATAAAATACTATCATCGTTTTATTTTAAATTGCAATATTTCACCGCTATAATATTTCCCCCTTAGACTACATAAATAGTTAGCACTGCAACGGAACAAGTATGATATATGTGTTTCCATTCTCTTAATCCATAAATGAACGCATACAGCCCTTGTCATGACAGACTACATATGCCAAAGGTCTCTTTCTTTAACTCATTTACATTTATCTATTATGCAAGCAGTTTACAGTTATGTATTGGGTTCATGCTTATGTATCCGTCTCTCTGCTCCCTGCTTGCGTCTACAGCAGTCCCAGCTGGAACCCATTAATAATAAGGCCCTGTGTTGCTACAGAAACCGTGTGGAAACTAACGCACCTTGCAGAAGTGGCAGCGAGGAACTGTATGCGTGGGCATACAGTGTAGATGCCTATGTGAAACTAAGGTGGGTGAAGGTCAAGGTCAGTTCTTTTGCAATTCAAATAAATTCCAGATGCCAATTAAAGTCACCAGGCAACTGTATGAAATTTGAAAGTCTTAAACTCTAATATTGCTTTTTAAAGCACCCAGAGCCTTCAAAAGATATATCTTTTTAATTTACACATACTTAAGTTTAATTTAGGCAAAAACAGCTTTAGGCCACATCGCATATACATAATAAATTTGCGCTGCAGGCGAGTATCGGCTACAGTAGAGATTTGCTTAAGAATGAACTGCACATTGCCGTGTGTCTAACATTAGCTACACCGGCTGAATGAAGCAAATGGTAATGAGTGGGAAGAGGGGACTGTGAATGGGGCCCAGCCAGCCTGCTGCACAGCAGGGCTCTCTCAGACACCAGAGAACAACAAAAGCCCCAAATCTGCTCCCCTGATCTCTAATTTACTGGTCATCAGGGAATACAGGCATGAAAACAGGATTTATTGGCCATGCCTCATCAAAAAGGAATTAACAAGAGGAGAGGAAAAGAGAGGAGAAGCCTTTTAGCACTTTTCTCACTACCAACTTTTTGGTCAGAAACAGAGAAAACCACACGTTGGGTGCTTGCTTCAGGATGCAGACCAATTCATCTCCTTTTCGCTTTGAGGCCCATTAGCACATTACTAAGATATATGTCCCTTTTCCCCACGGGACAGCTATACATCAGCCCTACATAAGCAGAGAAAACTTCAGCAATGATGAACTGCTCCGCAGGCCGACAAGAGACGCGCTCAGCACAAGGGACTTGCTGCAGTTGGCCTATTTCTTAATGAATATGAGCCTTTTACGGGGTCTCCCATTACATTGCAAGCAGGCAAAGACAGTCTTCTCTGATTGAAGGAGGTTGAATGTTCGAACATGCAGCTTTTAAAACTAGACGCGCGATAGGGAAGAAATAGAGCAACATCAGGCAACGCCATAAGAACAAAAGCTTAAATCCTCACAGATGACTCTGTCATTGTTCCAGCGCAATGCCAAAACCTGTAGCTATGACTGCTCACAATGAAAAAGAATGAGAAATCCTTGATCTCGTGGGACTATGGGAACATGCACGCAGTTCATTATCATAGTCATTTAAATACAGTAATCCTATTTTCTGCATCAGTCAAAAGGGGCATATCAAATAACCCTAGAGAACATTAGAAAGAAAGGAGGGGCGAGAGCAAGCAAAGGTCTAACCGAGGCATCTTATCCCACCAGGGATGGACAGGATGATTGGATGAGTGTGAAAAGAGAGAAAGGCCATGGGAGCGAAGGAAAAGGAGAAACATTGAGGATTGTGCAGTCTCATTTCATTCTTCCTTCTGCTCCAGCGGAAGACTTGATGAAGTTGAAATGAAGCAGAATTAGATGAAAGACACGCCGGAAGTACTTCATTAGAGATTCAAGACCTACGCTGGGTTTCACAAAGAGGGTTAACTGAAGAGAAGGCAGAGAAAAAAATAAAAGTGATCGGCACCAAACACTGTTCCCCAAATGTCAGGATCCCGCTCTCTTAAAAATAAGTTATTTGTAGCAATCTGCGGGTATAAGAAGAACCCTTAACATCTTTGGAAGCTTTCTAAGCACTAAAAGTTTTTTGTAGAGGAAAAAACTACGAAAAATTTAATTGCAGCCAGGACAACAAATCTGTTTCATGAAACAGGCCCCTGGGTGGGTTGCAAATTCTGGGTGTGTATCTTTAAAAACAAACAAACAATTGATTTAGCTTTAGCTTATTCATACTAGGGTTACGTGACTTGAATGGTGTGTGAGAGATAAAGCAGACATGCGAAATGTGTCGTTCTGCTGTGGTATTACAGGACAGTGATCACACGAGCATCAGAGTCATGGTCGGATTGATTCAGAGACTAACTCTGCCATCTAGTGCTCATTTAAGTTATGACGTTGTGTTGTGTTGTACAATTCCAAACAAAAAGGTGAAAAAATGTCAAAATTGATACATTAAAAATGATTTGTTTGTTTATTTTAAAGGCGATAATAAAGCATTCATACATGGTGCTATGCAGATAAACTTTTACAAAGATAAATATTGTAGTACTAGTCAAAACCATCAGTAATACCAGTCCTGACCTTAATTAATAGAGGACGATACAGCATAGACTCTCTCACCACACCAACACGAGGACTCTCCATTTCTGACTCCTTGAATCCCTAGCGTAAAATAAAAGTAATAGATCTTTACAACTTTTGATTTGAAAAAGTCAAAATAACAATTAGCACATATCGATTGCATATTGTCGAAAATAATAACGTCAAACCTATTTCCAACCTGTAGAGCGAGAATGACAGGTGAAAAGCACGGTTCCCTGTTGCTGTTTGTGGATAAAATCTTGGTAAATCTTGATGAGATGACTGCACTTCAAACGCATTCAAATACACCAATATATTTCATTGAGTTCACAGGCCGAGCCAAACCGTGTTTTTGGTTGTTTTTCGTTGTCATGGAGATGGGACGCTCCCGCCAGCACTAGTATCGCGATGTTACTTTATGCTGCGTCTCATTTGAAGACTGCATACGTCATCGGGGAAGTCTCATTTAAGAAAAGTAGCCATTAAATTGCAAAGTAAAAAATAAATGATAGTATTTTACACCGCACAAAGAATAACTGGTAATTTTATTGTGGTTACTATAATATTAGCTATCATATTGCTGAAGCCTATGATTCTTTTGAAATGTATTTATTTTATACTTGAATTTATGGTGAAATATGCTGTATTTTAAAAGTCAAACATATTTGTCCAACAATCCAAAATCACCTCATTGGTGTGTTGATGATCACTCCAGCACGATAGAGGGAAGCATTGTGCGACAGATACAAAGACCGAGACCAACAGAAGAGTAAGAGCACATGAAATGAACTAAAATAATGGTATGGTAACAGAGTTGACGCAAGATTTAGGGACACACACTCTTCTGAGAATTTTTTATTTATTTTTTGTTGTAGAATTAAGTAAGTAACTATTTAGGACTTTTACAAATAAAATACATAAACCAAAAGAAAAGTACTGTAAAATATTTTGACATTGATTCATGATGGAACAAAATACACTGACTAATTCAGACAAGAATAAATCAGGACTTTTAGCTATTTAAGACACTTTTAAAATAAATTATTCATAACAATTAGTAAATAAGAATAATACATTAATAATAATAAAAAATAAGGCTGAAACAATAATGAATACCCCCAATTATAGAATCTCTCTCTCTCTCTCTCTCTCTCTCTCTCTACATATATATATATATATATAAATATAGCTAACTATATATAGATAACTATAGCTAAGATAACATATAAATTTCTGCAAAATATGTTCAGTTTCAAATAAACCAAATAACAACTGCAGGCCTAAACAGGCTTATATGATGGTGAGCTATGGCTGTTTTTTTTTTTACTTAAATAAAGACTATATATGTTACTCTGAATAATTAAGGCACGTTATTTCACCTATATTTTGATATGTTTTTTAATGTATATTAAATCTCTTGTGTACATTTCCTTTGATGTGGAATCCAAACATAGGTTATCGATGCGTATTGGGTTATTAAAATAATAAGTTAAGGGTACACATTAGCCATTTGCAATTAGATCAAAGACTGGCTAAACTTAAGCTGTCCTGTTTAGTTAATTGTTTGTAGTTTACTTAACCTGCATTGTGAATACAAAACTCTAGTGTTTTCTGTTTACAAGGTACTTTCCAACCACGTTACTGGAATAACCCCAACACTGCATGTTTTCCATGGCTCAATAATCCAACATCTGCTTCTGATCATCAGCTCAGTCGAAACTCCAAGACCTGAAATGGGTGTGTCAGACAAAGGACAGATGCAAAATGTGCAGTGTTGGTGGGATCCAGCAATGTGGTTGGAATCCACGTACACCTAGATTTAAAGGGCACCCATGAAGATGCACATGCACTTAAATATGTTTGTACGAGAGGTTGACTTTTTGAGGTTGAGGTTTTTTTTTTTTTTTTTTTTTTTTGAAGAATCAAGCAAACAGAAGACATTTGAACCTAAACTACGTTCTCCTCTATTGCATGTAAAAAGTGTAACTGCAGCTCTGAATATCTAGTCTAAAGCGACCTCTGGTGGTGGAAATCGGACGCGTCATCGGTTACGCGGTCTACAGCTGCCTAAATTCCCACAGATTACCAAATATAACTGATCCTATGAGCTCTTTTAGAAGTTAGGCCTACTCCATCCTTAATAATGCTCTGTATAAGCAACTCAAAGGGTGCACAATTATTTTAATAAAGGGGACTTAAATATATACAACAAGGCACTCAAGATTTGTCAGAGACAAGGTTGTCGCAGTAAGCAGGACTGACTCGCGCATGCAGGACCCGGAGGCTGCAGTCTCGAGCTGCGGCTTCCTCAGCATCAGCATCTCCATCGACTCGCATCGTTTGTAGACTAGGGTCCTGTGACGAGCAGAAGAGGAAAGGCTTGAAGGTAACACAGTCATCGTCCTTTAGCTATAACGCATCCTGCATTTGCATGTGTTTTTAGAGGCCAAAGCGTTTGTTTCAGAGAGAGGACGATGTAAATTCAATGAGCTATACTTAAACAGATATGGGATGGGTCGGTCTGCGGTCAATGAGTGCCCAACGGAATGTGTTAGCGTACTTGTACTATACCCTTGTTTTAAATAGAGCTAGTCTGTTTGAATTGTGTACGAGTGAGATGGCTGATACTGAGATACCAGGCTGTCAGCTATAAAATGGTGGTACACTGAATGACCTTCCCAGGTTGACTTTATTTAATGTCTCTGAGCTCATGCGTGTTTTTGTGTAGGCCAATGTCCAATATATTAAACTTTTTTTTTCTGCAGCTGTTAAAAGAAGGAAATTTGGACCCTAAACAGAAGAGGCAATGAAGTCTTATCCTTCTCTATCGGCTGGTTTTGTGTTATGTAAGTGAGCTAACGTATTCTTTAATATTTTAATTGTGAAGAGAAAGCTAAGTAGCCTAACGAATGCAAGAAACGCAGGTGAAATGACAATTCTTCTTCCTAAGACTACTTCAAATAACATCAATGTTGAAAGTTCTCTGTTCATTATAATGTTGCAAGATGGTTTGAGAGCTGTCATACATTTTTAATGCTTTAGAGACTTGAGTTGGTCTCTTTGCAGATTATTGCACTGATAGATAAATGCACTGCTCAAAAAATATTATTTAATAAGTATTTCTTATTAAATACTTTGTCCTTTACATAGTTGAATGTGCTGACACAAAATAACACAAACATTATCAATAAAAAAAAAATTTACCCATGGAGGTCTGGATTTGGAGTCGCACTCAAAATTAAGGTGGAAAAACACACTACAGGCTGATCCAACTTTGATGTAATGTCCTTACAGTAGTATGACCTCCCTACAACGCCTGGGCATGCTCCTGATGAGGTGGTGGATGGTCTCCTGAGGGATCTCCTCCCAGACCTGGACTAAAGCATCCTGTCTGTGGTGCAATGTGGCGTTGGTGGATGGAGCGAGACATGATGTTCCAGATGTGCTCAATTGAATTCATGTCTGGGGACATGAATAACATCAATGCCTTCGTCTTGCAGGAACTGCTGACACACTCCAGGCCAATCGCACCGGCATATTGTCTCACAAGGGGTCTAAGGATCTCTTCTCGGTACCTAATGGCAGTCAGGCTATCTATGGAGAATACATGGAGGGCTGTGTAGCCCTCCAAAGAAATGCACCCCACACCATTACTGACCCACTGCCAAACCGGTCATGTTGCAGGCAGCAGAATGTCCTCCATGGCGTCTCCAGACTCTGTCGCGTCTGTCATATGTGCTCAGTGTGAACCTGCTTTCATCTGAGAAGAGCACAAGGCACCAGTGGCGAATTTGCCAATCTCTTGCTAATGCCAAATGCCATGAACAGTGCTGGGCTGTGAGCAAACCCCCACCTGTGGACATCGGGCCCTCATACCAACCTCATGGAGTCTGTTTTTGACTGTTTGAACAGACACATGCTCATTTGTGGCCTGCTGGAGGTCATTTTGCAGGGCTCTGGCAGTGCTCCTCCTCTTGCACAAAGGCGGAGGTTGCCAGGTTGTTGACCTCCTATGGCCTCCTCCGTGTCTCTTGATGTACTGACCTGTCTCCTGATAGCGCCTCCATGCTCTGGACACTATGCTGACAGATACAGCAAACCTTCTTGCCACAGTCTGGCTAATTGCCTATAATTTCCACCTGTTTTCTATTTCATTTGCACAGCAGCATGTCAAATTAATTTTCGATCAGTGTTCCTTCCTAAGTGGGCAGTTTGATTCCACAGAAGTGTGACTGACTTGGATTTACTTTGAGTTTTTTTAAATGTTCCCTTTATTTTTTCAAGCAGTGTATTTTCCAACACGTTTTAAATAAAACGGCAAGAGAATCAAAATTTTACAAATTTGAGGCTGAAATCTTAAAATTTCAGTAATATTTTGTTTGAGTGCAGATAGTTCCAAATAGTTCCACTAGATAACATTCACTCTACACATTAATTTCCAATGTGGGCGTTTTTGCAAGTGTGGCTTGAAGAATTTAAAGCATGTTCTCATAACGTGTCAAAATACTAAAATACAGTATTGTCATTATGATTTTATTTTCTCTAGCTTGGAAACACACAAATAATACTATAGAACCTATAAGAACAACCAAGGTGCAGCAGAACAAAGACAGCTGATATAAAGGTTAGAAAGTACAATACAGTACTGGCCCCAAAATCAGCCCAATTACCCTTTCTATTTAATACTTAAGTCAACTGTTCTGAGCTCATAACACTTCTCCATTTGTGTTAGTAAAAATGCATTTATAATAGGCTATACATCTGAAATATGTTTTGTTGGTGCTCATCTTATTCTTGAAAATATTAAATATGCTCCGTAAGCATACTAAAGTCATATTTCCTAAATTAAAGTGCTTGTGTGTTTTTTTTTTCTTCAGTAACATGTTTGTGGTCTATGGTGGGTGTGATCACTGCAACAGATCCATACCAGAAACCCAGCTTCTTGGATTTTAACTCTTGGTTTTGGAACACCCCTCGAGGGCCACAGATGTACTCCTGCCTTACATACATAGAGAAGAACCTCCGGGTTGACTGTGAATTCCCAGAGACCCACAAGATACCGGGGCCATTCTGCGAGTTCAAACAGGATGGGCGACTCATGGGCTCCACCTACCCAAACACTCCGGTACACATGGTCCCACATATTGAGACCCGACGCCGAGCCAATGTGACCCTGGTGTCACCTAACATTTGTCGCCTCACCTGGATGCCCTTGTCCGATGACCGTGCATACACCTACACATGCAGGGTTTATCAGGGCAGCACCTGGAAGGAGAATAGCATGGCATTCCACCAAAGTGAGTTTGAACATGTCTCAGCAAACCTCCTTGTGCTGAAATTCAAAACACATTACCTAGGAATTATGCAATGCCTTAAAATCAAATGTTTTGTTACTGCCTGTGACATTTTCTTCTTTCAAAATCTGCACGCTTTCACAATCTGTCTGCTCTCAGATAATTGCTCTTTGTTTGTTTTTTGTCTCTCTGTTTCATACAGGACAACTTCTGGTGTGCTCTGCATTAAGCATATTCTTTCACACTGGACCATGGATGCTTGCTGCTGTGATTTCCCTTGGGCTTCTGTTAGCATGACCAGACCAACAGTGAACAGGCTAAAACTCAAAGCCATTCTCACAATTAACTGCCTTTGAATTACATTTATATTTAGTTATATTTTTACATCTTACATGGTTATGTTGACTTTTATGTTGTTGTTGTTTTTTTACAGTCCTAAAGTTTCTGTGGAGAACATCATTATTACATCTTCAGGATTCACAGTGAAAACAAAAAACAAACTAATCATGATACATGTGACCCAATCAAGTATATACGTTCAAAATGCTGTTCGGTACTGAACATGAAATAACATTAGTATACAATGCAAATTAGGATGATGAACATGTTCTTACCACCTAAAGATGTTCAACTAACAGGTGTTTGAAGGTAGTCTTATAGCGCAATATTACAGTTGTCCTACACTTCTGTTTGGAAAGAAATTAATACGTTTATTCATCAAGGATGCATTAAATTGATCAAACATGACAGTAAAGATATGTTATCAAATATGTCTATTTCTGTACATTTCTGCTTATTAAAGAATAAGCACAGAAATGAATAATTCTTTAAGAATATATTCAAATAGAAATGGTTAATTTAAATTAAAAACTATTTTAAAAATAAAACTTTTATTGTATTTCTTATCAAATAAATGCAGCCTCGGTGAGCGTAGAGATTTCTTTTAAACACATTCAAAAACAAATTTTTGAACTGTAGTGTTTGTTGAATGTTAAGTATTGTAGCTGCTTAACACAATCTATGAAAAGAATTTTTCCTTGAATATACAGTTATATTAGTATCACTTGATTGTCTTTTGCATTGAATTCAGATGAAGGAAATATGTTACTGTTTTGATACACGGCATAGGACCTTTCTACAGCATCAATTATGCGCTTCCTTCAATCATATAGTAGCTCAAAAAGATATTATAATTTTTATTGCTGACATTTTTGTAATTTTTTTAGAAATACTTGAGTAAAATCATTGTAAGAGTAATCTATAAAATCATTTATCAGATGGCTGATTTATCGATCCTTGCAATTTGTCCTGTGCAAAATGTATCATACAAGTTTATCATTGTCTTAGTGCTTCTGTTTTTCACTTGCATAAGGGCAGCTCTTGTCTGAAGGACATAACCACTGCTGACATATTATATTGCAACACTCACACATGATGCAACTAAATATCCCATCGACAACAATTCAAGGACTTTTGTTCAGTGACATTTAAAGTAAAGAATGATACAGGCCTGGAACAGAATGCAAGTGCATAGGAATGAGTATATTAAGGTTACATGATGATTCTGTATTGAAATGTACTCTAACTTGTGTTTCTATGTGTGTTCCTTTGCATTTGCATGCATCGTGCAGCTGCTGTATGCACATGCTTTAATTGCACTGTGTGCTTCCACACGTCTAGCTGCTTCTCACACAAGCTTCCTTGCACTAACCTTAAGTGCCTCAGGTGGGCTTTAAGGTATAACCTAAGCTTTAGCAATGTAGTGCTTTGTTTCATTTTAATGACTTACAAATACTGCATAGCAATATATTCAAGCGCCAGCATGCACATTTCACGCACTTTTACTTCCTTGTCTTTTATTCTTTCACTGTTATTCCATTGCTTCTTCTTATTTAATGAAGTATTTCTGTATTGGGAAATGTCACAGAAAACAATAAAGGAAATGTAGAGTGTAACCTGTTTATTTATTTTTTTTAACTTACATCAATACACATTTGAGAATGTAAAAGTGCTGTTATACTTAGTTAGCTTTAACAATATTTTATAACATTTTAGACCACGATTTCTTCAACTTTTAATGGATTTCAAAACATGATGATTCCCTTTGGTGGGACCACCTTCCTAAAAATGATATTAAAAATGTTTCCAAAAGTAATTAACCTGGTTTTTATTTGTTCTTGAAGCCAAAAAGTTTTATATTTGGGTTTTCTGTGCAGTATTAGGATATAAGAAAACCATTTACAATTAAATTCAAATATATTTGTATAGCATTGTACGCCATAAGAATAAAATTAAAAACAAAACAGCTTTACAGAAAATAGTCTAGGAACATAACAACATTAAAGTGAAGGGGACACATTAATTAAATATTATTACAATTCTCTCTCTGTCTCTCTCTATGCGTATGCAAAATATTCATAATATACAGATGCATATAACCCAATAAAGCCATATTAGCGTTCAATTTTAATAACGTAGCCTATGAGACTGGTGGCGTAAAAAACATCGTTACATTTTGTTTTTGTACTTGAAACATGAACAGATACATGAAGCAGCAACTGCCACATTGGCTGAACCCTCTGGATAGTCACCTTTTTTTAAAAGGCAGTTCTCTAAACATACAAGACGGAGCCCAAAAGTTTCTTCCCGAACACTTAAGACTTCTTAAGTTAACTCAGTTTCAAAGGAAAAGCTTAATATACAGTAGTCTGAACTGGCTGCACAATAAAATATCAGAGGCACTTTAAAGGGTGTGGCAGACTCAAACGGTTGCACAAGTATCTGCTTTTTTCCACAATGTTTACTTTGTCTAGATTATTTACACGAACGTTATCTGGTTGTTTCGTTGCGTATACGTTTCAGCTGTCGGTAATGGGCTGGTCGCAGTTTTTTCTAATTACGCAGGGCTATGTAGCCTATGGGCGTGAATCACCTCTTACTTAATCTCACCATCCCACTGTCTCTCTCGAGTGATCACTGATAGCGTTGCCTCAATAACGGACCGACAGCTTCAGCATCCGAACGCGTAGAAGACAGGTAAGAACTGCAACAAACTTTCTATCTCCATATATCAAAGACGCCAGTAGAAACTCCACTTTGTAGAGGTCTGGTCCCAGTTAGGCTACTGACAACGCCACCCAGCCTAAAAAACATGAGCTGGCTACTTTGACTTCTGCTCAGGACGCGTTAAAGTGGCTTTGGTTTTTAATAAATCCTTTTAAATGATGACTTAAATCCACTTTAAAATATCTAAGGCTTAAGATAGTTATTGCTAAAGCTCGAGCTGAATGATTGCTTGAAGAATGTACAACGGGACATGTCACTTCAAAAGAATCTAAACGCGTTGAGTCTTGCCTCAGATAAGAGATGCGCGCGGGGCTTTATAGGGAGTTGTTCACGGAAGGCTCGATCATTACGAGTCTCTGAGGGGTTTCTGACCGAGCGAGGTGTGGTTAAGGTGGGGTCCGTGGGTCTTTGTGCATTTGTTGATATTTACTTGTTTTGTATGTATGCATGTGCTCAGAAATGTCATGACTCCACCCATAGTGGGACATATAGTGGTAAGCTTATTTTATTGTTCAAACATTATCCCAGGGCATATAAATATTTAATAAACGTAATGCAATGGTAGACTATGCCGGTGAAAGCTTGCGTGAAATTCTGACAAGTCATCAAAGCTCACGTTTTTTGGCATGAGACCAATAGTATAGCATACAGTAAGGTAACGGTATTAATTGAATTTTAACATGTAACTTGTCTTGTTTGTTCTGCAGGTGTGTGTGTGTGTAATATATGCAGAGCACTGTGGTCAGGATGATGTCCTATACAGCCTTTACTACACTTTTCCTGCTGGGTAAATTTACATTTTTACCACAGTTTAAAATGCAAGCTAATAGAAAAGGGAAGAAAATAACATTAACTGTTCCTCATTGGAGGGGAGGTTTCTTTTTACTTCACCAGTCACACAAAGTCCTGTTTTTCAGATTATTATTATTATTATTATTATTATTATTATTATTATTATTATTATTATTATTATTATTATTATTATTATTATTA
>JAUCMT010000105.1:7245027-7256330 GCA_032357475.1 Enteromius thamalakanensis | reverse complement strand
TTTTAATATTTTAAGGGTCTGGATAAGTATGGAAAGAAGGAAAAGAGTGTGGAAAAGTGTATTCTGTTGTCTTAAATATTCTTTGAAGGGCATTGATGGTTTAATTTTTTTAACTTGATTTGAAGCATTAAGCATTGTTTCCAAACATCACAAACATGTCGAGTGCATAAACAAAATGGTTAATCAGTTGTGTAGTTGGTATCATTTGGTATAAAATTTAAGGCCATAAGTCTTAAATGGTACAATAAAAGTCTTGCTCATAATTTAAAAGCATAGCGATTACAGGGGAAAACCCCATCCCTGCGTCCGAAATCGCTTACCTCCCTACTATATAGTATGTGAAAAACAGTATGTCCGAAATCAAAGTATTTAAAATTCAGTAGGCGAGAAGTCCCCGGATGACCTACTGCTTCCAGCCGAATTCTATAGTAAGCATACAATGGACACTTTCCTATCCCATGAGGCTCCGGGAGAGGACGCATCGTTTTTGAAAAATGGCAGAGTGGCAAGTGTACGTACCTCAGGAAAAAAACATTGTTTATTGGGATTAAATTACACTTGTTTAACACAATCTAAATAAACGGATGACTTATTGAAAGTTTAAATTGTCACGCTGTTGTGAGGTCGCATGACACGTGACAACAACAATATAAAATAATTCCATTCATACTACCCCTTCATACTATATAGAACGTACTGTTTTAATGGTCGGGTAGTACGTTCAATTTTAAATGTAGTACCTTCTTAAGCAGTATGCGATTTCGGACGCAGCATATATTTCTGCATTATGAAAGCACCACCTGCTGGAAGGATTGTATTTAATTTTGAGATAAAGCCCATCTGCTTATTTATTTATTTGTTTATTTTTGGAGAAACCTGTTTTTGAATTGCAAAAAGACATTTTTTGTTAAATGTGTTACCGTAGATATTGCCATATCCTGCTAATAAGGCATCTTAAAAAAGATTGTATAAACTTGTATTTTAAAAATCCTGCAGAATACCGTGAGTTAATTACAAGATCTAAACTGAGTATATTCTGCTAAAACTATCTCTTTGTTTTGAGTTTAGGGAGCTGTCTGAAAAGCCAATTGGATTAATATATGTATATATATATACACATATATACAAATATATACACACATATACTAGAGACTTGCATTCCAATTTAGCATCACAAGATGTTTATGACTGACCGATAAACTGTCAAACAGCTTTTTCCATTATGTCATTATCTCTATAATGTCAAATATTTCCCCTACCTAAGCTGAATGAAGTTCAGGGCTAGGTCACTGTGACATGACCTGTGAAATAAAGTAGTAGAAATTGAGACCTAGTTTGTGGTTTTTACACCCTTCTAGCAGAAACAACAGAGTTGTTCAAATATCATGCATGCTGATGTAGTTATATTTTGTTCTTGGTGCAAATAAGACTCAAGTCCTTCTCTTGGCTTTGGCTTAAAAAAATCTAAATTGATTGATGGATTTTCTAATGACGGAGAATCAAGTATGATTTTTTTAATGTCTTTTATGTCCCTTAAATTGTTATTTTTCTTTGTTACAGAGGATCTTAATGTTGGTGGCATTGTTGCGGGGGTTATTGTAGCTTTGCTGGCAGTAGGATTGCTCCTCTTTGGGCTCTGGTATGCCACTAAAAAGGGATATCTGCCAAGTAAGTTCTCACTACCTAAGTGTGTGTGTGTATGTTTGAGAGAGATAGAAAGGGAGAGATGATTAATGATTAGAAATTCAGAATGATTTGACCTATTTGTTTCTTTATTTTTCCCACAGAAAAAGCAGAAAGGTAAGAGTTGGTTTTCTTATCTGTGGCACGTACAACCTCATACCTGACATATGATATTACTAATAATATTCTGTAATTAAGTGTATATAAATTATCTTTTGCAGCAAGCCAAAACAACAAGCTGTTTATACACAGCCCAGAACAGATGATATGGATGATGGGGATGTAAGTACAACATATCTTGCTCGGCTGATATTAGTCAGGATTTCTCTTTTCAGTAGTTGATTTTTGAGTGTCCTTTCAACAGAGTAGTGATAATGATAAAATAATTATAATTACACTGTTTTGTGTGTCTTTTTCAGGGGGAATTCAGACAGAAATCATCTTTTGTTGTGTAGTCTGTGCTAGTCTGGATGAAATGTGAAGATTCAGTGCCTAGATCAATTTTTTTTTTCTGTTTAAGCTTATACAAATTAGCAGCAGTGTGTATGTGATGAAAAATGCCCTCCAGCCCAAAAGCTTTATAGCAGCCACTGTAAATGCACAGATGACAGATTTAGTTTTTGGAATCCAAACCGGTTTTGTAGAAATGTAATTTATTGAACTATAATAAATCTGCAAGTGTAAGGCAAGGGGTTTAATATAAATTCTTTTTTAGTTTTTAGTTATATATGGACTAATATACACTATTTTTAGCTGACTCTGCACTATGAGATGGAAACGTCTTGGGGAAAAGAAGGTACTATAAATGTTCCCCATTCAGGAAATAATGTCCCCTCTCCTTTACTGTATATTGTAACCATTGATATGTTGTTTGTTTACTTTACTGGCATTTTTAATGATAGAGTACCTTGTGTGTCTATTTTATACTTTGTTATATGTAAATAGATCTTTCTGTCTTATTGGATTTTTTTTTTTTTAAGTAATGCGTTGACCTCTGAATTATTCATCTAGGAACAAATTACAACATCTTTTTTTCTCTCTCTTTTGTTTAAGCGAAGTTTTACTGTGTGACTTGATCCCATTCTTCCAATAAATGACTATGACTTGAGTAAAGCTATTGACGTTCCTCTGGTTCTCTATCTTGCCGGAAATGTGGCCGATAGGAGGCGCTGTAGGACAGCAATATATTTTGCACAGCTTTCAACACGGATGCGATTCACTTGAAATTATCACAAAATAAAATTTTTGTATTGCATTTTTTTTTCCATAGAAAATTTAAATAATTACATCTAAAGTGTATAATTTCAGTGCCCCAGGGTCGGAACAAAAAGTGTTCAAAAAAGCCCAAAAGTCAAAATGACCACGTCTCGATATTAATAAAGATATTAATATTAAAACAAAATATTACAAACTCTAAAGGCTAAAAGAAAAATGCTTAATACAGAAGAATAACTATCTATAACTAACTAGAACGTGAACTATCAGAAATTAAAGAGCATGTGAGCTGTAATGCATAAAAGGTAGATCTGAATGGAGTTCATTCACCAAATTAATTACAGAATATATGCTTTTTTTAAAGATTTGACTCTCTTTTTGGAGGCTGACCACATACATCCCTTTTACATTTTTAAAAATGTAAGCGCTTATCCTCCACGTGATGCGTTCTACCTGCGCGAGGTTACATAAGAACGTTCGACTGAATGTGAGCAAACGTCATTGATGGCTATGATGCTTTTCACTGAACTGCGCTGCCTACCATTAGAGCGCATCTGCTCAACGTCACCTTTCAAAACTGCGACTTTAAGGGTTAGGGGGCGGGGCCTGGCGGGCTCCGTCTGCTGATTGGCTGCTTACGCTATCAGTCAAGCCCCATTCATAAATAAGGCATGTCTAGGAGGAACCAATGTAACAAGTATCGACAGATTTCGCTCGCGACGCGCCCGCTGCAACATTTCTAACTCCATTCTGAGTTGCGCGTGACTCCGGCGAATTATATTTCTTCCCGTGGAGGACAGCTACATCGCTGTTTGTCGATACGCGGAGCAAATGAGATTGACTTCCGACTGCTGACCCCTTTCTCAAAATGTAATGACATGAGCGCTCCAGCAGGAAGCTCAAATCATTTTGTGTTTAGAAACATTGTAGCGCGTCCGCCAAGACTTCTGTCTGTCCGACTGTGAGGAATAATGGAGCGTTTTTGAACCAGCCTTTAACGCAGATACTGTAGCGCTCGACTCGATGTTTTAAATGCGTGTCGTGTCCGTCCATTTGGACGCAAAAGTAAGCAAATCGCTGTTCTGAAGCCAAATGGAAAGCTGAACCATGGCAGCAAAAGAGGACCTATATGCCAAAGTCGCTCCACGGATGCAGCGGCAGAACCGGCCAGGAGCTGTCAAACATGGAAATAGTCTGGATGTTTTGCTGTCAATGGGCTTCCCTAAAACCAGGGCGTAAGTACCAGAGTTTCATCTCTCCCAGATCTCAGGCATCACGCAGCTGCAACCACAGCTGTAAACGTTACGAACACAAACGCGCGTGATAAGAGCGCTGCCGGAACCCTTGAAAACACGGCTGATATTTAAAACATGTAGCCTAGTGCAAGTTGCTTTTGTAATGGCGTCGTTCTGGTTGTTCTGGTATTGATCAACATGACGAAATGGGCTCAATCGCAGGGGGTTAATGACTGTAAAGTTATTTCCCCGTTGCCTCATTAAGCCGCTCTTATAAACTCGTCTTGCGTGTTCTGCGCAGCATCTGTCCAGACAGGACATGTTCCGCTACCAGAGCTTCCTCCAGCGGATGAGGTCGGCAAAGCTCGGGGGTCAAAGCAGAGAGCACCGCTGTCCATCGTTTTGGCGTTGTGTCATAATTGCAGCCTGTTATATTTTCCTGGCATCATGTTACTTCAGTTTGCAATGGGCTGGCAATCGTAAGGAATCTAGCAATTTAGATTCTTTGAACGATTTCTCAGTCCCCTTTAGCAGGTCAGAAATAAAAGTACAGTTCTAGTCAACAATTGGCCCTAACTATTATACAACATTTAAAAAACAAATGGTGTCACTTTACAACAAGGCCCATAATATTAGTCGACACCAAAAATTAACTAACAATGAGCTATGCATTTGTTAATGTACTGATTAATCTTTATCAACATCAGTTAATAGAATACAGCTGTTGATTGTTAGTTCAGGTATATGTTAAAAGATGCAACTTCTGATTGCAATATTAATATTATATTAGTAATTTTAGGCCATTTTATTTATACAGCACATTTAAGCATATTTCAAAGTTCTTTACATAAAAAGTAGTTAAAATGATGATAAATATAATAATCGCAATATAATAATAATATGCAATATAAGTTTAAAAAGTGCTTTAAATTTTTTCATTGTTAGTTTATTTACTTATGTAGCTAATGAACCACTCTTGGAAGCTTGTTACCTTAAGTGAACCTTTGTGTTACTTCATTTATTGATTTGCTTGTTCGTTTAAACTACCATCGGTTACTACAAAAGCCAAAAAAGTGCAGTAATATTTTTTTGCTAATAAAAAAGAAAGTATTTAGACTCACTCCTATAAAAATCAATCTTTTAGAAAAGTAATGTTATAGTATGTGGACCGGGATCGCTTGCTAATGGGTGCCACCATACATTACATTGCCAACCTTGTCATATAGTTGACAGTTGACTATTACTAATAGTAGCAATAATAATATACTACAGCACTTAAAGCAACTGCTCAAGAACGTGCTGCCACGTAAACAAAAACAAGCTGAATGAACTTTTAAACATAGCAGTGCCCGTTCATGGTTCAGTATAATAGAGTTAAATATATTCAGTAACCTCTCTCACTGATACATATGTGGATGGAAAAAGAATTTGTTCAGAAAATGTACCACACTTGTTGTGCTGTGTTTGTCTTGAAATTGTAGGCAGAATAGAGCCGCAGAATTGCGACGCAGGAAACACTTTCCGAGATACTTTTTCTTTGGCCTTTCAATACACTGTTGGCATGAAGAACGCACAGTATGCAAGTCATTGTGCTCCAGTAATATTTTTTAATGGAAGTGGTTCAGAAAGAGATCAATACAATTCAGCTCTTTACAAAAAGTGATGTCATACCATATGTGGCACCGTACCTCTTCTCGATACACAGAGAGAGTCTTGATTTAGAAGTTGCCAAAGCTGAACATCTGTGCTTTCCATCACTGTACTACATTGAGCAGGATGGTTGGAGTAAGGTATCTTCAACCAACCATGAAGGCTGCATTAGGTTGCTGTCAGCGAGGAGCTAGATTCTCATTCATCAAAATTATAGTTAATTTCTTCCTCTTAACCACACACATTTTCCCTCTCCTGTTCTCTCTCGGTCCCTCGCTCATGTTTTTACTTTTAGCTTGGGCTTAATCCTGCAGTTTCCATAATCTGTGCGGAATCCTCCTTGCCTCTGTGTTATTACGGTTTTGCGTTGAGATTGGGATTGTACAGGGCAAATGTTACTTTCATGTTTAATCCATAGAGAGTGAACAAATGTGAAAGGGGATGGATCCAATCTCAGGTCTGATGCAGACCAAACATTGGTTTGTTTTTTTGAATGTATGTGGTCAGTGGAATAAGCTGGTCATTGACATGAGAATTCTAACCATTTGGCCAAATATTTGTCATTTGCTGACACAGGAAGCAGTGGTATGCTAGATTTCTAGCCTTCTATGGTTATCTGACTGCTTCTGACATCATTTAACTGTTATGCTTAAGTGTTAGATATCAACTAGCATGTATATGGGGGGTTGGCATAACATGCTTTCAAATGTAATACATTTCATATTCATAGATTAAGAGATTGTGATTAGCCATAAAGTTTTGAACAGATAGAAAGCAGTTGACTGTGCCCTTAAGAGGAGAAAGTAATTAAATGAAAGAAAATGTGTGTATGATTTGTGCGGTATAATTTTTTTAATACAATATATAATAGCACTTCAGTCAAGCAATACATTTATATGCATTCAGTGGTTGTTTGGATAATCGTATATTGTTTTTAATATTATCATTATCAATATTTTAGTCAGGATATTTCATCCCGTTGCATTTCTGTTTTTTGTTTTTGCATATCAGGTTTGTAACTGCATTATGATATTTCCGGTAACACTTTACAATAAGGTGTCATATGTTCATATTATTTAATGTATTAACTAAAATGAGCAAACATTGAACAATACATTTATTGCAGTGTTTATTAAGTTTTTTTACGAAAAAAAAAAAAAAAATCATTCATTGTTAGTTCATGTTAGTTCACAGTGCATTAATTTAATTAATTTTAAGTTTATCTCACAGTGCATTGGCTAATGTTAACAAACACAACTTGTGATTTTAGTAATGCATTAGTAAATACTGAAATAAGTCTTGACCAAGATTAATTAATGCTATAGAAATATTGTTCATTCTTAGTTCATGCAAACTAATGAACCTTACTGTCAAGTGTTACCAATGTACTTTTATAATCAATTAAAGGTTTGTAAACCAAATAAATAAACATCGGCATGTTATATTTATTTCAGGAATTGTGTTCTTTTTACATTTTCATGCATCATCTGTCTGTAATTTAACCGTTGGGACAAAATTAAGCTGTAATATAAAAAAGCAGGTTTTTATATGATATTCATTCCTTGTTTGTTTAGCATTTTTCCCACCGTTGCTCACTTTTCATGCTTAATTGCCGACCCACATGTAATTGTAACCCACTATGAGAAAGTACTAACACTGGTAATCTGGTAAAGATAGCCATATAGTGATTACTGAGTTTTTTTGTTTCTCTGAACAGAACTATGTCAGTGGGAACCGCTTATTTTTGAGTAGGCAGAACATAAACGATTACAACAGATTCAGCATTGAAAGGTCTTGAAAGGACAAATGGAGAATTCAGATATTTTACATTTGCATCATACTTTCACTGTTCTGATACGTAATAGCCTAAACACAGCTACACATACCAGGAGACCCCATCAGTCTTGCTGGACATAAGTAGACCAGCTGGATTTGTCATTGAGATAGATTGGCGGAAGGCTTTGTTTTCAGTAGGGAGTTAAGTGAAACGTTTCACCGAATAGCCGTTTTATTAAAACATTTTTGTTATAGAGGTTTGTTTTTTTTTTCGTCGCCATTTTTTGCGTTTGTTTAATCGAATCTAAACTCTAAAGTTTAGTTTTACCTTTACAGGATGCTTAACATTTTTTGTTTTAACACTTGAGTATTCTGTATTGTAAATCGTACGAGTAATCCGTTAGATCATGACTATATAAATTATAATGCAGTGTGCTCTGTGAATTGTGCTTTGAAGCCCTTTTAAGTGTTGTTTTACCAGCCTATCTAGCTCTATAATTTCATATTTGATCTGGACAAGTTACTCAGATGTGACATTGATGCTTGGCGCCCAGTGATGTGCAGCCCTTAGGCTGGAGGTTTCTGTGAAATGACGCGTGAAGACGCCAGCATGTTAGTTAAACCACTGAGACAAAATAAGACATCTCCTTCTCTTCTCACACTCTTTATAGCAATTACTAAAGCAGTATGGTAAAACATACTGTGGGTAACTGTTTTTGCCCTTGGTTAGTGCAAGACCTGTTATATGTCTACTTAATTCTCATCTATTCAGTATAATGTCCAAATTACTATAGGCTACACACACAAATTGACTTTATATCACACGGTAATTGTACATGCTAATTTTCCCATTTGTCTTGCTTTTTTTATAATCTAAAACTTACTTAAGTTTATTCTTTAAAAAAATTGAATAACACTTTTGGGTTTTAAATTTAATAAATCTCCGAATAAATTTCGGACTAAATTTTCATACTGCGTATTGTAACGCTTTTTACATTCACTCATAGCTTTTAATTATTTTTATTTTTTTTATTTTTTATTTTAGTTTGACAGCAGTGTAGAATTATAATGTTTTTCATCACAATAAACAGAAAATAATTATTAGCTTGCATGTATTACAGTACATGCTTTCCAAAACTCCAAATATTTTTTTGTGTGATTATTATTTGGATTGTAAAATTTCGTCCATTAAACTCAATTTCTTTGGAGCCAAAAATTACAGTTTTCTGTGAGAATGATGAAGGTTTGCATGTAACTATCGAAGTTATTTTGTCTTTTGCCAGAACTGTATTGTAGCCAAATGTCTCCAAGTTTTGAAACATTACTTTTTTTTGAGATTTCCGTGTAGGCCAAACTTATCAGCAGGCTGTCAGTTTGTGTGTTAAGGTCAGTTAGTTGGAAGCTCTCATACATAGGGTGGAAACACTGATGTTTCTGTGTCCCGGTTGCTTAGGGACTCTTTCCAGTTTCGCCTGATGATGCAGGAGTTGCACAAATTTTCCGCTAGAGAAAGGCAGAAGGAGAACAGAGAGGGGGTATGCAATGAGTTTTTAAAGGAGAGTGTGAGTCTGTCTTAAGGTGGAAACGTTCCGTTCAAAGAACACAGTTCAAGCTGCTTTGTGTTCGGAAAAAGTTCAGTTAGTGTGCCAGTTGAGGGTTTCAAGAAGCAGGTAGTGGTATTTAATATTGGTGATATTGAAGATAAAGAAAATGTGTTTTAAATTAAGGATAATTTACCCAAAAATTTAAATTCGGTCTTTATTTGCTCAAATTCACACGTCATTCCAAACCCCTGTGAGGATGATCATCTGGTGAAGATTGTGCCCATAATTGAACTCAAGAAACAAATGAGTCAAATTCTCAAACAAATCATTCAGACCTGTTTTGGTCAAACAAATCAGCTCATTCTTTGAAAAGATCTGATAAAAAAGAATGAGCTTTTACAAACCAAATGTCACTGTTCCTCTCATGAACTCACCAATGAGGCCTGACTTTGAAATGTTTGTAAATAACAAAATATGATTATGTATCTCAAACAAAGCTATCATATGGCTTGAAAAGAATTGGAATAATTCACACATATGTACCATTTTATGGCATGAGAAAGCCCTTTCTTTGTAAAAACACGAGGAAGCATGGAAGACAGAATTTAGCTTTTCTGTTAATTGGAAGAATGCAAGTCATTTAGGTTTGAAAGAACATGAGAAAAGTATGCCACTATTTTCTCTTCTTTAAATCCAGCCCTTTTGCTGAAGTAAAAGCATGCACATTTAAAGGACTGTAGTAAATCTTTAGTACAAACAATATAATTTGGTTACAATAATATGGTTCGTGCATGAAACGGATACTCAATAAAAGGAAAATGCTTTATGTGTCTGGGTTTGGCCGGGTGTTGGTGTGCACTTATTTGTAGATGAGTCATGTGTTCTGGCTGTCCATTACCTGTGGGGTGTGTAGATTTGCATCTGCTTTCATTTTTTTGATTCTGTTGCATGGACTAAACAAAGCTGTCTGATCTTTGTTATATTGCAGTACATTATCATATTTGCCCATTCTTGGATATTCAGTAATAATCTATGACTCAAAGTCTCTTAATGACAACAAAGCCTCTGCTTTGTTTGTGTGGAGTCATCACATGATGAGCTTCTCTCAGAGGAAATATGGGAAGTAGGAAGGCCATTACAGTGTGGTATCTAGAGGCTTGAGCTCAACAGAAACTTTCAACCCTTACTGTCCCACCAAATTATTGCAAACAACTAGCAGTTGGATATCCAAAAAAAGAAAATCAAAAGGTTCAAAATGTATTGTTTAGGCTTATTTGGCTTAAAAAAATAGTCAGTGATGTGAAGGATTTATGCTGAAACAGAATAAAGACGGTGCAGACTTTTTTTACATGAAGGTTAATGTTTGTGTTTGACTATTGAAATGGAAAAATCGCAAGATCACTCTCATTAGTTTTTTTCCTAAACACCAGTGAGATTAAATAAAAGTGAATGGAACTTTTTCAGATAAGTCTGTTGCTTATCAGACTTTGTGTGTGTGTGTTGTTTGTGTAGATGTGGGTTTGTATTTTAGCTTGACTGTGATGTTCCTCTTTTGCATAGCTAAATCTTTATCTATATTTGTATCTATATTTATCAGTCTC
This sequence comes from Enteromius thamalakanensis, assembly GCA_032357475.1. Lineage (NCBI taxonomy): Eukaryota > Metazoa > Chordata > Actinopteri > Cypriniformes > Cyprinidae > Enteromius > Enteromius thamalakanensis. Next base: position 7,245,626 of record JAUCMT010000105.1, on the reverse strand, counting down.
TCTCTATATATATTTATACTCACTGTGCAGTTACCATCTTAAGGGTAATGTGACATTGACCTGAATTAAGGACTTCAAAAGAAATATCTTACGAATACCAAAGCTGCAAATGCAAATGTATGAAATCACAGCTATAGATCTCTCCTTCCAACAAAGTCTAACAATCAATTCGTACGTATTCGTACAAGGTGCGAAATTCGTGCCAATTCGTACGACCTCACTTGTACAAATCTGTATGATTTATCTAAAACTCCGTCACAGGTAGGTTTAAAGGCGGGGTTAGATTTAGGTCATTCGTACGAATTCATACGAATTAGCAACTCGTAAAATGCGTACGATTTAGAAGAAATCTCATGAGTGAGGTCGTACGAAGTAGCCACCTCGTAAAATATGTACGAACTGCCGTGAGATCAGGTTGCTCTTTTCATAGCACAGGTTTTAAAAGGATTAACAACTTTTTTAGTTCTCTAAGTTTTTGCAGTCATATTTTAAATAATTCAGTTAATGTATAATTTATAAAACGTCTAAAATGACAATTTCGTGTTTATGAACAGTACTCCTACGCTTGCAGACTCCTTGTTAACTCTCAGCGCAAAGTT
>JAUCMT010000105.1:7223776-7235673 GCA_032357475.1 Enteromius thamalakanensis | reverse complement strand
TAACTAGTCGCAAGTTTGCGGTAAAATGTAGGCTAGCCTAGTTGGGTTGTCGAGGTCAAAACACTATATGTAGCAGCTGTGAATCAAATAAACGTATTATAAAGGAGAACACTCCTGAGGACTTTACATATGATAGGGCTTTAGAATCTTTTTTTTTCTTTATTTTTTCCTTTAGAAAATCTGACTGTACCTGATATATCCAAAATAATCCATACTGAACAATCTTGTGTTAAATCCCAGCTCTAGGCAGGGTTTTTTCAGGAAACTATTAGCTGACAATGCTTTTTGACGAACTGCTTGACAGACTTGACCATTTAAATAAGCAAATATGTTCCAAATCTAGCCATAAAAGAGCATTTTCACTCACAAGAGAAGAGATTGAACATCGGAAAAGAAAGCATAAAATTTGCCAAAAAACATGCATGTTAAATTTAATTTAACAGTGAGTTTAATTATATTTTGTGCTATCTTTCCAGAAAGAATTTCAGTTGATGAGATTCTATATTTGCGCTGAGATGCACACAAAGAAATCCAGATGGGCAACAAGCACTCAGTCTAAATACTAGAGTTGTCGAAATTCAGACGTGATTGCAAATATTTTTTACGTTTGCGTTGCCTCATTATGCGTACACGCAGTGTCACAATTCAAATTCTTAAATAAAATGCAAATGTACATGCACATTTGCATTATTCAGAGGTTAAAAATGAGCTGATTAAAAAAAGAGTACTTCCTATTCTCGCACAGATGTTAGCCTGCACTTGTCTTCTCTGTTATATGCAGAGACTAACCAAAATTGAATGTAATACATGGAGGGAACAGATGGGCTTGTATTTGAAATTACAGTTGCATTTAACTAGTCAGTATCTGACACATGTTTGTTTATATATGGTTGTTCATTTATGTCAAACAGTTGTATTTTTACCTTTTTATTGCATAAACACACAGATTAATTGAGTACATTGAAATTGAATATGATTGCTATTTATTGAAAGACTTATTAAAAAGGAACATTTTTAGTGTTGAGTTTCAGCCCAATGAGTTAAAAATGTTCTGATTCAGCCAAGAATCGATCAGTACAGTAATAAAGTTTTTTTTTTCTTTTTTTGCAATCGCATTGTTCAGACAATTATATAAAATTATTTTGCGGCTGACATTCAAATATGTGACAGTTGTGATATAATTCTTTCTAGCAATGTGTGGTAATGTTTTAATAGTACTTAGTACTCTTGGCTGGATTAGTGTTCTTTGAGGTCCCAAAATGTGCCAAAATGTAGAACCTTACAACAACTACTTCACTTGAAAACAGAAACATAAGTGGCTTTTAGACATAAGATTCATGCCAAGATAAGATTAAAGCTGGAAAGACCATCTGTGAAGTGGTGGAATGGCTCTCGCTAAATGTTCTTGAATTTTTCTACATTTATTAAGACTTTTAAATATGGTGATTATTTTTTCCCCATGGTCATGAAAAAAACAGCATTTTTAAAATTGCACTTTCCAGGGTTAAAAAAGTCATGGAAAATCATTAGTAAAAGAGTGTGGAAACCTTTTAATTAAAGCTGAGGAGCGTACTGTTTCTTTTCATAGTGTAGTATGCAGAGGCTTGATTTACACTGAAAACTACAAACAGTGTGACTTTGTTGACCGACTCAAGACAGCTCAGTCAATGGCATGAGTATTAGGCAGGACAGTATGTTTGGCAAGCCACTTTAAGATGGGCGGGTCAGGGGGGTGGATTTTTTTGGTGACTCAGTCTTAGGCAGTAAAGTTGCTCATGAATTGCAACTCATTTCATCTATTGTTCACTTTTGCAGGATGCACTCTTGCATATTTCAGCTAGCTTCAAGTTGATTTGCTGCCAAAATGTAAATCAATTTAGTGCAGCTGTTTAGTCTGTCACCCCTCCTCCATTCTTAATTGGTGAATGTGCCAGACCTGGAAGAAGAGAGTGAGAATTCAGCAAAAAACGGGTGAAGGTGTGACACCACCAAATCGAATCTGCTAGTGAAGTTCATTAGTTAGACTGTACTATACAATGCAAAAGCAAAAATAAGCAAAGAGTGGGCTCATTTTCTTACATTTCGTCAGTGTGTAATTGCTGTATCTATTCTTTTATTCAGTTTTACTTTTTTCAGTTGTGACTTCAGAAATGATTATGAAAATGGTGATCTTTTTTTGTCTTGTTTTGATTGATGGTTACAGACTGCTTTTAGGTATTAAGGCAAGTGTATTATGTAGCAAAACACATTTCACACAAAGTCATAATTCAAAGTTTTACATAAAATAAGAAAAGTAAAACCTTTCATTCTTTTTTTCCCTATATCTTGTCCCACTTCGTATCTCTTCTTCTCCTCTTCTGTTCCTGAGAGGTTGTGGTTTTGTCATAATTAGGCCCTTTCTGTCTGATATCATTCTGAGGCCCGTTAGAGGGACGGCAGGCTCTTCTGCTCCCTCTCAGCTGAAACATTACAGCTCTTTAGCCTGTGTAAACATACTCTGAGGTTGACTCTTCTCTATGGTCAACACCCCTACTCTAAGATCTCAGAGTGGTGCTGTAAACACTGACCATACTGGTGATTTAATCACCGTCCCTGAAATGTTAAATGTGTTTACAAATATAGGTTTCTTAATGTATTCCAAAGTGTTGTGAAATGGTATGTCACTGCTCTCTATTTTCACTGAAGCTCTTTGTAGTACACTTCAGTGTCGCTTCAAAACCCGCATGTCATCCTGTTTTGTTCTTTTCCATAGTTGTTCTTAGTTAGAGCCACAAAAAAACACGTACCATAGTAAATGTGGAGCCTCTCAGAAGAGGAAAGTCCTCTTAATTGTGAGTAGTGCTCAATGTTAAGGGCTACTTTCAAGGGATAGTTTACCTTGAAATATTATTTATGAACCCACAAGCCGTTCTTCACATTTGTTCTTCAGTTAAATTTTTCACACAGCTCCTTACCATACAACTGAGATTCATAGTAGCATTGGTTGTCAGTATCCAGAAAAGTACATCAAACGTCATTGGTCCATGCAGTGCATCAATGCTTCTTTAATTGAATGTGAGATTTGAGAACATCTGTGAAGTGGGAAGACCATCAGTAGCCTAAATTTTATCTAATGAGTCTGTGATGTTATCATACATCTTGAGCAAGATAGTGTATGAGTCATAGGCAAGTTGTATTTTGCATTTGTGTTTTTTTTTTTTTCGATAAACCTTGCCAGTTGTGGTCTTGATGAACTGCCCTCGAATCTCTCTTTTGTGTCCTTCATGGAAAAACAGCATATGGGTTTGGAATGACATGAGGATGAGTAAATAATGACAGAATTTTCATTTTGGATGAAAAGACTCATTAAAGATGTTTGAGAGCGTTGGTCATTTTCTCCAGCACTTCAACAGTCTCTCTTGTTCTGGTGTTTGTTAAGATGTTGGGAGACGTTCCAATTTGGCCTTTAATTTACTCCATGTTTCCGTTTGTGCTTTTTCATTTTTTGTTTTCTTTTCTGGAGAGAAATTTCAAAGAGATTTGTCGATATCTGTCAGGGAGATTTTGCTAAATAATCGCTAAAAATTTTTCTAAAATAACATAGAGTTTGGGACGGCCAAAGGGAAAACCCAGTGTAAATTATTACGTTTACATTGTTTGATGCTGTGATTAGATCTGATTAGATTGATTAGATCTAAATCATAAGCATTTTCACATATGTCCTTTTCGCTAGTTGAGTGAGAAAACTCTGGAAATGTGTCAAAGTTTGTTTACTATTCTGGGGTTTGCAGTGCATTGCCTCAGTACATGAAATGATTGACTTTCCTCTGAAACCCTTTTCTTTCCATTTTAGCGCCTATTCATTTTGAGACATGCACATAATCAGTCAACTGTTTTGTCTTGGGTCTAACTTGTCAATCATAACTTGTCATTTATCAATCAGATTGCAAGAGCTTGCTTGCTGCACTAACTTCTTTTGTAGCCTCTACTCTCACTGTTTTGTTTCCCCTTCAATCTCTTTTATTAAAGTTTTTTACATACCTAACTTGAAGGTTGAGGCTAAGATTTGCATTAAGGCATCTGGGCCAGGATCATCGCAAAAGAGGCAGTTTCGCTGAAGACGTTTGCTGTATTGTAATAGTGGACGTTGGGCCAGTGCTGGGTGTCTAAATGGGTTTTATTGAAAAGGAAATCTGTCAGAGCCTGATAAAAGAGAATGGGCTCCTGGACATGAAGAATGGGTCAGAGGGTTCATTCTGAAAAGACTGCCTTTTCATCACTGCATGACTCATTCTTTGTGTGTTTGTCTGTGTGTGCGCGCACATGCATAGTATTCAAATGCCAAATCATGTATATCCAAAATGTGTTTCCTTGTCGTTTTGGTGTTTATTAAAGTGGATAACATTAATGCTGCGATTTTTAATAGTCCGGGAGCTGAAGATGGGAAAATGTAGACATCTTTTGGTGTGTTCTATTGATTTACCATAAGAAGCATTGTACGATTTTGTGTGTGTAAGTGAGTGTGTGTTCTGGCTCACTGAGGTATAGTGCCCTCTTACCTCACCGCTCAGGCATCCCTGTGCGGAGCAGAGCAGTGTGAACAGAAAGAGAGAAAGTCTCACAGTGAGGGTATTCATATACTCCTAGCATTGACAAAAGAGACAGAGGGAGGGAGGGAAAGTGAGAGAGAAAGAGGCACAGGGGATCAAACTGAGATTGTGGAGGCTTAAACATCAAACATTCATATTACCATTATGAATGACTAATCAGCAAAAATGGGTGTGAATTAAGCCCAGACTGGTTTTGCAGACCTGCTATTAAAAGTGTAATTACCATCCAGCTATCCCAGTACCCTGCTTAGTAGGTGTTGGGATACATGGTACCTTTATTATTTACCCTCTTTTGTAACGTTACCTTCTAATTCATTGTTCTTCTGGCTCTGTTTCACCTTCTGATCTCTATTCCCCATTCTCTATGCACCTCCCACACACTTCATCCATCCAAACTGCCCAATCTTGCTCCTTTGGACACCAGCTAGCGCCCGTCCTCCTCTCTCCCCTTTCCATCATATCGAGCAGGATTCCTTGAGTTCCAGATGCGGCGTTGCGTCCCTCACAGGCCCCTTAGCAGGGCCCTCTCCTTCATATCGGGTGGCCCGGTTCACCGTGTCCTCAGACAACCCGAGCTGAGCACAGGAAAGGGGCCACGGTCTGGGGGAGGCCCACCTCAGCTTCAGCTTAGGCTTTATACTGTAGCACTACGGCTTTCTCTCACAACGTAGTTTAGGGCCTCTGATGGGAGCACAGTGAAAAATCTTGAGAAGAAAAATCTACAGAAAGATCTTGAGACATGTTTTGAGGGGTAATAAAAGTTAGAGTAACTACTAATTTAATAAATCATGAAAAAAAAATAATATCTATCTATCTATCTATCTATCTATCTATCTATCTATCTATCTATCGTAATAGGAAATTTGGATATTATATATTTAAAGTGTTATTATATATTAAATATTTACATGTTGAATAAATTCTATACAAAGAAAGCAATAGAAAGCATATTTAATAAATTATCTGCTCCATACTGAATTTCTTCTTTTCTCTGTTTCTTCATCAATGCATCTGGAAATAAATATATAATACATTTTAGCTTTTGTGTGCTTCTTTTGAGTATTTTTTTATATTCATTATTATTATAATTATATTGAAAATATTTTTAATTATATAAGTATCTATATTTATAATTGCTTTTTTGATAGATTTTTAAATTAATTACTTAATTTCAGTTATTTAGAGTATTACATAATTACATAATTGTTATTGATAAATTAAAATATTTTAAAATGGAAGCATCAAAAAAAGTCATATGTTGCAAATACATTTTCAGTTTAGTCATAAAATATAATTTGACAGATTCAACTCTCTATGTGGTACCTGAGACAGAGAAAATGGGAGAGCTGGAGAGAGTGAGAGTGCTTGATAGGTTGATTTTCATCCTGCTTTATCGATATATTACTGGATCAACAATCACATGATCGGTTAGCTTATCTTTGATTGGCTGAGACCACGAAATCCAATGGTAAACTAAATCAAGTGGCCTATGGGCTCTGTAGAACAGGTTTGGAAGCAAACAACAATTGGCATTACTGCAGGTAGATGAGTACATGGCACTTCACATGTGTGATAATATTTGAACACTCTCAATTAGAAAAGTGGTCAAAAGCCTAGTTTTTTTGGAGTATGTGCATCTGCGTCTATGTGAGATGGTGCTCAGTATTCAGACCACACTGCAGACAGTCTCAGCAGCATAATGGGAGGTTGACTGTTGGGGGGAGAGGAGAGGAGGGGAGGTGGTGAATGAGGGCCGAAAGAGGGGAGGGAAAGGGGGTAACGGACGTGGCGGTGCTCCAGAATCAATTGGCGGTGTAATGAGATGGCACAACGCCAGGTAACCATGGTGCTGCCCCCTCCGCTCTCCTCCGGAGTAAATTAAAGAGGAAAGGAGCATGGAGAGAAAGTGAGTTCGTTTCTGAGAATGACACAGAGATTGAGAGAAAGAGAGAGAAGGATGAGACGGAGACGCAGACAAAAGAAATCGAAAGAGAGAGCCCAAAAGAGAGATGGGGCACTGATAAAGGGTAGTTACAGTATTAAAGAGAAGGAAACGTTAAGAGACAAGGGAAAACAGAACTAGAGAGAGTAGGAACTCAAGCAAGCAACAGAGAGAGGCACTTACCTCAGACAATGAGCATTCCTGAAGTCTTTTTCTCTCCAAATCTGAGCTGAACTCAAGCCCCGGCTCTAAAGAGAGAGGGGAGAAGGGAGGCCAAAGTTTGAGGCTAGAGGGGCTTTTATATTATTATTAAAATTTACTGAGACATCTTTTTTACAGCCCCTTGAAAAGGAACTGGCATGAGATGAATTAGTAGATTGTGTCCCCTTGAGTCCCAGCAACCTCAGCTCAACCCCTTTTTTCTCAATTTTCTTTTTTTTTTTTAATTCAAGCTATGTTATTTATCGCCAAATCACAGGTACAATCATTATACTCGTTTATGTGTTTAATTGTGCAATAATAATGTCAGTGGTATAGCGAAAGGATGAAATAGCACTGAATAAAAGCTCTCACAGTCTCCGCTGTTTTAAAGACCGATTCAACAGTTGGAGAATTCAATGAAGATGTAACCAAAAAGGTTTTCCTGCAGCTTTAGTGGTTTTGAAGATAAATGTCTGTTGAATAATGCACTCAGACTCCCTCTTTAAGATGTATCCTTTTGAAATATTCACCACCATATACAACCAACCCCTTCCCCACTTTGGCACACGCCATAAATCCCCCCCTCTTCTTTTCTCTGTCAGTGCTGTGCTGATTTTCTGGTTGGATGAGAGGCATCAGTCAGTTTGATTTCACTGAGACAGTATACATTTCTTCATCAGCCTCTTTCTCCCTTTCTTTCTATCCTGCCGAGGGCTTGAGATGTGTTAATACTGTGTAGTTGGCTGCGTTGCTCCACTGATTAGTGAGCGTGTGTGACGGTTACTGGAGATGAATTGAAATTAAAGCTTGATTAATATCGTAATTAGGTTCCCCCCCTCCCATTTCTTCCTTGTCCAACCTCACGCCTTCCTAAGAAGGTCTCTGGCTGTTTTCTTTCTTTGTCTCCATTTTTGTGTCTCTTTAGCCACCTGCCTGCTTCAGTCTAACAGGGATTTAACTGTTTATGCCACTTTGCAAGATTTTATTAACACAATTTGATTGTTGTTGTTGTTGTTTTCATGCAGAGTCATTATATTGACCTACTAGATTTTGAGAAAATATTGCATTACATATCGGACGTAAAGAACAGTCGTGTGATCTAGGCATCTGTCTAAATGGGCAATATTTTAAGATGTCACAAGCACATTATCGAGCAAAGGGTGTTAGAGATACTATGAAATTTTGTCTGAAACTGATAAATTGCCATATCAATGCTTTGTTAAAAATAAATAAAAGCAAATTTGTATACTTCAAGTGAATTTGAGCACACCATTATAATGTAAAAAATATGATATATCTTACATTTTAAAAGTCACTAGAGTTAACTGTTTGAAAAAAAAACCTCATAACAATTAAGGGAACTCTGGGATGCTGGTTAAAACTTTGTCCTAATTTATCCCTGTCTCTTTGTTAGTTCTAGATGATGTGTATCTTAAATATTAAGATTTAAGCAATCCGATACTGGTCAAAAATATTAAATATCTAATGTTGGTAATCAACCAAACTGGTATGGTTTTCAGGGAGACATTTTGGACAGTGTCATACAGTATGTGTCCATCAATCCCAGAATGCATCAATCTCACTGAAAAATAAAAATGCAATTTAGTTGATGAAATGAAGTTGCAATATAATAGAAATATTGTATCTTTCATATTGTGATGTGCATCCAAGTGAAACACATTATTGAGAAACAAAATGATGGGTTTGTTTTACCCATCATTTGATGATTGGATGGGGCAGATCTGTAAGAAAGGGGTGTGTTTACGCTGACTATGTTAAATGATTGTAAAGGTCTGTCATACATCACTTGAGAGAAATCTGGTAGAGATTCTGGTATTAGTATTTAATAAGACTGAGCTTGCTTAATTTTTGTACAGAGCTACAGTTTCGTGCACTGCAGTAGTGGTTGCATATATAGTTACTGTATAGTTTTATTTTTTTACTTGATTTTATGGAATATATTGCATTTTCTTTATGATGGCCGCTGTTTAATTTTGTGTTGATTTGTTGGAATGTTCTCTGTCCTAAAGGTTTATTACAGAAAAGGTAATAATAGAAGGTTAACCAGCTGTAATCAGATCAGTGCTGTGTCATCTTTTCTTCTGATCTAATCTATTGTCAGTTACAGGGTTTCATGGCAAAGCACTGACATTAAATGCAACTACCACTCATCATCCAAATACAGTGCTTGGGTACTGATATGACAAAATGCTGAGATTAGTAGTATGCAATCACACTGTATATTCTACAGTAAAGAATCTGGTAATCTCTAGCCATTAACTTGGGTTCTGTGGCAATGCATCCTGGGAATGGAAGACAGTGACAACGCTGTGTGTCTGAGTGGTAGATTAATAGGGAGGACTGGAGTGTGTGTGCCACAGTAGCACATTAGGAGAATATCACATAGAGAGACGAGAGAGACCTAGAACGGCAAAAAAATGAAGGAAAAGCAGTGGATGAATTCAGTACCAGCACACAATTACAACCCTCTTCAGAAGTGCTTGTATTATATTAGAAGCTTTAGCTTGTTTAATCACTCTCTTTATACTGAGAAAAAGGAGATAGTCAAAGTTAAAAACAGGCAAATTAATTGGAAAATTGAAGAAGCTACCTGATCTAATCCAGTGAATTTAAAATTACCCCAAGAGTCAGGCTGATTTGATTTCTTTGAAATGAAAATGAAAATGAAAGTTGCCTGACCTTTACTGAGTGGATGGTGCATCAGGATTTATTTCCATTTGCCATTTTGAAATTTACTTTGGATTTTATTTATTTTTTTATTTTAACTATAAACTGGCCTAAATTTGTTGTTAACTGAATGCTGAATTTTTAATTGCTGATACATCACTTTTGGCCTTCCATTTGAAACATAATTGCTGGAATGTCTTGCAGAAGCAAAGATCTGCCATTTAGAGAGATGTGTAGGAAACTTTATGTAAAGTTTTTTTTTTTATACTCAACTAGTTTCCTAATTTGGCTCAGTAATTCTTCTTCCCTCTTAATGAACATCTGTTTTTTGGTAAATTAAACAGAAACAGTTTTTTTTTAATGCATAATTAAAATGTAATGTTAGGCATTTAGTTGTTTCCTATTTAATTGTTGTGGGTTTCTGTACTTAAATAGTGAACACCTTGAAATCAATGGCTTTGAAATATAAATAATTCGCTTTTTTGAAGTACAACATAATTTTACCTCTTCAAACTAATTTCTGTGACTGAGAGGAAACAAGTGTTTACCTGTTCAAAAGTACACACTCGTTTGCTTGCTGACTAGGCAGCTGTTTGAGAAAGTTTTAATGACTCAAGTGGTCACCCAAGTCATTGCTTATTCTTTTCATGGGCAGATTCATAATTTTTGTTCTTTATCACTTAATCTTTGCCTCTCTTCCTTACTGTGTTTGTGCTGAGTGGGTGTTCTCTCTTATATTGCTGTCTTCTGGCTTCAGAGGATTTGACTCCTCAGAACCACTGCCAAGGGTCTTTCTTTGAAAACCAATAAGACCTCACCGGTATGTCACCATAAACAGACTCGGAGCCATTGAGCACAAGACGACATTGTTCTTCCTGTTGAGGTCGATGATGCCCTATGGAGTCATTTTAGGCAGTTGTGCTTTTGAGTGCTGCTTAGTACATCTCACACTTGCCCCCTTGTTGGGAATATATACAGTCTCAAAGCTTTTTATTAAAATGTATCCATAATGCCCCAAAGCATTTGCCACTGGTGAGCTCACATACGTCAGGATGCCTCAGGTGACTTCATAACACTCTTCTCTAAATCTGTCTATGTCTTTTCAGAGGTGACTTGTTTTGGGAGCAATTAATTTCATTGTGTTCTGTCTTGACATTTTCATGGCCAATGAGTGCAGATTTTTTTCTACATTTTTAAAAATAAATGTTCTTGAGTGGCATCTGTGGTTCCACAAAAGAAACTTCTGTGAAACCTTTTCATTCCAAAAAAGGTTCTTTTTAAGAGTATACTAGGTTTGTAACCCTTTTTGTATTTAGCGTTGTAAAAAAAAAAAAGATAAAATAGGGAAAAAAATGCAAATTAAAAAATCTTTCAGTTGCTGACCCAACTTGGAAAATGTCACGCACATAAGCATAACAGTTTAAATATAGCAGACTAAATAAAAATGTTAGCCTTCACAAAGGGATGATAGAACTAAGGCATCTTGCATACCCCTGTCATAAGATCTTGTTGCACCTCTGTCTCGCTCTACAAGAAACATAAAACAACCATAGTGGCACTTAACATGCGCTGTGAAAAATGATATGGCAAGCACTGTGAATGTGTTTTATCTGTAGCTATATATATATATATATAAACTATAACTATCTCTCTGTCAAACCTTGTGTGTTTCCAAGCTGGGTGTATCACCTGCCACTCTGCAAATGCTTCTGAAGATTTCCAGTGTTAGAAACGAGCCGCTGAAGTTTAGTTTTAAGAAAGTCCATTTCAGACTGATCTTTTTTAGCGGATTGTGCAGGACATTTCAACACAAATTGCTGAAAATGCCCATAAATCTACATTATGACCATTTTTGAGGGGGAAAAAAAATTATAAAAAAAATTAATCTTTTATGTACACTTAGTTAATGTTTCATATTTCTTATGCATCCTCTCTTCGTATCCGTCTCATCTCCCTCTTTGTTCCTCTATGTTGGAACCAGCAGTGATGGACACTACCCCCTATCCTAATGCCCTCTTTGTTCACCCTTATGTTGGAGGCCCGCTCTTAAAGCTTGGCATGGGCTAAGGCAGGCGAGAGGGTTGAGGGGGGAGAGAAGAAGAGCGGGCACAGGGCAAACAAGGGGCAGACAAGGGGGCTTGGCAGACACCTGAAAGTCAAATCTGCTCATTTAGATTCAAGAGGAGCAGGATGTGGAAGAGACTTAAAAAGCCTCTTTGTACCCCCCTCGTCCCCCTTATAAGCTCCTACAGACAATTTCATTATGTTGCAGTTGTTTGTGAGAAGATATTAACCTAATTTACTGTCATTTAACCCAGAACAATTCAAATATTTATTAGTACTAGATAATTTAGTTTTAAATATGTATCTAATATTAGACTGTAGGTAAGACTTTTCAAATGTTTTTAAAAGAAGCCTCATCCAGACTACATTTATTTGATCAGAAATATAGTAAAATATAGATAAAAATGTTAAAT
>JAUCMT010000105.1:7203593-7223676 GCA_032357475.1 Enteromius thamalakanensis | reverse complement strand
GATAAAAATGTTAAATGTTTTATATATATATATATATATATATATATATATATATAAAACATTTAACATTTTTATCTATATTTTATTTATTTATTTATTTATTTATTTTTTTTTCAAATGTAATTTATCCCTGTGATGGTAAAGCAGAATTTGTTTATGCTGAATTGCTATGATATTTAAATAGAAATTTAAAAACAACAATTTATTTGAAATAAAAATCTTTTGTTCATCTTTATTTAACCAATGTAAATAAATGTTTATTTATTTGTTGTTGGAAATTATACTATATATTTTCTATGTATCGTGATGACAACACTTTGGCACCTTTGGAAAGTAAAATATGTGGGGAACAAATATAACGTTGCACCACATGCTGGCTGCAGAATGTGCACCCCTAAAATTATTCCCCTCCTGCCATGTTGCACACCATAGATGAGTTGGGCTGCATTGCAGAATAAAAGGGAAGCCATATTGAGATCTCATGTGATTCTGCAACTTCAGAGGGTGAATACACTCTTTTTCATGTAAAAAAAACACTCAGCTCTAAAAATATTTTCGACAGGTTGCAAAATACCAAAATCTAAAGAGTTTTATTTATAAAGAGAAGGACAAAAATACACTTTTTTAGGTGGATGATGAATAATGTAGGTGAAAGGGTCTCTGTGACAGTGAGGTAATAGCACTAAAATATCTTTGACTTTCTGGGGAGCGGCGGACCGCCAGCCAGACTGTGACCAACTGACACACTGACTCACACATACACACACACACACACAGGGAGGATTGAAGAGACTGTGCCAATGCCTGGATTAGGCAGCCATGTAAACAAGCAAACAGATATGGAGACAAGCAGACAGAAAGACAGACCCAGGCAGAGAGACAGATGGATGGACAGACATAGGTACAAAATGCTATTAATTGCATCCGTTTAACATGGTGTGCACAGCTCCCTGTCTGCAGCGGGCACTATATTTGATTGTCAGGCATAACAAAAATATTTTTCGCGGTCGTTTCGTTAATCCGAGTGAGTTTGCGCCTTAAAAAAGAAAGAAACGTTACAGCACTCAGACCGCTTGCCGTGGCTTTTTCCAGAAGAGGACAGTGAGCCGTGCTGTCTCTCGCTCGCTCTTTCTCTCTCTTGCCTGTAACTTTCTGTCTCTGCCATTTTGATGAGGTTGAAAAAAAGTGTATCTCTTTTTCTCTCTCACTACGTGGCGTGGATTGGACGCCGACTGGAAGGAAGGAGGGAGGAGTAGGAGCGAGAGAGAGTGTGCTGCTCACATAGACGGAGAGATGGCATATTTGCAGAAAGAGAAATGTGGTGTGAAAGCAGTCCGTTTCAGTCTTCACTCTTTAGACTGTTCTGTCGTCCGTAAAGGTGCTTATTCTATTCTGCACTACGCTCTACTTCTCTTTCAGTGTCTGCTTGTCTTCGTTATAAACTTTTTTCTGACCGTTTTTATAGCTTTATTTCATTGCTCTATCAGTTTGTTTCTGTTTCAATCCGCTCCTTGCTTGTTTTTAATCGCCCCTCAGTTAGTTTTATTCATGGGAGTTAAAGACAAAGGGAAACGTCCACATTTTGGCACCACTAAGGGGAGTCAGAACTGCAGCCAAGGACCCTGCTGAGATCCAAAAAACCCCAGCACAGCGAAGCGCCAAAAAAAAAAAAGAAAAAAAGAAAACACCACCCTTTCCTTTGCATGGTCACAAATTCCACTCTCCCTGTAGCCAGGGCAGTGCCGCAGCTCCTCCTCGACCACATCTCACCGCATTCGACCTTTCCGCCTTCTCTTCTCAGTCTTCCACGGAACCTTTTCTGACCCAATTTTTGAGGGTTTTCGTATTTTTTTTTCTCCGCGGTAAATACGGATAGGACCGGCCACACAGGAGGGCGAAAGAGGGGACAGGGGCTGTTTCAATGTTGTCTGCCGATGACTTGCCGATTTGCTCTGGTTGAACCAGGGATGCCGTTTTGGCTTCTTTTTCGAGTTTATAGGTGCTGTATGTGTTCTTCCTTCATGTCAGGACGTGTTTGTGTATTAATGGTTCAATCGTGTGAATAAGCACTTTTGCACTTCCTACTAACGTGCTGTCTTTTCTGCTTCAGATTTTTTTGTGGGCAACGGAATTGGCCTAGTCTGCACCCTAAGCCTGACTCCATATTGCCGCCAGGTGTAGGCTGACTCCGGTATGGACATCGAACTGGTCAGCACCATAGACAGACGTCCTCCTCCGGTACGCTGCTTTCCTATGCCCTTTTTCCTTCTGTCCGCTCTTTTAGTTCCTTTTTTCAGTCACAACCTTTGCTTTTAAACTGCATTTTATTTACGATCGGTCGTGTCATTTCTTCTCAGTTTAAAAGTCGCAATGTTGCGGTAAAAATAAGCTCCCAAATCACAGACGTCCACATTCCATTTCGCTTCATACGCGAAGATTATTGTAATGTTTTACTTTTGAATTTTAGGTCAGAAAACTTTAAGGTCATTTCTGAAATAGATGTAGGTCAACTGCGGTCAAACATTTAGTGCAATTAAAATAAAAAAAAAGTTGTTTTGCTGGTTCGGTTGTTTGATTTTTGTCCATGTACTGTTTGACGAGTCACAGTTTCATTCGTTTCCAGTGGCAAAAAAACAAATAACAGCAATGGGTTCTGAGTGGTCGTGCGATGCCATGGAAACACATTAGAAATGTGAGACTGTGTACTGTATGCACGTTCAAGATTTGTTCCACCAAAAACTTATTTTCTTTCTTTCTACACAATAGGTCAAATTATAATGTAGATATCTTTATCATTTTCTCTATTGTTCTGGAATAACCTTTGATTTCCCTTAGGGAGTGGCACTGTACCATGAATCATGGCATTTCTGATTGCAGCTTGTTGCACCTACAACTTGTTGTACAGACTGGGAAAGCCCTTTATGCAGAGTTTGTGTATTTCTGTGTATTTATTGGCTGTTCTGGGTAAACCAAAATATATTAGATGCGCAGACAATATATATTAAACTAAAGCTCACTAAATCGATTTAAAATGTTTGGTTTATTACTAAATTGTTAATATTTGATATTTCTATACTACGCTCAAGTTGCATATACTGTACACTTTAAGTTTGGATATTAAAAAAATTAATAAATAAAAACTTGTTTCTGCTGTTGCTGCCTTCTTAAATGCCAGTCACTGCAGTGCATTTGATCCAACAGTAGCGGTGTTGTCTGATCCAGGCACAGCAAACACCACCTGTGTCTTTCAAACTGACCTTCACGTTGAAGGATGTGTCTTAAACAAGTAGTGATTCGAAATATAAGGAATTTATGGGGAAAACTGCTAGTAGCAGCTTAACCTAAATCGTTTATCTTATTAGTTATTAAGCGGTAAACTTAAAAGTTATTTTTCGTTGAACCACACCCAATAATTCTGCATCAAATTATTTGATCAGAATTGATGGTGCAGGGATTTTTAGGATTAGTCGAATCACTACGACTTATTCTGTGTGTTAGTAATCGTTGTTAATCGTTTTTTTGGGTGTTTTTTTCGATACGTAACTGACCCCATTCATTAATTTCACAACATCAGTATCTATCCTTTTAACTATCCTTTTCATGAATTTCAGGTGATGTAATATAATCTTCTTCCTCTGTATTAGCTGGCAAGACCATTATATCTTTTACAAAAAGTACTTAACTTCCAAACGTGTGTCTGTATCTGTCTTTAACCACTTTGTTAAATTGTTTTGAATCTGATGCATGAGGAAAAAGATTCAGCACGTTATTTTCAGGATGTTATTTTCGGTGTCCAGTGCAAGGTGGAGTTGGTGTAGCTGTGACGCAGTGCAGTGATGCCAGCTGCCACAAACCCGTAGATCCGAACTTGTGGTGACTCTGTGCACAAGCTCGTGTCTATAGGTATGTGTCTGTGAGGCGAACGCAACAGTCTTCGTCCAACGCTGACTAAAAACTTCCGTTCAGTGTTGACACTGTAAAACGTTAAATCATAACCTATTTATGAGCATAAATTTTCAATTTAACTTAAATTTATTTTTTTTGAGTTTTGGATGCTTGCATATGCACAGACTTAATTCTGATTTCCTCCCCGTCAACTTTTAAAGTGATGTCTCGGGATGAGGTAGTAGGTTGTATAGTTTAGAGTTACAACATGGGAGATAACTGTACAGCCTCCTAGCTTTCCTCGAGCAGACGCCCTTCTCTCTACAACACCTATTGCTAATGCTAATGAACTAGCATTGCAACTAACATGTGCTAAGACCAGCGACTATCAGCATTGTATGTGTGACAGAATTTAGATGTAGCATTTTGTTTTGGATTGATTTAGCCAGTGCATACAACAATTAAGGCCTGTTCATACAGAGAGGAGGATAACTATGACTATAAAGTTTGAATAATTGTTCGAATTTGGTGTGAATAGGGAAATTCACAATACAGCTATAACATTAACTACACAGGAGAATAATTTCAGTGAAGTAACTTTCAGAGCCGTTTGATGAAAAATAAAAACATTGACTACCAGTTAAAAGCATTTAAAGCGTGCTTATAATAAGCACAGTGTTATCATCCGTTGTTGTGGACAAATTGTTTTACGTATTATAGTCTGGTGTGAACAGGCCTGAATTGCCCTGTTTGCTGTATGTCCGTATTTCTAGGTTTCAATGTAACCTGTACTTAATTTAACATTCAGATTGATCCTTGTATGGTTAATTCTCACTTGTGTGGTTAATTATGTTTATTTGGTGAATCTGCTGATAACCTGCTTGTAGCCTAGCATCGAAATATTTGCCCAACCCTACAATCATATAGCATTTAATGAAAAACAGCATTATATCCCCACTGAGACTACAAATGTTACATTTCTATCATAAAAACCACACAGTTATTGCATCAATATGTTTTAACATGGTATCCTACAGTGTTCTGCACCGCAGACACCATGTCTTAAAATACACATGGAAACTGTGAAAGCCTTATGTGCTCTGATATTTTCTTCTGGATTTTATTTGACCAGTGAATGTACTGCATTTCTCTCCTTTGAAAATACATTTATAACTGACAAACCATTTTATGTATTTATTTATATATTTTGATTTAGCGCTAACTAAAGTGGTATCAACGATTGTAGTAAGTGGTAACAAAAATTTGATCTTACAGGTGCTAGTACTTAAAGATTAGGTAGCAAACATGTTTAACATTCTACATGTTTGTATTCTATTACAGTTGTCCTAATTTTATAAGCGTGCCTTCCTACGAACTGTGCACCTTGAGAGTTGTAATGCCATGCTGAGTCATTAACTGTTGCAATAGTTATTTTAGGAAAAATGTTTGCCTTTGTGTGTTCATGTATATGTGCCTACTCATGGAGGACCAGAAAAAGAAAGTAGAAGCAAATGAAAAAAAAAAAAAAGTGGCTGGTACAACACTGAATTTGTAAGCAGCAGCATCTGCAGTGTGCCACAGGTTCATCTGCAGTCACTGCGTCAGACAAAATATCTGAGCGCATGGCAGCCTGCATGCAGATAGTTGTGAATGACACTCCTACCGTGAAAATGTTGTGTTGTGCCCTTCATTGTCTTTGTATTGTGTGTGAGTTTTGACACAAGTGTTTGTGCTTGCCAAGAGTGTGGTTGTTGTTTTTTGTTGTGGTTTTGTGGTTTTGGTTATGTCTGCTTGATTTAGTAGAACACATGCACGCATGCCTGTGTGCATAGAAATTGTCTATACTTATCAAAGCAGTCTGCCGAAGGCTTTACTTGTGAATATTTACACCACCTTTAAAAATATAGGGCTGGTATGAGTACAGAAATTACATTTGTAACCCTGGACCACAAAACATCATTTGATTAATTGCTGCATGAATACGCTTTCCACTGATTTATGGTTTCTTAGGATAGGACGATATTTGGCCGACTATTTGAAAATCAAGAAATTGAGAGTGCAAAACAAAATCAGAATATTTAGGACACTTTGAGCCTTTAAAGTTATCCAAATTAAGTCTGTAGCAATGCATATTACTAATCAAAAATTATGTTTTGACATGATCATATGCTAATTATTTTTTATATAAAAATGTATCATGGTTTCAACAAAAATATTAAACAGCAAGACTGTCTTTTTAAACATTGATTAGTAATAAGAAATGTTTCTCAAGCACCAGATCAGAATATAAGAATGATTTCTAAAGGATCGTGTGAAGTAAATGGCTGCAAAAGATTTAGCTTTGTCATTACAGAAATGAATTAAAATATATTACACCCGAAAATTTATGCTTGTGTAGTTTCTAATATTTCACAATATTGCTTTTGTATTTCCTTTTTTTTTACTGTAATTCGTTATTTTCTAATTAAAGTAAACACTTTTGTTATGCATAAATTATTTAGCATAACCTTTTCCTGTTTTGATAAATAGTTTGAAAAATTGATTCAGAGGTCAGGTCTGCATTTGCTAATATCTAAACCGAAGAATTAAGAAATATTATCTGATGATCATTTAAGCCACAATTTTAACATGGCACAATGAGTTGCAGTTTTCAGCAAATAAATAAATTAGCAGTGCGCAAGTGATTTTGAGGAAGCAATTATTCTTCCTTACCAGTTCAAGTGCTCAAATGCGCTTGTAACTTATTTAATTTGACAGTTTAATTTCTACACTGGTTGATCCTGGGATTTTGTAGGTCAGTGGATAAATGAATGGATCAGCATGTGAAAACGATGAAAAACTTTTTTGGTCAAGCAGTAACGTTTTAAGTATGAAGGCTTCTTAACTGTCCTCATATGACTTTACCCAATAAACCAAAATTACAGCTTACAGACAATGTATGTGAGGAGTGAGCTATGTTGCTAGCATTTAATCATTGTT
Source organism: Enteromius thamalakanensis (assembly GCA_032357475.1). Taxonomy (NCBI): domain Eukaryota; kingdom Metazoa; phylum Chordata; class Actinopteri; order Cypriniformes; family Cyprinidae; genus Enteromius; species Enteromius thamalakanensis. The sequence continues at coordinate 7,216,812 of JAUCMT010000105.1, read as the reverse complement.
GCTATTGCACTAGAGTTGGGTCGTAAACAAGTGATTGATTGGATTGCACGTCTGAAAGCAATGTGCTGAACAGAAAATTACAGCTATACTTTCCTCTACTGATGACAACCGCATTTTTTACTGCATTGGATTGCCACTAATTGGATATTTAATAGGCGACATGTTATCTAATGTATGCTAATATTTGTTATGAAAAAATATATGTATCTATATTTTGTGTATTATGTGAATTCCTGCTGCTTTTTACTTAATAATATGGTGAAGACAAAATTGGCAATTGAAAAAAAAATGGTGTCCCCAGACTTGCCGCCATAAACTACGTCTGGATTTTGCTGCCTGCCCAGACATTGCATATGGTTTAGTGCCTAGCCTTAATAAACGTTTGAAGTCAGTTTATTATACATAATATGCCGTTTCCTGCCTTGCTGACAATGTGAGTCAGCAAACTTCTAATGCAGCTTAAGAAACACACAGTGGATAAATAATGTTATAAGCTCTCTGCCACCCGGAATGCCTCAGGGAGAGAAAACGGTGCACCGAAGCCAAATGTGTGCAGAGTTCAGGCTCGTTTCACCAAAAAAACAGTGCCATCAATATGGAAAAACAGCTCCAGAAATGCAGCTAAGAAAGACTGAAAGAACCAAACCTCAAGCCACATTTAAACTAGCACAGTTTAGGACACTCCAGAGTAACCCATCTGGATTTGGATGGATTTTTGTGTTGGATCTGGACCATTTTTTCACCACTGAAAAGTCCATATTTGTGAATGAGTTCTCTAGGTCAAACCCTGGTGAAATATTAGCAGCTTAAGAGATTTTTGAAGAAAACCGTTCTGCTTTTCTAGATTGAAATGAATGTGATTTCAGATCATTAAATAACATGCAACTGAATTTGCAGCCCTTTCACTGCCAAAATATTACGACTTTCGAGCTCTGTAATCAACATTCATATGCTTTCTTTCTCTCTTTATATCTGTCTCACTGTCATTCATGTCCTTAATGCTGCTTATACTCTTGGCGAACAATAGTGCTTTTGTGTTCTGTGAGATGGGACCCAAAAAACAAGTTTTGCAGATGACATCAATCTCTAAGCTTAAGAAAAAAAATTGGTTAATTCTATCTGATCAGAAAGATGCCAAACAGTCCAATGGTTTACATTTGTTATTAAGTTATTAAAAAGAAGAGCACTGGTATTGTTCGAGAGTTTAGGTTCGGTCTTTAAATTACGTTTACCAAGGCTGTATTTATTGATAAAAATGTAAAAGAAACCGTAATATCGTGAAATATTTTTGGAAATCAAAATACACTTTCGTTTTCAACATGTTTAAAATTTTCGTTTTGTTTTTGTGATTGCTAAACTGAATATGTTGAATGTGTGCTTATTAAACAATTCTTATTGTTTTGTGTTTTATCTCAGACATCTGTCTAAGCTCAGTTTTGACCCACTGTGCTTCCTAATGCAAAATTTGTAACTGTTTGAGAGAGTATTTTACGGTGAATTTGTCTGGCAAATTAGTCCTAAGTAATACAGCCACTCATTAGTTTACATATGTGCATGAATGAGGATTAAGACGTCACAATCCCTCTCTTTCCTTTTTGAGCCTTCTGAGTAAGATACTATGAACCATCCACATGGCCTGTCTCTCTTTTTTATTTTTAAGATGTGTGTGAAGGTGTGTATTTGACCCTCACCTGCATGATCAAGTGCAGTTGGGGGCCCCCTGTTGGCTAGTACTGGTACCTGAGTTATTGTATTCTTTACACAGATATAAATCATGACTATATAGATGGATAGAGTGGGAGCGTGTCTCCCTAACCCAGCACTGTAGCTTCTCTTAGTAAAGTACGGCAAGCTAAATGGCCAAAATGAAGGTCGAGGTGACTGTAAGAAATATGGCTGCTTGTGTCCAGGAGAGGGAAGTCTAACACCATTTCCACATGGCGAACCGCGGCATGAATGTGCTCCAGATGCCAAGGTTAGTTTTAAATAGTTTACACAAAAAAAATCAAGAGATGAAATATAGTGAAGGCAATCAGGGGTGAATAGAATGTGTGAGAGTAAAGCGCACATGCAATTTTGTCTGTCGCTGATTAAGGCTATCAAAGTGGGCCGTCAGAGGTCTCCAATGCCGCAGTCTCCCGGTGTCCCCTCTATTCTCTCATCTCCACTTTACATCTCCCCAATTCCTTTGCCTTCTGTCATTCTCGTTCCTCCTTCTCTCTGTTTTCTTCCCTTGTCGTCTCCCTCTGTTGTGGCCGCTGCGCTAGCCAGGCGGTATCGAATGTAAGCCAAGCACATCATATTTTTGTGTGTTCATGCCTCTTTTTTTATCCCCTGCCCTCCCTTTCTCGATATTTTCAGTCTCTCTCTCTCTCTCTTTCTCTCTCTCTCCCTGTGCTGCTCCCTCCCTCTCTCCCTATTCTTTCACTAGTTCCCTCCCTCCTGCTCCAATCTTCAGTTCAGCTAGAGAAAGAGAGGGAGTGAGTGAGGGAAAGAAAGAAAAAGAAAGAAAGAGTGAGTGGAATAATGGTGAGCGACGAGGGGAATTTCAGAGCTCGGAAACTTTTTTTTCTTCCACCGATCACGGGTAAGGAGATTTCTGAGATAAAAAAATTTCTTCTTTTTTACATCTACCCATCTCTCCATTCTTTTTCTTTTCTATTTCTCTCCCTCTCTTCGTTCTCTCAGGGGGTAGCGGGCCTCTTGCGCTAACTGGTGTCAGCTGTTGCAGGAAATGAAGGGATCATTTCTATCCCAGTCTTTCTCTCCCGCTCTCTCTCTCTTTCTCTTTATCTTTAAGACTCTTTATGAGATTCGTATGCCTCTAAACACGGCAGAGACAAGGGCCCGCTCAGACAGAGAGATGAATAGAAGTAAGGAACAGCCGTTTCCAAGCTATTAATTTTCGCCGCTTTTAGACTCGGTAGATGAGATGTTCCGCCTGTTTTTTTCTGCCTCGGGATGCTATACGCACCCGTTGCACATGTGACACAGGGTGAGAGACGGTGCATGCGTGTGCTCGAACGCCCCCACCCCCTATTGCTGATCTCTCATCTTATAGCCCTCTGGGTAGAAGTCTGGTGTGTGTTGCCGGTGTCGTGGCCCTGCCTCTCTCGCTCTCTTTTTCTCTCTCTTTTTCTTTCTCTCTCTCTTTCTCGTCCCCATTCAGATTTCTGTCCTATAGGCTGATTAATCCGGATACCTTTTCTCCACAGATTCTTTGTTTCCTTTGTTCGTGTTTTCTTACTTCAATGCAGTGCTCTGCGGCCGTTTGAATTTCCCACCTTTTTCCGTTCTCTCTCACGTTCCTCCTATCTCTCTCTCTCTCTCTCTCTCTCTCTACTCTGCGGTTCTCTGCTCCAGACGGCGGGCAGACATCAGCTTGTCAGGGTCCTATATCGTGTCTTTTTATTTGCTCTTTTCTTTCGCTTTTTGCATTGAGTGGTGTTTTGCTCTGCATCATTTGGATGAGCAAGGTAAAAAGCGTTCTTTTCTCTGTCTCTCCCTCTCTGTCCTCTCAGGCATGCGGAGGACCGCAGCAGCCGAAGCACGGTCAGTCACTCCTCGGTGAGTTCACTCCCTTCTCTCAGTGATTTATGAGAGCAGACGTGACCCAATGGGATCCTTATGTGTCACGCTGTTCTCGTGGTTCTATCGTGTCTGTTTTATAATTGACTTAAAATCTCATTATGCACATGCGAATGTCTCTTCCGCAGCAGTCCATATCAGTGAAAGACAGGTGCTCGATTCGTCTAATGTGTGTGTGTGGCCGGTGAGAGAGGTCTGCGTGTGGCGCCGCTTCTCCACGCATGTCCTCGTCTGCCGCGCGCATGTGTGCTTGCTTGTGAGCCCCGATGTCTTTGTGTGCAGTCCACGCTGATGGGCATGTGTGTAACTATGTTGTGTTGCTTTAAAGTATCCGATCGCAGTAAATGTGGAAGGGATGCCGAATTAGAGAAGACGGACGGGACGCCGCTCGCTTCTCCGTGCCGCACCGTGCCCCTCTCCTTCCCTGAGACCCTAACTTGTGACGTTCTGCTTCGATGTCCACGGGTTGGGTTCTCGGGAGCTGTGAGAGGCACTCAGTCGTCCGCCCAATCCGGAAAGATCCACAGCGAGAGGGATCGTTCGAGCAGCTCGAGCGGGGACAGAAGGACGGACGGGAAGAGAGACACGAGAGAGGGATGAGCAAGGAGAAGGTGACGCAGTGTGGGCCTGTGGATTCCAGAGTTGAAAGGATGCGAGATGAAGAAAGAGAGAGTGGAGGGTCTGGGTTTTTAGGTTGGGGTGACGTTGGGCCGTCGAGGGTTTGGCCGAAACAAAGCGTATGTTTAGACTGTGAGTCAGGACACTGAAATGGCTGTTTGCGTGCATGTCTGTGCCACAGCATCTGTTACGCCCTCGTTCCGCACCCATATTTGTGTGCGTGTTTTTGTGTGTCAGTGCATTTCTTTCCTTACAGGAAGTCCTCATAGATGGACCTGTCTGCTGTGACTTTATGCATGCATGTGTGTGCTTTATCCATCAATTTGAGAGCAGCACAAAGTACTGTTGAGAGCGTGACATCGATAGCTCGGTACACTTGTGTTTGACCTCATACAAACCTTCAGCGACATTAAAAATAATCGCATGTGTTTTTTCCGGTTATTTTCGAAGGGTAGATTTTCCTGAGTGTGTACGTGGGGGGGTTGAAAACGGTGACTTGTTGACCGACATACTGATTTGTTTGCGTAAATATAGCAGACGATTGTTTACAGCAGCGTATGTTTCATTAGCGTGACACCCACAGGACGTTAATGGCATAAAATAGACAGATACCTTTGAGTGTGGCTGCAGCAGAAGCGCATTGTGTGTATGTGTGTGTGTGCGCAGCAGCAGCAGCATCCTGAGTGAGACAGTCGGCCGTCACTCTAGTAGTGCTCCAAATCTCGCTCATCTCCCTCACTCTTACAAGGTGCTTGATGTTCTCAGAGTCAAACAGAGGCTACGCTGTTTCCAATGGGAGCAAGAGTACATCCTGGGCTTAAACAGTCCCGCAGAATAGATTTTCATCCGGAAGACTGACTCTGGTGGGGATTAAGATGCAGTTTACCTTTTATTTGTGTGTGTAACCTACGAAGTGAAGAAAAGCAGCCTCAAGCGTCATCCCTGGCGGTATTTGTCAGTCAGTATAGAGCGATGCAGAATGATGTGTTTGTTTTCAAAGATTGGTTGCCATATTAAGCTGCTAAAAAGGTCATTTAAAGGGAGTTGCAATCAGCAAAATGAACAACCCATTCCTTGACATCATTAAGTGGCTCATTAAACTCAATTTGAACTATAACTGGAATACTTTGCTTGCGTTGTTGCATATCTATAAAACGCCTCTCTGATACTTGAAATACAGCTAAAGTGGATACTTTTAGTTTATTGAGTAAATCGAGATATATATATATATGTGTGTGTGTGTGTGTAGAAAATATATAGTGATAACTGAGTGTGTAGCATATTGTGATTGTATAGCTGCAATTGTGTTTATGTATGTGCAGTGTGGTTTGTTCTTAGATGAATGTTCCAGTATCTTATTACACTGTAGAGCATATAGTCTATGTTAGTGCATCGGGTCACGGGAGGCAAAGATACAGAATACAGTGAATCCATTGAATAAACATGTATTGGGTTTCTCAGATAATATCGACTTTAATAACTATCATTTATGGCGGAAATATTAGTTTAAATACAAATTGTGATTATTTTTCAGAAAGGTAATATTTCAAGCTATTCGTTTAATTTGATGCCAGTGATTTATTAAAGGCAGTAAAAATGGTCACATTTAGTTTAGATGATTGGATGATCAGAATAGGCTAATAATGTTCTTCCAATGTAATGAAGACTAATCTTATGTACTGAGCTAATATTATATATAAACAAACACTGTGTAAGTATCCGCGGAAACATTTTATTAAAGCCTTGCCAAATTAGTTCATATTTAATACTTGCTCTATATTGTTATATTTATGCTTCCAGTTCTTTTAAGCTGAAATCTTACATTTGATTAGGAATCTTTACCAGTTAAAAATGGCAAATAGTCAAATAGTAACCGTCTCTTCAGTCATTGTAACAGTTGGACACGTTTTGTAATACAACAATTAAACAAATATCAAAATATGACAATTAAACAAATACATCCTCTGATCGGCCATGGCGCATTTAGTGGTCCGTAAAGCCTGTAAATTTAAGACAGTGTAGATTTTTTCATATCAGAGAAATTTATAGTAACCCTAAAAATTGATGAGGGTTTGTTTATGTAAGTGGCTCAGGGTTCACGCTCAGTGTTGTGTGTATTGTGGTATTTATCTTTAGCGAGGACATGTGGAAACCCCTCCTCTCTTCTGCAGTGTGCCACAGTGCTGGATGAAGACTATTGTTCTGGTGTCCTCGTCTTCCTCTGGCACCACTCCTCACCCACCACACCAGCCTACTTCATCAAACAAGTATGTGTGTGTTTGTGTGTGAAACTGGTGCAAGGTCAGTGTGAAAATGCAGGACGGTTATGACTGAAGATATTTGCTTTAGTCGCCGTGGGGGTTTGGCATGGAAATTTCTCTCCTTGTGTTTCTCAGCATCTCTTGTCCATATGCAGTAGTGCAGCAGAGGAATGCTGCTGAAGTTACAGGTTTCTTAAAGTGTCACTCCACTGATAATATCCGCACACACGCCGTTCCTCCCACACACGCACCCCGTTCTTCTCGCTCACTGTCAGAATCATGGTAGTTGGTCTGCAGTGCCAGCACACGCCCCAGGAACGCCCAGATTTTACCGCAGTACCAAAGTACCCTGAGCAGTCTCACACACACAAATACTCTCACTTCACCCGCAATATGATTATAAGAACTAATCAGCCCAGAGAGTAGCGTATCGATGTATAGCACAAGGTTAAAATGCCTGAAATGCTAAAGGCACACCCGGAAACATTTGGAGAGACGTGTTTTTGCCTGCCATTGATTTTTGGATCGTTAGATGTTTCGTTTATATTTTGCAGGGTTCATGCGATCATTGAAAACCTGGAAATATTATACCTTGTAGTTTAGTATATACTAAATTTAATGAAATTTCTGTGGTGGATAGAAATCAAGTTTTACCTTTGTCAGAAATGTATAATCGACTTGATACTGAGCGCGTATATAGAGTTAAACAAGACTGCAAGCCAGTGTGAAACATCGATGTTGAGGGATATAGCTGAAGACATTTTAGTAACACTTTAGCGTAGGGAACAATTCTCACTATTAACTAGTTGCTTATTAGCATGCCTGTTATTTGCATATTGGCTGTTTATTATGAAACATTTATTCAACATGACTATATATTACATCCCTTTTCCTACTCAACTAACTAATAATAAGTAGCAAATTATTTGTTTATTAAAAAAAAAAAAAAGTTATAATAGATTTGACAATTTGACATCTGCCAAGCTATTGCTATTTAACGACTTCTCTATTTGTCTGTCAAAAAGTTTTTCTTGTTTTGTGTCTGGCCATGTGTGCATGTCTGTGTGTTTTGCAGTAAGAAGACACCGTTGTCCCTTTCTCACAGACGTTGTCCCACATGGCCATATGCTCAAGGCTGGCATAAAGCATCCTACATATTTCTCTATAGTCCGTCCATCTGAGTGCTTCCACACAAACAGAAAAACAAACACGTACTAATAATGGTGGATTACAGTTGTCAGATGTTAAATGTGCAACAAAGAAGAATACGTTTGGACGAAAGTGAAAAAATACCAATAGCTGGAAGAGAGAAGAGTAGCTCGATGGCTGAAGCGTTTAAAAAGGGAAGCAGCAAGAATGTGAGTAAATAGCCATTTTTTCCAGGCATGCCCTACTGCAGCTCACCCCCTCAGTCCAGCTGATTTCTCTAAAATAAACAAGCACAATGGACCAACAGACCATTCGGCCACAGCCGCTGAATGGCTAGGATTCTGTGCATGAAGATGTATGTAGTCTAGAGGGAGAATGTATTTATGTCAGTGTGCTACATTTGAGGCGGATTAATCACATGCAGTGTATTCAAATTTATCTCATTTGTTCTTTCTCTTGTTTTCAATCTCTGGGTCTTGCATGTGCCCTCTCTCTTTCCCTCCCTCTCTCTCTCTCTCTCTCTCTGTCCTTAGATGGCTTTCAGCCTACTTTCCTATAACAGAAAACAGAGCAGAGTGGAGTCAGCATTCACAGTCAGAGGCAGGCGCAAGCACCAGATAAACGCCCCCTTTAAGTGTGTGCAAACTGTATGTACATGTGAGTGCACCTTAACTATGCATTGTGTTTCTCTGTTTATCTTTCTGTAATTTCTCACAATGGACTGATTGAGATGGCCCAGATCTGCGGACATTTCTCACATTTTCGGATAACATGGTAAAATGTACTCCATTAGTGCACTTGGAATTTAAATGAATAGTTATTATTAGTCAAGGAAAGATTACATTTCTGTGCAAATGTGCAGATTACACATGGGCCTAGAAGTCGACAGAGCTATTTATATGTTTTCTTATGAAATATGTTTGGTTTCGTCGTCTTATCTGTTTATCTTTTTCCAACTTCCATGTATATTTTATGTCTGTCCTCTGTATCATCCCTCCTGCTGCTCACTTCATTTCCCAGCCACAAGCACTGAGAATATTCCTTCCTTCTCTCTCTATCTGTCTCTCTCTCTCTTTCTCCCTGTATCTCCCCCCTTCCTAACCCTCTCTCTGTCAACTAAAGCCCTTTCATAATGAATGGCAAGGTACGATAATAGCCTTTCGGTTGCTATAGTAACCAGACAGCAGCTCTGTTCGTGCTGTATTTTTTGTCCTTTTTTTTCCAAGGGGGCAAATGACAGTGGAATGTGAGGCGAAACCCTCCCTCTCACTTTCCCTCGTTCTCTTTCTCATACACTCACAGCAGATTCCCTGTGTTCGTTCATATTTGTCTGTGTGTCTTTGCGTCCTTAATATAACAAGCAGGTTCACCTGCGAAACCTAATATTATTGTATGTTTATGTTATAATTAGAACTGGGTATATAACTTACAAATTTTAATTAATTGCTGATTCCAAATTACGTGACAAAAATTGTAGTTAGTAACATAATCCATCATTACGCATTTTAGGTAATAAGACTACATTTGATTTCACATAGATTATTTTTGATCTATAATGTTTTGTACACTAAAATAAGATAATCCTGCACCATACTGATATAAAATTACAAAGAGTAAGAAAGTATTTTACATTTGTTGTTATAAATAACATGAAGTTCATTAAACGATATATTATGTCATATGGGTTTGTGTGAAGTTTATGAGTTTAGTGAAAAGCTAATAATTAATGAAAAATGTTACATTAAAACAATATTATAAACAAAACAATATTATACAAATTATATATATATATATATATATTTGTTTACCTTCATGTCATGTGACCATAACCAATATCAGAGAACCATTAACATGCAGATATAATATCCAATTATTAAAATATTCATTTTAAAATCTCAAGGGTACTTCATATAAAATCAGAGATCAGATGACAAATATTGTGGTGAATTAGTGCATTTTAATGTGTTGGAAAGACAAACAAAAGCAATACATGGTAAAATAACTTCTTTATACGTGATACGAGTGAATTAAATGTTCCTCAGTAGTTGATGAATTATTGTAGCTCTTCTTATCCCTGAAATGATTTTTGTAAATCCAGTGGCCAAATGCTGTTATTAAACATAAAGGTAAAACCTTAGAATAGGGATCCTGATTATTTACTATTAACTGCAACGTTTTCCTCAGTTAATTCCTAATTTACTGCTTATAAATGTTAGTCAACTAAATTAATTGTTATGTACCTCTAATAAATTACAACTATCACTTACCTTAATTTTTTTATGTAAATAGTTAGTAAGATATTTGTTAAGTTTAGGTTTTGGGTAGGATTAAGCATGTAGGATAAGGTCATGTAGAAGGCATTAATATGTGCTTAATAGCTACTAATAAATGGCTAATATTTTAATATGCATTCTAATAAGCAGCTAGTTAAGAGACCCAAAAATAAAGTGTATCAACATAAATATGTCTTAACTGTTTAAATTAATAAAAATAATAATTTGCCAATATTTTTCAGAATGTGATGGCTGTTCGTTACAATGCATCCATAAATGAATGCTTTAAATAAAGCTCATTTAGCTTCCTAGTAAAAATCATTTCAAACTTGATTATATGAGTAATATCCTCGATGCCTTGACTGATATATCAAACCTAATTGAATTCTACTCAACTATTTTCTACTCATGACACACGATACACTACGCAGACGTTTATTGTTCATTTGCGTCACAAATGAAAGTGAAATTAATGTTAAAGTCTACATTATCAAGGTGCTGATCCTTTTTTAATGTGAATGCTGCGGCCTCATTTCCATTTGTCTGTACAGATCACATGTTCGGTATATGGTGGCCCGTGGCCTTAGCACTTATAGTGGGGCGATAAGTGGTGGACACAGATTAATCATCAACACACAGACAAACATGCGTGTACACACACACACACACTGTCTCTGTGCAGCTGTTGAAGCTGGTGGTGTCACCATAGCGACAGCAGTGTGCTACTGAAGATCCCAGCCAACAGCTGCTCTCGGTAGAAACAGTATTGATTGAGTCTGTTCCACTCCCACTTCAAAATGTGTACGTCTGTTTGCTGTCGGTATCTGAGTACGACACCGTATCTAAACATTTGAGTTGTGTTTACATTATAGTGTTTTCATGTAAAGGTGAAAGCATGTGTGTGCAACAGATAGTTCAGACGTCTCATCATATTTTTGCTGAAGCATGTGAAAGAGGTCCCCGATATTCATCTTATTGTCCGTCTCCGTTTTCCCTTTTTGGACATCCCCAAGGACCAACGCACTCTAAGACTTCCTGCGGCCCTTTAGAAGACCTCTAGCTCCCCTCCCCCTCGGCGGTTCAATGTATCATCAAAGAAAGGATTAATGTGGGCCAGCCCAGGAGACAGACTTGAGCACCTGACAAATTTAAGCTTATTAAGGACAGAAAAAGGGGAAAAACCTGCCCAGGAAGCACTGAGGGATGGAGGCCGAACTCTGAGGACTGCTGATCTGTCAGCATATGGCCTGATGCTAGGCACTAATATCTTTGCATTCAGAGAGCGTGTCTGATGAGGGAAGTGCACCTGCAATCAATGGAAATGATGAAAGTGGGATTTTGAATTTACACATTGTTTTCCAGCAGCCCTGTAAGGAACTGAATCATTCTGGTTCTGATTCCTTTTAAAGATTTCCGTCCAGTTGATTCTAACTAACTTTTTGGAAAAAAGAAATGCTGTTAACTCTTCTCAAAAATTTGCCTTCCTACAAGCCATGCTGCTCTCTACACATCATGTTCTCACACGGTGAAAAATACATCACACAGCAAAGAAGTCACTGACAGACAAGACAGCAGGCTACTTCTGCTAGTAAAAATAAAAGCTTTTAATTTTTTTTATTTTTAAAAGAAATTAAAAAAAACAAAATACCATTTGGAAGTATGTTACAGTTTGCTGTAGCACCTCGGTTCCATGTGAACCGATCATCTTTTAATATTTGCTAGTTAAAGCATGAAATAAACATGAATGAACATTACAAAGTGTTTTGTTTTAACCATGGAAAGACATCGTTACACAGCATTTTTGTAGTCTGGTTTGTTTGTCAGGAAAAAACAACATATGAAGTGTTATGATTGGTTAGACTGCCTGTCAATCAAACTCCCTGCGAAGGGTCAATTCTGGTGCTGAATGTTTTTATCAGTTGTTTAACATTTATGATAGAAATAATGTAATTACATGCTTCTTTTCTCTTTGGCTATGGAGTTTGATACTTTTTAGGCACCGACTGGATTGGTTTGATACCATTGAGTATTGAAAAATATCTTGTCATTTGATAGCGCTTTTCAATAACTAAGGGGTTAATCTCATCAGTATCAGTGAGCCAGTAACCATGCAGCATGCTTGATGTACCTGGATCAAGAAAAATACATTATGTGACTATTCATACACACTGTGGCTTCATTTAACATAAGAAAATATGTCTGATTTTTTCTACACCTTGCTTAGAATTTCTCATGTAAACAAAAAAATTATATTAAATCATGTTTTTTGTGTAATAAATCATGTTAAAAGAGATTTCATAAAATTGGTACAGAAAAGAAGTATTTTTCAGGAACCAATATCAGTAGCCAAATTTCCATCCAAGGCATTTTTGCGGAAAAATATTTAGCGCTTTAAATATTTCAGCGCTATTGTGACGAATCACTCGAGTCGTGTGGATCTGTTTGCAGACCTTTTAATGAGAGTAGTCAGACGGGCAGAAGTCGGTACACATGCAGAAAGATGCAGTACAGGGCAGGCAGAATCGTATCAATAAACAGGCAAAGACAGACAGCGAGTATCAGTGGTCAATAAACAATCCAAAGTCAGGGCAGGCATCAAGAATCAGAAGTCAAAAAAACAATCCAAATGTAAACCAGAAAAACAGACAGGAAAAACACTCAGAATTAACACCGTTGGCAATTAATACTTAGCGTAGAAACAGTGTCTAATCTTAGTTTATATAGTAAATGCCGATCACCTGGGGGTGAAATCAGCCCAGATACGTGGGTTAAAGAAGTCCGGATGGGAAACTAAAACTCGGGCATAGGGTCCCGCTGCAGTGATCCGGAGAGTGCCAAAGAGGTGCGGCTTTTGACAGAGCCCCTCCCCTGCGAGCGGCTCCTGAAGCGAGGATCCTGACAACGCTGAGGTCTTCCACGGGGTCTGGGAGCTGGTTTGTTTGGGTGAGGGGTCGGAGAAAGCCAGCGGGTCGCTGCTTGGAGGACTTGGAAACCTGACAGATTGAGCAGGAGTTGACGAAGTGGGTGACGTCAGCAGAGAGGTTAGGCCACCAAAAACAGTTACTGGTCAGTTCCATGGTGGCTAGGATTCCGGGGTGTCTGGCGCTAGGATTGTCATGCATAAGGTGGAGTAGACATCCTCTAAAAATTAGGGCTGTCAAAAATAACGCGTTAACGGCGGTAATTCATTTTTGTCGTTAATTCACGCGTGCGCAGTGTGCCGAATTATTTGTCAGGAAAGTGGGACAACAACTACCTCGGAGTAACTGCACTTTGCATCAGTGACACGTGGGAACTGAAGTCTTTTACGGTGACTATGTCAACAACTGA